>CM052897.1:101773108-101816258 GCA_028534135.1 Potos flavus
GTTATGTTCCTTTTAAGCAGTTGTTGTGTGTTAAGAGAAGTGTATCTGTAAAGAGAGGGGGGTTGCACCTGAAGGTAGGGCCCTCTCTGGTTTTGACCCCTGGGGAAGACACAGGACTCTTAACTTTGAAACACAAAGTGAGAGAGAGCCCCAGTCTTGCTCAGAAAAGAGTCACGCTCTGCAGGAGGCACAGTCTTAAAAAAAGGTATACATCAAATCTGATTTAACATAAAATTGTACATTCTATCATATGAAGCTTAACATATCATAATTTCACAATTGGTAGGAAATACAAAAGTCATTTATCCATATTTGAATGCAGACAAAAGCAAAACAATGAGTCCAGAGCAAGACACATGAAAACCAAGAATAGGTTGTCCCGTTAGGGGAGTCAGAACACAGCCGTGTGCCAGGAAGTGCTGTCAGGAGAGCTAAGTAGGGAACATGCAGGAAAATGCCAAGGAAAGAGCCGGTGGTGCACAAAGGAGCTTGGCCTGGGGGCCTCGCTGCTGCTCCCCATGACGGCTTTCTAACTCTCTGATTGTCTTAGGGGCTGCTCCCCTTAATGATGAGGGCCATTCCCCCAAAGGACAGACCCTGGCTCTCTGGAGATATCCTTTCTTGATCTCCAGCCACGGGAAGCAATACTGATGTTTGCTAACGTCAGTTAATCCTAATATGTGTAACAATTTTTGTTAGAAATCTTAATTCCCGGTCGCCTGGGTGGCTCAGTGGGTTAAAGCCTCTGCCTTCAGCTCAGGTCATGATCTCAGGGTCCTGGGATCGAGCCCCGCATCGCATCGGGCTCTCTGCTCGGCAGGGAGCCTGCTTCCCCCTCTCTCTCTGCCTACTTGTTATCTCTCTCTCTCTGTCGAATAAATAAATAAAATCTTTTAAAAAAGAAATCTTAATTCCTCAAGTTAGAAAAGTTTATATACAAATCACCTACAGTAAGATCTCAAAGAATCTTGGGTTCTGTTTTTTATTTTTTTTAAGTACTTTTGATTATCCAATGCAGTACCCAAGACTATTTGTGAAAGAAAGTTTTATTGAGGTATAATTTACATACAGTAAAAATTACTCTTTTGACAAATGTATGCGGTTATATAACCACCACTGCAATTATGATGGAGAATATTTTCATCACCTGAAAAAGTCCCCTCTTGCGACTTTGGGATCAGTATGCTTTTCCCATGTCTGTTTCCTCTGCTTTTTGCCTCACAGTTCTGCCTTTTCCAGATTGTTGAGTAAAGGGTAGTTTCCAGTCTTTTCTGTGCAGCTTCTTTCACTTAACATCATGTTTTGAGATCTACCCATGCTCTTGGATGTATCAGGAGTTTAGCCCTTTTATTGCCAAGTGGGATTCTACCATATGGACGTATCACATTTACTCACTCAGAGTTGATGAATGTTTGGGTTGTTTCCTATTTTGGATGACCATAAATAAAGCTGCTATAAACCTCTCATACAGGTCTTTGTGAGGACATTGTTTTCATTTATCTTGGGTAAATACCTAAGGGTGGAGGAGCGCCTGGGTGGCATAGTCGGTTAAGCGGTTGAGTCTTGATTTCAGCTCAGGTCGTGGTCGCAGAGTCCTGGGATTGAGCCCCACATTGTGCTCCACGTTCAGCAGGGAGTTGGCTTCAGGATTCTCTCTCTCTCCCTTCTCCTCTCCCCTGTTTGCTTGTGCACTCTCTCTAAAATAAATAAATAAATCTTAAAAAAAAAAAAAAAAAACCTAAGGATGGGATTGTTGAGTTGAATGGTATTATGAGTTGAATTATGTCTGCCCAATAGAATGTTGAAATCCTCATCCCTTGTACCTCAGAATGTGACCTTATTTGGAAATGAAGTCACTGGAGCTGTAATTAAGATGAGCTCATATTGGATCTGGATGGGCCCTTAAGCTAATATGACTACTGTCCTTGTAAGAGGAGAGGAGACGCAAAAACAGGGACACATGGAAGAAACAGGGTAATGGAAGCAGATAGATTCGTCTTTAGGCCAAAGAATGCCAAAGATAGGTGCCATAGCTAAAAGATGCAAGGAAGGATGGTCCCCTATAAATTTCAGAGGGAGCTCGGCTCTGCTGACCCCCTGATTTCACCCTTCCAGCTGCCAGAAGTGTGAGATGGTAAGACGATTAATTTCTGTTGTTTTAAGCCACTCAGTTGGTGATACATTATTACAGCAGCTCTAGGAAATCAATACAGGTGGTGAGTGTATATTTTGCTTGCTAGGAGCGGCCAGCTGTTTCCCAAAGTGCCTGTATTTACTTTCCCACCAGCAGTGCATACGAGTTTTGGTTGTTCTACACTCTGTGGGCACTTGGTCTTGTCAGTTTTTTATTTTAACCATCCTAATAGGTGTGCAGTGATAGCTCACTATGGTTTTAATTTTTATATGCCTAATGGCTTATGATGTCAAACCTCTTTTTGTGTGCTTGTTTGCCATCCATATATTTTCTTTAGTGGAGCATCTGTTCAAATCTTCTATCCAGTTTTTATTGGTTGTGTGTTTCCTTAGTGATTAAAATGGAAGAATTTTTATCCTTTATTAAGTGTATATCTTGTGAGTATTTTCTCCCTGTCTGTAACTTCTCTTTTTATTTCCTTAACAGGGTCTTCTGGAGAAATAAAAACTTTAAGTTTGATGTCATAGTCATTCATTTTTTTTTTTTTTTTCCTTTTGTGGTTTGTGTTTTTGTGTCCTAGCTAAAAAAGGCTTTGCCCAAGCCAAAGTCCCAAATACTTTCTCTTACGTTTTCTTCTATATTTTTTTTAGTTTTTGCTTTTACATTTAGGTCTATGATCCATTTTTGCATGTGGTGCTAGGTAAGGGTGAGCTTTTTGTTATTTTTGTTGTTGTTGTTGTTGTTTTGGCTTTTGGGTTTTTTTGGCATAAGGATGTTCAATCATTTCAGCTTCACTTGTTCAAAAGACAGTTTTTTATACATTGAATTACCTGGGTAGGCTTTGTGGAAAATCAATTGGCTATATAAGTGTCGGTCTATTTCTGGACTTTCTATTCTGTACCATGTGTCTATATATCTATCCTTTCATTAATACCATAATATTTTATTTATCTTGCCTTTATAGTAAGTCTTAAAATCACTCAGTGTGAGTCATCCAACTTTGTTCTTCCTCAAAATTATTTTGGTTATACTAAGTCCTTTGCTTTTCCATATGCATTTTAGATCCAACATGTTGATTTTTTTAGTCAAAAGACTTGCTGACATTTTAACTGAGATTATATTAAATCTACAGACCAATTTGGGGAGAACGGACATCATCACAATATTTAGTCTTATAATCCATAAACATGGTATATCTTTCCATTTATTTGGGTCTTTTCAGATTTCTCTCCTCAGTGTTTTATATTCTTTGGCACACAAAACCTGCATGTCTTTTGTTAAAGTTATCCCTAAGTATTTCATGGTTTTGATGCTATTGTAAATTTTATTTACAGTTTCAATTGTCCATTATTTGTTGCCAGTGTATAGAAATACAATTGATTTCCTTGTATCCTATGAATGTGATAAACTTTCATATTAGTTCCCGGAACTGTTTCTGAGAATGCTTTGGGATTTGTAATGTAGATAATCATGTCATTTGCAAATAAAGAGAGTTTTATTTCTTAGGGTCTCTGTTTTTTCAATTTGCAACTGCTTTCAGCAGACTCTGGGGGAAGGGACATGCCTGTGGCAAATGAGAAGAATGAAATCCATTCCACTTCGCTGTACTTTGAAAGCACACATTAAACTGTTGCTTATATCACATAGATTCATTTTTTAACTTTTCTGTTAAACTGTGCCTGTAGCGTTTGTGTTGTGACTGACTCCTCCTGCAGACTCTTTGGTTCCAAGCTCTTAAGTGTTCAAATTGTAATGCTCACTTTGGATGAAATATTTCCTCTTGTGGGCCACTTTTCAAAATGTACACGAAAAGGAACACTTGTGGCTACACATAAGCCCAATGCCACAGGGCCAGGGGAAATTAAAGCAAGACATTTGATTAAAGAGTTAAGACCAAGGAATTAAAGAATGTAAAGTACAAAAAGGAAGCTAATGCTTAGCTTAATTAGGCTACAAGTCTATTAAAGGAAACAGATACATGGGCTTGAGAACTCCCCTAGATTCCCAGACTAGAAGCATAGGTTGATTTGAAGTTGGGGAAGAGAGAAAGAGAAGAAACAATATTTGCAATGAAAGGATTCAGATTCTTTGAGGTTTTCTCAGCTGATGTGGGGTGGCATCAGCCCTGTTCCACAACTTGCTTGTTAGCTGCTGGAAAGAATATAGCACACGGAGAGCAAAAAGAGGAGGAAAAATCCTGCAGGGTGAAAAATACATACAAAAATATCTTGCAGTTCAGAGAATATGTGTCAAGACAACGCATACTAACAATAAAATACATTCAAGTTGCTCTGTGATCCCCAGGTAGTTTCTCTTCATGCTCATTATGTAACACATCTTAAATGCCAGAGAAACGATCCCCTTCTACCCACAAAATTTTTTCGTAAAGTAACACCTTAGTTTTTAATCTTGGTTATTTCATAAACACCTGTAATGAAGTCTACATTTCAACATTCATTCAATGAACATTTGTGCATCCACATGGAGGTCATGCAATGTTTCAGAAGAATATTAAAATGAGAGTATTTTAATAATATTAAATAAAAATATGGAGAATATTATAAATGAGTTCACAGCCCTTAGCAAACTCACAGTTCAGTGGAAGAGATAGACAATTAAGCAAACTAGTTATGAAGTAATAAAATACTGTGATGGACAAACAGCTGGGAGCTGGGACAAGGGATTTTTAATCCAGACTAGAGAGGAGAGTCAGAGGAAGCTTCTAGAAGGATACAGCACATAAGAAGTATGTTAAAGGATTTATACACTAGGAAGCCTCTTATTGGCTCTTGGTTCAGGTAGACGGTCAGTTAATCAGTGCAGGAAATCACATAAAAATAATCTCTGCTGTACACACTTATTTTAATGTAAACATATATGGGGCATTTGCTTACTCGTTGACTTGATCGTAGGGTCAAGTTTTCCTCTAAACATAAGCCTTCCAATTGGAGTTCCTTTGTTTTTTTTTTTTATCCCCCACACAAATCATGCCTACAATGCATTAACAACATAATTTCCAATTTGTTTCTTCAAATGGGAGCAAAAATGTGAAGAGAATTGCGAAGCAATTTGAGTAAAGAAGGCTTCTTGATTTTTACTACTTTCCTGTCTTATATGATTCTCTTGCCCACAATTAATTTGACAGCCATTTGTCTTAAGCAGCTCATCTTCGTTCTTTTCTAAGCATGTGATTTGATTTTTATCATAATAACCCTCTATCTTTTGGCACTCATGTTTTTTTGACTTATTTCATGTTTAATTATATTACAGTATTACAATAAGTATGTCAGGGATAAACAAGTTTGCAGCAAACACATCTTATTCTCAGTAAGCAAATAACTCAATCAGTAGAATCAGAAGTGTGTGGAAAACGGCCTATCAGCTGCAAGAGTCTAGCACGGGACCGACCCTGTATATTTCACAGGAAGAATTTAGTGACAGTTCATCCACAAGGTGCTAAGTGGAGATTCGTTAAAAGGATATCTACTGCAGAAAAGCCACAGACATCCCAAGGAAAGGGAGCAGCCCAGAATATGGAGATGGACACAAAAGCAACACAAAGACACGTGAAGGATGACGATGGGTTCAGACTTCAAACTAAATATCTCATGATTGGCCTTTGCATTTTAGAGGCATACAAAACAGTCCATTGTCCTTCATACTTCTTCTTCTTTTTTTTTTTTTTGGTTCTATTTTTTAACAAAAATGTCAAACTCACCTTTTTCAATATTAACACTCAACATTGCTGAGGACACTGCATTTTTTTTTTTTTAAGATTTTATTTATTTATTTATTTATTTATTTATTTTTTATTTTATTTTATTTATTTATTTATTTGACAGAGAGAGATCACAAATAGGCAGTGAGGCAGGCAGAGAGAGAGGGGGAAGCAGGCTCCCCGCCGAGCAGAGAACCTGATGCGGGGCTCGATCCCAGGACCCTGAGATCATGACCTGAGCTGAAGGCAGAGGCTTTAACCCACTGAGCCACCCAGGCACCCCAGGACACTGCGTTTTTAATGAACTTGCCAACATCAGTTACAAAGCATTCTTCTGAGTAATGGAGTATTATAAAATGTCAGTTGCCCGTGTCATCAACGACCATGGTCCTTAGCCCCAAATGGTTCCAAACAAACATAAAACAATGTAGAGGCTGGTGAAGCTGGTACCCAATTCAGAAAACATACGGAGGATCATTAAAAAACCAGTGGACGTGCTGAAAGAGATCTACCAACAAAGCCAACGATCTAGTGGTCATAAGAATAATAAATACAACCACGAAACCCAACAGAAGATGTGTGACATGTGGAAGAATTCCAACATGGTTTTTTAAAGACTGGAGAAGAAATGGTGGAGCCAGTTCCTGCTGGGCCAAGGCGTTGTTTAGCCTGCTTTATCTCAAAGTCAAAAAACAAAAAACAAAAAACAAAAAACTATGGGGGTCAATTCCCAAGGAGCTTGAAGGTCCCTGAGTAGTTTTCCATATTTGAGACAAGCTGCATGTCTGACAAATGTAGTAAAGTAACTCAAGGAGCCGACGATGTGGGGAGAAGTGCCCAGGGTGGTGGAATTATTAAATCAGTAACACAGAGCTCTTATAAACCAAAAGCACATGCATAAAAATGTTTATTAATCTTGATCAGTAAGTATTCAAGAGTAAGAAACATTGGTTCCCAGTGGCCCATTGCCCTTGATGCATGACAATAATTCTGTTGATCAGTCACTTCTGTGTGTGTATGTGTGTGTGGGTGGGTGTGTGTGTGTGTGGGTAGGTGGATGTGTGTGAATCTCTTCTAGCCTTGCCAATTTTCCAGCTTGGCTCTAAATCTCTTCCCTGCCTCAGGGTCATCCTTCATTCCTTCCTTGACCCCCTGAGAAAGCCTCCTGGAGCTCCACACACCTCCCCAGGACAGTGAGCAAAACTTGGCCCCTGTTCTGAAAAAAAAGGACTTTGTAACCACTCCAGCCAGGGCCTGATAGTCATAAATACGACTGTTCTGGCAGCCCTGCAGGGAGCTCATCAGAACAGGCAAACAGGAGGGACCAGCCCTGCTTTGCAGCTGTGACATGATGGGCCAAAATAGGCATTAATGTCGCGTGGAAGAGAAGCAGGCGTAAGGGACAGAAAGGATTTGTTTCGTACGAGCACAGAGCTGTGGGTTACAATCCAGATCAAATTTCCTGGTCATTTTTACGGTGAAATTCTAGTTTCAGGATCTAGTGCTATTGCTTAGAGTAAGAAAAAAAATTGGCACGGAGGAATAATTGAATTAAATAAATATTCAGGAGTGCTTTAGCCCAGACCCACTCAGTTTGACACTACAAGCAAAATCGTCCAACCCTGAATGCAGCTGCTCATGGATAAATGAACAGCTAATTTCAACAGGGCTGCTGAATAATCAAGGCTTAAAAGGAGATGTCCTAATGGAATCTGATCTCTTGCCTACCTCATTAGAAAACCTACAGCTGTACATCAAAGCAAAGCACATCCTCCTCTCTCATTAGGGCCAAGAGGAGGCTGGGGACACAGGGTCCCCAAAAGTACACTTGAGACTCCTTTAAGACAGCGGTTGTTTTGAAGCTGACAAAGCAGAAGAGAAGAGAAAAGCGATCTCCTGTTACGGTGATGATTTTATTCAGTGTTCTGAGGGCTGGTCACTGCTGGCCACTGCTGGCCACTGCCAGTCTCTGGGTGCTCTCGGATTTATACAACACTCTTCTTGTAGCATGAATTAACTGAGATTCCCCCTCCCCTCGCCTCTGTCTTCAATATACAATTCATTAGGGGAATAATAAAAACAATGCCGTTTTAGATTTGAATGGCAATTAGAGTTTTCAATTGTATTGTATTATCCAAGAGCTGTTCATCTTGAAATTTCCATACAAAAGTGCATCTTCTCCTCCAACACTTCTGCTATTTGGTTTCTCATTTGGGGTCACAGTTATCATTGGACCTGACTTTCACGGAAACAGATGGTGGCATTTGGAATGGATCCCTTTATAGCTTTAGGTGTCTTGTCAGTCTTTGTGTATCTAGGCAAAGCTCTTTGGGCCGTGCATAAAAAGTACCACTGAGCCCATGATCATTGGCTTCTGAATTCGTTTTTGATCTGCTCCCAGATCAAATTTTGACTTGTTTGTACCTCACTCCATCTCTCAGCCATCACTGAGATATAAATCCTCACTTACAGATTTTCTTCTCTACCAATTGCCTATGCTCCCTGTTCTCACTAGCATGTCTCTCCCCATAAGATACTCCTAATTAGGTATGACCATGGCCTGAAGGTTAGCTTCAGCAAGGAAATTTACCAAGAAGGCATTAATTATCACCCAGGAAATTTAGATAAATTGTTACTGCTCAAACACTGTAGTCTAAATGGTGGTCATATGATTCAAAAGGAAAATTTCCTAAATGAATGCTAGTTAATATGTAAAGTATGGCAATCTGATTCTACCAAAAATATTTTTATCACAGTCCAAATTCTCCTACCTTCCAATATATTTAATACTATATTTAGAATATAATTAGAATGACTTTTGAAATTGATCACATAGCCAAACAGACAGCAGAGACATGCAGAATCTAAAGGATGTCATCCAAATATCTGTTTAACGTAGCAGCTCTGCCAGATAGAAAGAATGCACAAAGAATTCAGAGCGTAAAACTACATTAAACAGATCGGTTGAATCCAAATAGGATGTGAAGCAAAAAGGGGAAACAGAATTGGGGTCTGGAGGAAATTTCACATAATATTATTGGACTTAATCAGAGGATACAATTGAGAGTAATTAGAAAAGAATGAGCATGAATTCAGGGGACCTAGAGTATAGGTAGAACATCAACTTGGAGTCTGTGGTGGCAGAAGCCATTAACAAAAAAGTTTCAAACGTTATTACAGTCATTTGAAATGCAAACCAAAACCACAATAAGATACCACTTCTCACCTACTAGGATGGCTTATATATATTTTTAAATGGAAATTAGCAAGTGCTGGTAAAAATATGGAGAAATCGGACACTTATATGTTACCAGTGGGGGTGTAAAATGGCTCAGCTGCCATGGAAAACAGTCCGGTGGTTCTTCAAAAATCTGAATATAGAATCACCACATGACCCAGCAATTCCGCTCCTAGGTATGTACCCCAAGGAACTGAAAACAGGTATCCACACAGATGCACATTCAGGCACATTCATAGTAGCATTACTTTCAATAGTCAAAAGGTAGAAACAGCCCAAGTGGCTATCGGTGGAGGAATTAATACACAAATTGTGGTATATTTACACAATAGGATATTATTCAACCATTAAAAGAAAAAAGGACTAGCACATACTACAACATGGATGAACTTTAAAAACATTATGTTAAGTGAAAAAAAAAACAGATGAAAAATTCACATATTGTATGATTCCATTTATATGAAATATCCAGATTAGGTAAATGCATAAAAATAAAGAGCAGATGATGGTTACCTGGGTAGCAAGTAATGGGGAGTAACTGTGAATACAGGGCTTTATTGTTTATTTATTTATTTATTTTAGATTTTTTATTTATTTATTTGACAGAGAAGAGAGAGATCACAAGTAGGCAGAGAGGCAGGCAGAGAGAGAAGGGAAGCAGGCTCCCTGCTGAGCAGAGAGCCCAATGCGGGGGCTCGATCCCAGGACCCTGAGATCATGACTTGAGCCGAAGGCAGAGGCTTTAACCCACTGAGCCACCCACGCGCCCCAGGGCTTTATTTTTTGTGATGGAAATGTTTTAGAACTAAACAAAAGACGTGGTTGTACAAGGGTGTAAGTATGAAAGCACAAGTACATCAAGTAAAGTAAGTACAAGTGTGTAAATGTACTAAATGCTGCAGATTTTTTATTTTAAAATGGTAAATTTTATGTGACGTGAATTTCACCTCTTTTTTTTTAAGGCTCAATATAGAAAAAGTATGCTGAATGTCTGTAGTTTTTCATTTCACGCCCAGGCCAGTCTCTCTAGTTTATGTGTGGTCAGCCTCTGAGAAGGTCACGCCAATGCACCTGGAGTGGAAATCCCACTTCCTTGAAATAACGTTCCCCAAAATACTTAGAAAAAAACACTTGGAAAGAAAAATGACATCAGTGTGGGATACTGTAATGGGTTCCTAGGCGGATACATTTATTTTAACCCCAGGCCTGCTTAGAACTAAGTCTAATGATAATTATGGAAGTTTAACTCATAGTATTTATCATTTTTTAAAAAATTTTGTATACCTCGTATTTGAAATGTTTGTATTGTTTAAAAGAATAATTAGCATGGATAATTGATTTAGACTTATGATTCTTAAGTTGACAAGATTAGACGCTGTTTGTAAACGGTATAAAAAATTCAGAAGAATTTAAGATTATTTGTGTAATTTATATACTATCATGTTATATGTATTAGATTTATATCACATAAGTAAGTTTTGGGAAGATTTTGGTGTTACAAAGACAAGGGAAGGACTGAGAAATAAAGCTAAATACATAAACAGTAAAAATATAAGTGTTTTTTAAAGGGTTTAAATGGGACCAAAGATTAATTGGAGGGCCTTTAAAGTCATCTTTAGAAATGTATTGGCATTATATATTGCAAAATAAGATTTATAAACTCAAGGAAAAATCATGACTTCTAAATTCACTCTTTTAAATCGAGTATTAATATTAAAGAGCACATAAATTACAAAAGCGCAAATGATCTTTTTACCCAAGATAGATGAAAACACATAAGATATGTTCTTTGAGGTTTCACTGTAAATGAACAATATGTATGATGGCGAAACTCTTTGATGGAGCTTTATCTCCTTCCGCAGGATGCTGCCTATAGATAGGGGTTTCCTTGGCTGCAGAATTTCCTGTTCTCTGTAACTCAAGCTCAAGGCAATGATCGGGACTTTTAAGAAAACATGCAAAACGCACTTCTCCTGCTAACATCAGCAGTTTGTATTAAATTTAACACTTTATGCCCCAGATGCAAAGTTAAAACTTGGTTGTTGTGTTCAATACACCATCATTTCTCTCTCAGTGGAAAAAGACTCAGTGGATGAAGACTTGCAGAAAAATATCTGAATTGCAAGACTGACCATAGTAATCATTAGCAAAATATATGATTGCCTACAAATGCCCATTGCTCCCAAAGAATTCCAATAAAGAAACAATAAAACAATGCATCCAAGCAGAGCTAAATTTAACATACATACATATGTTACTCAGTTCCCATTTTCAAAACTGTGTTTTGAGATGAACTCTCTTCAAGAGCAGTCCATGCTGTGTATTCAAAGAAAGAACTTTAAATAAAAGGAAAAAGAAAACAAAGTAAACAAAGAACTTCAGCAAACGGCCTTTGAATGCTCTGGTTTGAAATTCCCTGAAATTTAATGGGGTCTACTCTGTCTGAAATGGTTTACCTGATGAATTTTTATTATTATTTAACATTTATTGAGAACCAACAAAACAACTGAACAAATGTATGCATTTGCGATCTCTACTCTGCCTCTCATCCTATTTGTCATACAGATCATTACAAAGACCTTTCTACTTAGATCCACACAGACAAAAATTTTTTTTTTCTGGGACAGTTTGCAATGATCTCACAGGTGTTCCTCTGTTTCCTTCTCACCTATGAATCTCAAAGTCTTTCCTTGTGTTCTGCCTGCCCACCGTCCTAACGTGGTTCATGTACAGTTAATTCCCTTCCCAGGTAACTCTCCCAGGATTTGCCTCCTGAACCATCGCAATATCTCTTTATAGCCAGCATCCATAAAAACTACCTTACTGCCACCTCTAATTTCTTCGGGACAACTCTTTGCTCATGGGAAAAACTGGGATAAACTTGGGGCTCCTGGGATAAACTTGTCTGTCTTTTATATTAAGTTACCTCTTTAGATGAAAGAGATGAGCCTGTGTGTGAATTCTATGGCAGGGCTTTTAGAATCAATCCATTTTTTAAAGGTAAAATCATTTTCTAGAATTTGGCAGGGATTCCTCAAGAGTAGATCAGAATTGACTATGATCCTGTGACAGTTCTCTGACTGATTTACAAGAGGGCTACCACCGTGCCCTCCAACTCCATCCTTGAGATTTAAGGAGATTCCCAGGGCAAGGAGAACACGACTGAGAGATGATCCACAATGCCCTGCTTCCCCACCTACTGACATGCTAAATACCCCTGACTATCCCTTTTCCCTCCCTAGTGAATCACACAACTCCTGACCCACTGAGCACCTCTAATGCAGGACTGGCTACATACATTGGGAGGTCCAGTGCAAAATGAAAATACATGGTCCCTTGTTAAAAAAAAAAAAAAATGATGAGGGGCGCCTGGGTGGCTCAATGGGTTAAAGCCTCTGCCTTCAGCTCAGGTCATGATTTCAGGGTCCTGGGATTGAGTCCGGCATCAGGCTCTCTGCTCAGCGGGGAGCCTGCTTCCCCCTCTACCTCTGCTTGCCTCTCTGCCTACTTGTGATCTCTCTCTCTGTCAAATAAATAAATAAATAAATAAATCTTTAAAAAAAAAATGATGAAACATTTCAAGAGGGCCACAGCACGGCAGGAAGCCCAGTGTGGGGCCCTTCTAAGTTCAGGTCCCTGTCCAAGACAGCAGGGATCAACAAAGAATCCGCAGAGGGATGGAGAGGCTGTCTACCAGAAGATAGAAACAAGAGAGTGCAGGACAGAAAGGGCCAGAGAGGGGAGGGGTTCAGAGAAGAGCTGGAGGCCCATGTTCAGAAAGAAACAACCGATTTAAAATCATACCTCTAGTCAAAAGCACCCGAGTGAATGAAGGCTCTCTTTAAGAGATCACGGGTAGTTTAGATAGATCTTTAATTGTGACAGTGACCAATAGACGAAAGAAGCTTTACTTTATACTGTCAGAGAATCTACATGCATACTACATGTGGACTCCTGGTTCTCAAATAATAATTCAGGAAGGTATAATGATGCTAAACCTAGCCCAAGCAAAACAATCAGCTTGATATTTCAGAAGGCACGACGTGATCTTGCAGTGCCTTGGAATAGGAATTCATTAGGAGCTCATTGACGAATTACATTTTTTCACTGATGGATTCGTAAATTAACTCAATTAAATTTATGAATTAATTTATTGATGAATGAAAACGTGAACCGACCAGCCAATCCCTAATCCATTAATTACTAAATTAGCTTCCACTAAACAAATGCAATTAAATAATATATAAAAAGGCTCTAGCAAATATTTGTTGAGCAAATGAATAAATGGGTAAATGCAGACAAATCCCCCATAAGCCCCCAAATCTCGGAATTCTAATTTTCCAGTTTGAAACCTGACAGTGTTTTTTCACACGGCGGCCAGAGAAAATATTGATTCAAAAGACATTTGATTTGCAGTATTAACCTCGTATTTCTTCTACTTCCAACACAGCAAGAACTTTTTGGGCCAATCATTGTGCCACTTTGTGGAAGAAAAATAAAAGTTAGGGAAGAGATGACATGAGTTCAAAGATTTGAAGCCTCAGTCACATGCCCGGAAGTAAGGAAACATTTCTGTAATTGAGTTACACTTTTAAGCATTGTTATTGATTTTTAAAATCATACAAAATAGCTATTAAGACTTCAAAATATATGCTCAGGGTCCAAAGTTTGGACACTAGGCAGACAAGCCGGGATGATTCACACAGCAGTAGCAGCTTTTCAAGAGGATGAGAGTGGAAGTTGAGAGGCAATGAGGCTCTGCTTCTGGGAAAGGGGGAGTCATATCTCCCAGTGAAAACAACAGTAAACTTCAAAGAAAATCCAAAAACAGTAACTACTTGAAGGCTTGGTGGGCCACCAAAAAGCGGGCAGAACCTGGAGAGGCGTCTCCATTTGGGCAAGGAAAGGCACTAGCTGAGTTTCCCCCTTTTCCAGCATTTAGCCTAAAGTCAGATAGTGCCTTTGGGGTGATGGGGAAGGGAAAGTCAACTAAAACTTGAACAGATACCCGCAGTCTTTCTGGCCCAAAGAACCAGAGAACAGAGCCGGCCAGGGGAGACACGGCAGCTGGAAAGTGAGGGGGAGAAATCTAAGGAAGGAAAGCAGGGGGGAGAATTTCTCTGCATAAATTCTGCCCTTAACCTCTAGGCTGACATCTGAGCTATGCCTGCCTAGTTAGATTTCAAGCAGTCC
The DNA here is from genome assembly GCA_028534135.1 of Potos flavus. Classification (NCBI taxonomy): domain Eukaryota; kingdom Metazoa; phylum Chordata; class Mammalia; order Carnivora; family Procyonidae; genus Potos; species Potos flavus. The sequence goes on from CM052897.1 coordinate 101,787,392, forward strand.
CGCTAAGGCTAAAAGAACTAAACAGAGATTTTAAGCTGTTGCTTACCACTTTTGAAAAAAAAAAAAAAAAAAAATCAATATTCTCCACCAGTGGTTCTCCAGGGAGTGGGCTGGGGTGTGGCTAGGATATTACCTCCTGCCTTGTAAGAGACAGCCCCCCAGGGCAAAGTGTTGTTTCATTCTAAATGTCGGTTACCACTTCACAGAAAAAGGAAGGCTATCATCAGAAAAACAGACAATAACAAGTATTGGCGAGGATGTGGAGAATTTGGGACCCTTGTGCCTTGCTGGAGGGAATGTAAAATGGTGCAGCTGCCGCAGGAAACAGTGATTCAACATTTAATGCAGATTGAATATATGCTTCAGCAATTCCACTTCTGGGTGGATACGCAAAGGAACTGAAAGCAGAAAATGGAACAGATATTTGTACACCCATGTATTTAACAGCATTTTTCACAATTGCCAAAAGGTGGAAACAACCCAAGTGTACATTAATGGATGAATGGATAAACAAACTGTGATCTATACCGACAGTAGAATATTCTTCAGCCTTTAAAAGTCATGAAACTCTGGCCACCTGCTACAACATGGATGAACCTTGACGATATCATGCTGAGGGAAATCAACCAGACACAAAAGGACAGAAACTATATGATCCCATTTACATGAGGTATCTATACTGGTCAAATTCAGACAGACAGAAAGTGGAATGGTGGGTGCGGGGAGCTGGGAGGAGGTGGTAAAGGGGAGTTAGTGTTTAGTGGGTACAGGGTTTCAGTTCGGGAAAATGTCTGGAGATGGGTGGTGTGACGATTGCATAGCAATATAAATGTACTTACTGTCACTGAACTGAACACATAATAGTGGTTAAAATGGTAAATTTTATGTAATGTATATTTTAACACACACCCATGGGTGGCGCCCCCTTAAGTACTGCTCTAAGATTCAGAGAAGCTTCGGACCTCCCTAGTTAGAACTTGGCATGTATTTTCCAGTGAAACATTGTTATGAATGATAGTTAATTCTGATGCAGGTGCAAGAGGAGTTGGTCTTTAAACCAGGACTAGAAATAATACCATTACTTATAATATTGCTTCTATGCAAAAATAACATTCTGATGTTGTATTTCACACAACTCGCTTTGACACATCTTGTAACAGAACTATGTATTAGATGCTGTTTCAGCTTAGCTAGCTCCCCTGAGCAGTTCACCTGGCAGTCGCCTCTGATCCTGAACACACAAGAGCACCGTCTCATGCCCAGTCAGGATAGAGTAGCTATGCTGTCAGGATTTTGCCACACTGTTACTCTCTGAAAAAGAAAACAACAGCCCCAGGACATATTTCAGATGGAAAGATAGAGGAGAGAAATTTACTATTAGATGCCCACAGAACAAAATTTATAATACATTCTGCCTTTCCTCTGTCTCCAGCCCTTTTGGAGGAAAAGTACGTGAACTATTTAATAACTCAAAGTAATCATGTCCTTTCTTAAAAATAAGAATCGTAGAAAAGCAAAGCATTGAATACTCTGTAAAATCAAGTTTTCTGCTTAACTCAATTACTTCTCTCCCAACTCATCGGTTTCATTTTAAATAGTCAAGTATTATTTAAATTTGCCTTAATGTTTACCAATTTCTTTGTTCCTCTTATTCTTTTTTTAAGAAATCCTTCTTTTTTTAAAGATTTTATTTATTTATTTGTTTGTTTGTTTGTTTGTTTGTTTATAGCGCAAGCTGGGGGAGAGGGCAGAGGGAGAGAATCTCCACACTGAGCACAGAGCCCAACTCAGGGCTGGATCCCACGACCCTGAGATCATGACCTGAGCTGAAATCAAAAGTCAGACGCTTAACTGAATGAGACACACAGGTGTCCCGTTCCTCTTATTCTAACATCTCCAATCTTCCTTCCAGTTTAATTTCCTTTTCCCTGGAACTCCTCCAGTTCCTCTTTCTGTGCTGGTTTGTTAGCAGTAAACTGTCATTGTTTGCCTAAATGTGTCTATATTTTGTCTTCATTTTACCCTCACACTTGAATAACAGTTTAGTTAGATTCAAATTTCAGATTGACAGTCGCTTTCTTATTCTCTCAGCACTCTGCTCTGCATTTGTACTAGAATATGCCTAGGTGTGGGCTTAGTTTTAGTTATCTTGCTTAGGACTTTCGATTCCTGCATCTGAGCATCTATATCTTTAATTGATTCTGGAATATTCTCTGCCCTATCTAACTCTCCTGTGCTCCACTGCCCAGCACAGAATGCCTGTGAGACGAATCTTATACCTTCTCAGGCTCTGTTCACTTGCTCTTAACCCCTCTTTCACGTTTCACATCCCTGCACCCCTTAATGCTCTATGCTGTCTAGGTAATTTCTTCAGATTTGTCTTACTATTCAGTAATTCCTTAATAACAAAATCTGTTTTGTTAACTCATCCGTTGCAACAATTTGTTTCATTTCTAGAAATTCTATTTGGTTCTTTAATAAATGTGTCTACTCCTTTTTTCCTTCATCTAATTCTTAGGTTTTTATTCCTTTGTTTATGCTCTTAATCATTTTTAGCTTTCTTCTTTTTTGGCCTTTTCCATATTGTATTAGTTTTCTAGGGTTGCCATGATAAAATGCCACAGACTGGGTGGTGTAAACAACAGAAATTCATTTTCTCATGGTTCTGGAGGCCAGAGGCTGAGATTGAGGTGCTGACAGGGTGGGAGTCCTCTGAAGCCTCTCTCCTTGGCTCATAGATGGCTATCTTCTCCGGTGTCTTCACATGGTCTTTCCCTTCCATATGTCTGTGTCTTAATTTTGTCTTCTTATAAGGACGCATTCAGACTGGATTAGGACCCACGCTAGGGGCCTCATTCTGAACTAATCACCCCTGTAATGGCCCTTTGTCCAAATACAGTCACATTTCTGCAGTACTGGGAGTTAGAGCTTCAACACAGGGATTTGGGAACTGGGGAATCCAATTAAGCCCACAACATACATCATTCTCTATTTAGTTCTTGGAGACCTAGTCCTGCAGCTTGAGACTGCTACCTCTAGCTCATAATGAATTAGCTTCTCATAAGTTTTATGATTTGAAAGTGTGATCTTTATCTTCAGTGAAGCTTTATCTGTGGGTATCCTTCCAAAGAGGATTTGCATTTGTTTTTGCCAGGTACCCTGGGTATTTATTGATCCAGGACCTTTTGTATATTCATTTTCAACTTGGAGAGTCATGGGACGCCACAGTAAGCTTGTATCTCAAACCTGTGCATCCTGTAGCCTGCAATCACGAATTCCCAGGGGAGAGATTCCCCCCCCCATCACAGTCTGTGTCAGAATGGACAAATTTCCTTGGTGTCTCCTTTTGAACGAGGGTGTGGATTCTCAAGGTTCTGGTTTAATAAGGGGTCTCATTTCCAACACCATGCCTCTCACAGAGTCAGGTCTTGCCCTGTGGCAGTCTAGTTCTTGGGGGAGTCCCCCATGATCTGTCACGATCTGTGCCTCTGAGTGTTCACACCCTTGTGTACTGTCTTCCCCTTGAGTATGGAAGGACCTGCGCCTGCTGCTGGCTAACAGAATACAGCAAGGTGATGGTGATAGAGTTGGTTAGACATGAGCTGTAGGCAAGGGCGGTGATAAGTAGTTGACACATTAGAAGCCTGGAAGCAAAACATCCTGGCCTTGTGGCTTCCAATACCCTGACGCTAACAGATTAAAAGCCACAGCTGCCGAACATGTGCTCTCCTCTTGCCCCTCTGCCCCAGGGTAACCTCTAGACTCATTATAATGCCTTTGCATTGTGGTTTTGGTCCCGTCACAATGGAGGAAGGCCGCCATGATGGTTCTGGTACAAACCTTGCAGGGTCAAAAACTCCCCCTCCTAACCTGCGGTCCCCCAAATGATTGGAAGCAGCCGCCATTAGAGACCACCCCATCGTAAATCGGAGGGGGAGAGGAAGCATAAGAGACTGTGCACTCTGAGAAACAAACTGAGGGTTTTGGAGGGGAGGTGGTTGGAGGGATGGGTGAGCCTGGTGGTGGGTGTTAAGGAGGGCACGTATTGCATGGAGCACTGGGTGTGGTACATAAACAATGAATCTTGGAACACTGAAAAAAATAATATTAAGATGTTAAAAAAAGATAAAAGCTAAAAGTGACTTCAGGGCATAGAGTAGGTAGTCAATAAATATGTGCTTTGAATTAAAAAAAAAAAAAAAAGAGACCACCCCATCCATGACCCAAGACCTTGGTAGCCTTAGGGCAGTTTTCGCTTCTGGGCTGTCTACTCACCCATCTTGAGAGCTACTGTCCTTGATAAATTGCTTTGTGCTGGGTGTTGTATGCAACTGATGAATCCCTAAATTCTACCTTTGAAACTAATAATAGTATATGTTAATAAAAAAATAAAAATTAAAAATAAACAAATAAACTGCTTGTGCTTGCTACTTTCCTTCCGGCTGTCTTTATCCAAGTTCAGATCCTCACATCAACTTTATGCAAGGAATCCCAGAACAGAGACCTCCATTCACACGCAGCAGAATCTCCCACTGGTAACAACGGTATACATACAAGATTAAATGTATGTGATCAGACATACATGATTACACGTGCGAGATTCTAGTACCCATCCTGCTGGAGCCTCACACTCTCTTGCTTTGAGGACGCAAGCTGTCTATATTAGGAAGCGCACATGGCAGTTGAAGGCAGCCTCTGGCTGACAATCAGGAAAAACCTGAAGCCTTGCCGTCCTACAAGCATAAGAATTTAATTCTGTCAAGTGTGGCTTGGCAGTGAAGATCCCAGGGGAGACCTCCACCCAGCTGACAGCGGGAGTGCAGCCATTGTAGACCCTGTGCAGAGCACGAGCTCAGACTCCTTTAAAAAAAAAAAATTATTTATTTATTTATTTGAGAGAGAGAGAGAGCAGGGAGGGAAGTAGGGTAGAGAGAGAAAAATCTCAAGCAGACTCTGCACTGAGCAAGGAGCCTGATGTGGGGCTTGATTCCACAACCCTGAGATATGACCTGAGCTGAAACCAAGAGTCAGGCGCTTAACTTACCCAGCCACCCAGGCGCCCTGACCAGCTCAGGCTCTTGACCCATAGACGCTGTGAGGTAACAAATGTGTGTTGTTTTTAGTCAAGTCTGTTACCCAGGGAGCGATAATTTGTTACCCAGGGAGCAATAACTAACACCCCCCACCCCTCCCTAGCTCCTACAGGCGGCAAATCCTCTGCTCCCAGCACAGCTACACCAATTTCCAAGATGGCGATGATTTTCAGTTGCCTCTTTGCTCTGGTCTCCTAGGACTCTCTAACAATTAGCTGCCCATTCACAAAATAAAATCTTTGTTACTTTTGATGCAGCATATTTGGGTTGTTTTTAAAATTGTGTTTGTTTTCAAGCAAGATGGCTTTGAGGTTATAGTCCTCCTTGCGGTTAGAAATGGAAGGACTCATTAAATATTTCCAGTCAAACTGGGAGCACCATGTTCTTTTCTCTTTACAGTCTTTCCACAGAAATGCATCTACTTTCAAAGTTCAAGCACGACCCCTCTGGGGAATATGCTCAAACTTTTATCTCAAATGCTAACCTTTTTCTCAGAACCCCAATCTATATTTTCCTCTGCCTTTTAGAAATAGTTTCCCCTTGAGGGTCTTATCTTGACATTAAGGCAACTTACTTCCCTTTTTACCCCTCCCTGGTCTTTCAGATGGATTATTTCTTAATCAGCTTCCAATATGCCCTTTCACTCACCCCTTTACCCAGTTGGTGGCCAAGAGCTCTTTATTTATCCTTACAACACTTCCCACATCCCCTTCTTCCTTTCATGGCTATCGCTAGCCCCTTACTGGAGGCTCCCATGATCGCATGTCTAGACGACGGCAGTATTTTCTTTGCTTTCTCATTTCCTCACCTTGGCTCATGTTGCTACTTCTACCCAGTCTGCCCAGCCCGTCAATATCTTACTTCTTTAAACACCCAGCCCAAAGACAGCTTCCTCCAGGAAGCCTTCTGGGACTAACATGAGCCCAAGATCTCCTCCTCCTCTGCACTCAAACAGTACCCGAAACCTTAGGGTTGGGAACTGCCATGCTTTACTTCTGTGTGTCTTTGCCTGGTAAAGTGCCTTCCAGAGAGTAAGTGTCCAATGCACTTTAAAAGACTATGACTCAAGGGCGCCTGGGTGGCTCAGTGGGTTAAAGCCTCTGCCTTCAGCTCAGGTCATGATCTCAGGGTCATGGGATCGAGCCCCGCATCGGGCTCTCTGCTCAGCAGGGAGCCTGCTTCCTCCTCTCTCTCTGCCTGCCTCTCTGCCTACTTGTGATCTCTCTCTGTCAAATAAAAGAATAAAATCTTAAACAAAAAAAAAAAAAAAAGACTATGACTCATATTTGCAAGTCTACCTGATCCCTGGCTCAGAAGAAGTAGGAAGGGAGTTAGGAAATCCAGCAGTAGAAAAGCACACTGGAGCTGAGATTCACAAAAGATACAAAAAGCAACAAGGTTTCTTATGCCCACCAGCCTGACTCAAGGATCCACCAGACCCTGAATCCAAGCCCAATCTCGTTCCTGATTTATTTCTCTTTCCAATTCCAGCCTTGCTCCCAGAGTGTCTCCAAACGAGAAGACTCACTGAATATAGCTTAAAAGCCCAGCTTTGTTGGCACAGAATACCCCCTATTACGGAGTCCTCCGCAATGTCACTACCTCCTCCCTCTTCACCTCCCACGAACTTTCTCCTTTCTCCTAAACTCCAGCCATTCCCAACATAGCCATTCAACCATGAGGAGGGTTTGTGCTTTGACACTGCTTTGACTGCCTAGAATGACCTGTCTCCTTTGTCTAAGAAAGGTTTATCTCAACATTGAGACTCAGCTGGAGTGACTTCCTCCATGAAGTTTGCCCTGACTGCCACCCCTTCCTCCCTCACTGGTCTATTGTTACTCTTGTCCATCTTCTCTGTGTTCCCATTTATATCTAGCATAGAGCTTGGCCATAGTAACACAGAGTGCTGACTAAAGGATTTCTATGTGTCAGACACTATTATCAATAGTTTACATGTGTTAACTCATTTATCCCTGACATCGAGCTCCTGAGATGTTGACTGCTGATGAAGAACAGAGAAATTAGTAGTTTGCTCGAGGCCAAAGGGCACAGAATTTGTGGAACCCGGGTTTGAACCCAGGGCATCTGACTCCAGAGCCTGAACCATTAACCATATACTATACTGCCTCTCAGTGAGTGTTGGCTAAACTAATGTGTGCACAAGTGAATGGTTTCTCCAGAATGATAGGGTGTAATCAACTGTCCTTTTTCATTTGCCTTCATTGCTCATGTTAGCACATTCTATGTGAATTCTTCCTGGATCCTCATCTCTCAGGGCAGGTTCTCATCTGCTTTAGTTCCCACTAAAGCAGAGGACTGACCAACTTCAAGCCAGTAGAGCTCTTGGATGAGCCCACTATGACCTGGGTGGGTGGCAGATACAGGATAATAAAGAAGTGCATTCCTTCAAGTGAAATAAAACTCAAGAGTTTGCTTTTTGCTTGCTGGATTTCTTAGAATAGCGCCTTGCATAATTCCTAGCTAGCATTATGGAATTTAAGAGCTGGAAGGGCCTTATAGAACATGCATTCCAATCCCTCAACTTAATGACAAGGAGATCAAGGCTTAGATCAGCACAGTCATCAAACTTCCCGTGGTCACACAGCTAGTTACTGATTCCCAGGCCAAAGGCTAGAGGAGACAAAATACTCCAAAATCTATTGGTGTATGCTTTTTCTCCAAGGAAAATGCCCAGTTCTGACATTATTTCTCCAACCTTTTTTTAAAAAATAAAAAACTCACTTTAAAGGAGTTGTGATCCAATTGCAATGATTTCACCCTCTACCTAGCATAATTTGCTCCCACGTCCAAGTGGGCTTGGATCCAAAAGATATATGGTGGTTCTATAATATCCTATTAGATGAATGTCCTTTTGGTTCACAAATGAAGAGACTACTTTGCTTTTCTAACAGCAGCTCTAGCAGAAGGGCAAATGTGCTTTAACCAAATGTGCTTCCTTAAATAATATAATTGATCATCAACCAACTTCTACCACACTCTGTAGTTTCTTCTTAGGTAGAATTAATAACCAAGTTGTTAGAAAGTATCAACTTGGTTATTTACCTACATAATAAGAAATATATATGATATATATATGTATATATATAGTATATTACTGCATAAGTAGTAATTAGATATTATTCTATATAATCATTATATTATTCTATATAATCATATTCTATATAGTGATTGTGTATTATACATAATAACTACCATTAATATATTAATTTTGATAAGTAAACTAATAAAACACATTTTTGGAGTTTGTGTTCCTCCACTGCATGAGATTCCAGGATAGTCAAAGCCAACAATGTCAGCTGCTGCTCTAAGCAGTACACGTGGGTTAGAAAAATAGATGCAAAGCCAAGTTAGGCCAGTTTCAGATGACTGACCCTCGGGTACAGGACCTCAGCAGACATCACAGGCAGCCAGGAAAACATTTCAGAGGGCGATTGATTCAAAGTCACTTTGGGCAAAGACATGAGAAAACAGCGGCCCAATGTAAGATTTTTGTTGTCATATTCCTTATGCTGTCATATTCCATATGCTGTTGTCATATTCCTTATTTGGAAATTACCTAATGCTGCCAATAACAAGGAGAGATCAAGTATAAGGATAAAGAATATTTCCTCCTCTACTTTGTCTTCTTATTCTCTCTCCCTGTTTACCTAAACCTGTTACTGCAATAAGGCAGAGCTGTGAAGGGAGAGGCCAACATAGATTGGGAATCTATGATGATACAACAGTACTAATAACGATGGCTAACATTTATTGTGTGCTTACTATATTCTCATTTAATTCGCTATTAAATCCTTTACTGTGTACCTGGCACTGTGCATTTCATGTATTACCTTGTGTTATCCTCATACATAGCCAATGAGATACTCCTAGTTCTCCTATTTTACACCTTGGGAAGTTTTCCGAAGTCAAACTACAAATCAGAGGTTGAGCTAGAACCCATATGTAGCTCATTTGATCTGGGAGCTCATGACCTGTCCCACTTACTCTGCCTGCCACTGTGAAGGCCCATCAGCACCATATACATTAACAGACATAAATATTGCAAACATGGCTGACGTCTTCCCCTATGCTAGAAGCCGGAAAATATGAGGGTCTCATCTTGGTTTTGCTTCAAGTTTGCCAAGCGACCTTAAGCAAGTCATTTACTTTCTCTGTGACTCAGTTTCTTACCTGTAGAGTGAATATTCTATCTGTCCCACTCTGTCAAGGTATTTTAATGACAGATCCAATAAAATAATTGTGAAAACAATATGAAGAATGTTGTACATGTGTAGACATTGTGTTTACTACAAAATATAAAAATGAAATACAAAACCCTTTTTCTCTCTTTGATACAGGAGAGGTCTTTCTTATATACTTCTTCTTTCCCTTCATTATCACAACCAGCTATACAAAGCTGGCAATAATCTACCCCTTATTTATAAGAAGGAATAAATGCAGAGCATCTGTCTAGAAGGAGCTCGATAATTATTAATTTCCTTACTTTGAATGAGCATAGGAGGCAAAGTTTGTGCAATGATTAATTTTGTGTCAACTTGACTGGACCACAGGGTGTCCAGATATTTGATCAAATGCTATTCTGGGTGTTTCTGTGAGAGTGGTTTTTTTTTTTTTCTTTCTTTCAGTATTTTATTTTATTAAAATTCCATTGTAGTTAATCTACAGTGTTATATTAGTTTCAGGTGAACAGTATAGTGATTCAACAATCTGTGAGGGTGCTTTTAGATGAGATTAACATTTAAATCAATAGACAGAGCAAAGCAGGTTGCCCTATTGAATGTGGGTGGGCCTTGTCTAATCAGTTGAAGGCACGACTAGACCAAAAAGTCTGACCCTCTCCTGAATAAGAGAGAATTTTTTTTCCTACCTTTGGATTCAAACAGAAACGTCAGCTCTTCCTTGATCTCCTGCCTGCTGGCCTTTGGACTGGCTCTTCTGGCCTCTGGTTTGCTGTCTTATCCTGCAGATCTTCCAATCTTGGGTCTTGCTCACCTCCAAAATCGCATGAGCCAACTCCATATACTAAATCTGTCTCCTCTCTTTCTCTCTCTCTCTCTCTCTCTCGATATAGGTACAGGCATAGACACAGACACAGACATGGATATAGCATATTGGTTCTGTTTCTCAGAGGACTGTAACTAACGGAGCTTAATCCACGCTAAGTGCTATGGGAAAAATCTGTTTGCAACATCCTAAAACGAATAATCAGCCATGATCTTCCTGTAAGCAATTAGGTTCAAAACAGAAAATCCTGAGTGTGGTGCGGAGGGAGAGCTCTGCCCTAGGAGTCACTTAGCTACATCAGAGCTCTAACCTCATGATTCTGGACATGCCCTTGGGGAACCCACTTCTTGTCACGGCTGGCACCTCACTGTCCTTCCTGTTCTAGAATGCAAATCACTTATTTGGCTACAAAAGACTCTTTTATTGCCTGTCTCACATTCCCCACTTCATAAATCTTCAATAGGTGTCAATGCCACAGAAGGCAGTGGCTTGATTCAGTAAGTTTAAAATGGTCCCCAAAGGCTTGTCACCTGGATATATTAGGAATGGCTTTTAGATTTCTGCCCTCCTTTAGTCTAAGCCAGCCTGAGAAAGAACACACCACGGCTGTCTAACTTGGGGGCTTTCTTCCCCTCCCCCGCATCTCCAGTGATTTATAACTCATTTTTTCTGGTTAACCGTGACCGTGGTCATGACCACGCATACTATCTTGGATGGACTCCTCAGCTTGTCAGGGGGATACGGCTATTAACGAGACCCTGGCTCCCAGAGGGTTTGGCTACCGAGATGCATTTTTCTTCCTTTCTCAATTACTAGTGGAAAATAATGCCTGGGAGGAAAAGAAGATAAACAGTGGCAATTCAAATTTCCCCTAAGCTTGGGTTTATTTTTTATTTTTCCCAGATCTCAGATAAATTCTCTTCCTGGTGTCTGTTTTATGTCACTTTCGCTGACATATGTCAAGCTCTTAACATTGATTAAAAATAGACCATTTGGATGCAAACAGACTATCACAACGTGAGGGGATTTTGCAGTTTCATTTTGTTGTTTTAGTAAGTGTAAGGGTAATAAAAAGACCTAAATGAATAGATATGGAGACTAAATTCTCTGTTTATCTACTGAACAGATGTACCTTCTCCTCTCCCCTTCCTCACACTCTACTTGATTACTCAGAAAGGTGATTTCACCCTACCTCCACCTCTGCCTCTCCTAGAAAGAGCCGATTCAAGAGAATGTCTAGAATTGCATGGATTATCTTTGTTTAGGCTATGATCGTGCTCGATTGTTGCGTGGGTACATATCTTAACTTCCTCTGTTAGATTGAGACCTCCCTAAGGCTACAGACAGCGTCCTTCATGTCTCTCCCACAAGACACAGCATAGTCTCTTGACACACGTAGGAGACAATTGGTTATAAATATTTGTTGATTAAACAAATGAGTGAATGAAAATATTTTAGTAGGTGTAGATGACAAGCCTTCCAGGAGCTGTTAGGCTCAATTATAATTAGGCGCATATGGTCCTTCAGCACCAGCGGTATTGGCCAGATATTTGATGGTGCCGACTGATACCAGCCAATTGTAGGTAAGGCTGTATAACCACCTTTTACAAGATCACTGTTCTCATCCAGATTGCTGTTTGGAAGATGAAACAAGGCTTTCCCCCTATAATTCTGACTTCACACTAGCACCGTGTGGTAGGGTCTGTGCAGATTTACTTTCTCAAATACGGCCCTGGGACTGGAAAAAAGAACCAGGATTAGTGCCCCCAGTAAGGATATCTGTTTCTAGAACCTAGTATTTTGCTAGACTGAGGCAATGTCGTAAGAAGATACTTTATTATTGCCCCAATCATCTTGCATACTGAACTACAACACTGAGATGCTGACATTTTTAAGGAATGAAGAATTTGTTTGGCTTCTATGGAAGAACAAAGAGTGGGGTGAGAATAAGCTCTTTAGCAAGAAAAAGTCTGCTAAACTTTTTCTTAAGAAATTTAGCACATTTGAAGAAAAACATACAAAAAGTAATATTCCCCCCCCCAAAAAAAACTCAGTTAACATTTTCTTCAGGAACCTCAATATTTTCCATTTCTGGTCAAGATCTGAACAGCAAAAAAGGAAGTATGATCCGAAGTAAGTATGGTCTGACCAGGAGCAAAAGAGGCCCCAGACCTCATGAGGAAGCTTGACCAAAAGAGGAAGAGAGCCCTTGACTTAGAAAAGCGGACTGCTGGAGTTTAACTGACTGGCCCTAATTCAGAGCAGGTGCAATCACTCTAGCCGTTTGCTGACAGGCAACATGGAGGAGAGAAAACAAAAAGCAGGGAGAAGCACTGAGTGCTCGGAGGAGGCTTTCAGAGGCTCCCGTTGCTAGGGAACCACTTCCTCTGTGCTCATACATGGCTCACTCAAGCTATTCAGATATCACCGAATAATCTTTCTTAGGCTTAGGAAGAAAGGAAACAGCTCTCAGAGCTCAGACGTCATGGTAACACCAGGCAAGGCCTGGCTTTTCCAGCAGACGCTGAAGAGCCAAGGATGCCGGGAGAGGACAAGAAGTGAATGGGCATCTTGTTTTTACTCAGACAGTCCGGGGCTGACCCCCTCTTCTCTCCTCTGTCTCTACCCAGGTGTGTCAGTGGCAAACAGCGACAACTCGCACACGCAGGAGCACACACAGCCACATTATTATCCGTTCCTTGAGGGCAGAGACGAGATTTTATTCATCTTTGGATGCCGACATCATGCAACACAGCGCTTGCCACTCCGTTCTCCATGTGCGTTGAATTCGACTCCTCTTTTCACAAAGATTTACTGAGGAGGTGGTTCTATATGCACTGTGTAGAGTGCCCTGAGGCAGACAAAAATGAACACATGTATTCCTCCCCTCAAGAAGCTTCCTGGTCTTGTAAGAGCATGAACGAGGATGAGGGTTGGCCACAAATGGCAGCAACACACATAACAGCAGTGTAAATAAGGTAGAAAGTTTTGGTTTTTTGTTCTCACACGTAAAAGAAGCCTGCAGAGAGGCAGTCCAGAGTTGGTATAGAGCCCCATGGTCACCAGAGAGCCAAGTCTCTGTGTTTTGCCCCCACTATCCTTAGATAATGGTTTCATCCTCAAAGTCACCCTGTGATCCAAGATGGACATCAAGGTCTCCTCCCAATGTTCCAGAAGGAAGGAGGGGTAGAGTGTGCTCTCTTGAGGGAGATTTCCAGAAGCCCCACCGTAGTAGATACAGCATTTGACGTCTTTCTATGAAAAATGTAAAGCTCCCCTCTTCAGGTTATTGTTTGAGGGGTGTGAAATCAGTCTTATTTTTATATAGTTACATTTTTTTCATTATGAAAATTATAGCATCTTATTACAGCAATTTTGGGAAAATGGATTAATTTGTCCCTAATACCAATATTTATTGAAGAACAACAAATATTTATTACATGCTATTGTACTAGGAGCTAGGGCTGTGAGAGTGAATAACTACTATGAGCATTCTGGATTTTTTTCTCCATTTTGTAAAGCTATGCATCAGTTTTTGTGCTTTGTAGTTGTCAGTATAGTAAATAATTTGATATCCTACTTTTTTCACTTAACGTTAAATCATTAGCTTTTTTCCACTTTGTTACATGACTAAATTTTTAATAAGTAAATATGCTCATAGTAAAAATTAAATGTCATTAAAAAAACAGCCATAAAACGAGATACCACTACACACCTAAGAGTAACCAATATTCAGAACACTGAAACCACATGCTAGTGAGGACGCAGACCGACAAAACTCTCGTTCATTGTTGGTGAGAATGCAAAGTGGTTCAGCCTCTATGGAAGACACACTCTTACCATAGTGTCCACCATTGCACTCCTTGGTGTTTACTCAAAGGAGCTGAAACCTTATCTACCAACTTTATTCACACAAAAGCCTGCACACAGATGTCTATTGCAGTTTTCTCATAACTTCTATAATTTGGAAACAATTAAGATATCCTTCAGAATAAACTGTGATCCATCCAGAAATAAAATAATATTCAGCTCTAAAAAGAAATGAGCTATCAAGCCATGGAAAGACAGGGAGGAATCTTAAATGCATATGACTAAGGCAAAGAAGCCAGTCTGAAAAGGCTACATATTGTATGATTCCAACTATATGACATTCTGGAAAAGTCAAAACTATGGAGTGAAAATACTCTATATGATGGGTCCATGTCATCATACATTTGTCCAAACCATAGAATGCCCAACACCAAGAATTAACCCTAATATAACCATGGAGTTTGGGAGATGATGATAGGTCTGGGTGGGGCCATCAATTGTAATAGATGTTCCCCTCTGGTGGGGAATGTTGATAATGGGGAAGGCTATGCATGTGTCAGGCGGGAGCATATGGAAAATCTCTACTTTTTGCTTAATTTTGCCATGAACCTGAAACTAGTCTAAAAAAAAAAAAGTCTATTAAAAATAAAACCCAGGGATGCATGGGTGGCTCAGTGAGTTAAGCCTCTGCCTTCAGCTCAGGTCATGATCTCAGGGTCCTGGGATCGAGCCCCACATCGGGTTCTCTGCTCAGCGGGAAGACTGCTTCCCCCTCTCTCTCTGCCTGCCTCTCTGCCTACTTGTGATCTTGCTCTTTCTGTCAAATAAATAAATAAAATCCTTTAAAAAATTAAAAAAAAAATAAAACCCAGCCACATTCCCTCGTTCTTACCATCTTACACATTGTCCCAACTTGAAACTGCCAGCTCCTGAGGTACATTCCATAGTTCTCTGGTAGGATGAAACTCCAGTCACCAACAGTGATTATTTTCTTAATAACCAATCCTTGATTGACTGCCTGCCTTATGCTATTTTCCTTCCCCTCCCCACTACCTGTGCTTCCTGGGATCTTCTCCAAACAAGCAGTGCTAGAATCCTTGTCCCAGGATCTACCTCTGAGGAAACCAAATTAAGGGGTCCCCTGGCAACTTAGCTTATATACCACTGGCCAGCCTTATCTGTAAGGGAGGCTGGGAAATGTAGTTTTATAGCTGGGCCTAAATTGTACCCAACAAAATCAGATCCTGTGGCTAAAGAAGAGAAATATTGGATAAACAATTGGCAGAGATAAGACATGTCCACACATAATTGTAAATTATGGGTCATATGAAAGGTATTGGAGAGATTACTTCTCCATATGTACTCTACAACTTTATCAAGAGTACAGAATTTGACTTGGACCTTCAAGCCTACATACGATTTTAATGGACCATTAGGTACTCTTACAGGGGTGTGTAAGATAGATAAGAGCAGGTAAGGTCTAGATGCAGAAAGACCAGTTAGGAAACTATTAAAATAGTTTGGGCACGTGGGAATAATGACCTAACCTGGAGTGTCATAGCAAGACTGGAAAAGTTGGAATAGATACAAGAAATACTGCAGAGAAACTCAATATAGAGGCTAAGTGGAAAGTCTCAATCCAACATGACCTTGAAGCGGAAGGCCAAGATGAAGGGTGACACCATAAACAGAAATTACACAGTTGAAAAAAGAGACAAGTTTGGAGGGCGTTTGTTTTTGCCTTTGATTCTACCAGATTGCAATATAATATCCTAATAGAGTGAAGCAGATTAAAAACTAAAGATACTAAATTTCCGGGTGTCTGGTTGGCTCAGTGGGTAGGCCTCTGCCTTCAGCTCAGGTCATGATCTGACCTGCTCTGATCTGATCTCTGCTCAGCGGGGAGCCTGCTTCCCCCTCTCTCTCTGCCTGCCTCTCTGCCTACTTGTGATCTCTCTCTCTGTGTCAAATAAATAAATAATATCTTTAAAAAAAAAAAAGATACTAAATTTCACCAAATCTTGGGGGAGTAAAAAAGTAAAGACTCATTTCTTCACTTCATTCAATCATCTCAATGAGTTTATATGCCCACGGCAAATTCCAGGAACTTGCTCCACCCCCATGTGCCCTCCTTACAGGAAACCAGGAGGGTTAGCCTTTCTAAAGGGCACCAGATCTTAGATCCCTGCTGATATGTGTGCAAAAAATCAGAGGCAAATAGATTTTACCCTCTCCATATGGGACTGCTCAGAAATTCTCAGCTCTGTCCGGAAGACATACTGGTATTTGCAGGGTTGCTGGAATGGTTAAGAGTATAGGGTATTGGACTCGACTGAGCCTATGTTTGGATGAATTAACTTCTTAAGGTTGAGTTTCCTTATTTTCCAAGTGGGGATGATATAGACCCCAGAGGGCTGTTAAGAGGATTAAGTAAGAAATTCACAGAAAGCACTTAGTGTAGCACCTAATGCACTGCAAGGACTTACTAAATGTTAGCTAGTGTTATTATTAGAGTATCCGGCAAGCATGCTCACCAAACGTTTTGTGTTCAGTTGTTAGAAAAGAACAATTCACATAATGTGACCCTGAACATGCTCAAATCAAAAATGGCAGCTGGACCAGATGAATTCAGGATCCAGTCAATGGGTGGTAAGTGGTAAGGAGCAGAGAAAGTTGTCACCTGAAGGAAGTAAAACAACGATCCATTTTCGTTAAGCCTTTTCAGATGGCTGGAGAGAACTACATACCGCAAACCCACTTAAAGCAGGACAGGCATGAAAAGAATGTGGGCACAGAAAAAATGCTCAAGCCTGAACTTTGGAAACACGGCTATTAGGGTTGAGGGCATAAAACCAAGAAGGCAAGACTTGTGGCCCTATCTCTGTGCCCAGCAGAGAGGGCAGGCTCCACACGTGCTTGTCGAAAACACGAACAAGTTAACCATGTAACCAAATGAACTGAACTGATGCCACAGTGTATTCACCATGACGGCCGGACTGGCATGGGGCTTCTGCCAAATGTGCCTGACTTTCTGAGTCCTTGATCTGCTTCTGCTTCTACGGCTTGGAAAAAGCCAAGGGCAATCTGTCCCTTTTGTCAGTTTCTCCTTGGATAGGAAAGCTGAAATTTTCCACGATTACTATACACACTGGAGTCATGCTTGATCAAAATCCATCTAAAAGTGCCAGGCACACAGCCAGACGGGCAAATGCTCACAAAGGAAATTTTACATCAGTCTTGCTGAGCAAGAGCAGAGATAGAAGTCTGTCCCTGTGGCCCTCTCAGTGAGAACACAGTGACCCCGTAGTTCCCGTGAAAGGGAAAGGCCTAGAGAAGCAGTTGTGGTCCCATCGCTGCTCCTAGTCCTCCAACGTCCTGTGTCATTAAAGTGGGAGCTGGAACGACACTTCTTGCTGTTCAGTCACACCCATCCATTAAGTGGTTCCCGTTGCTGGTGGTACCCCTCCGAGTTGTAAAATGTGTGTAGTCCTCCATTACTGAAATCATGAGAAGCCTCTGAAGAGTGGAGCATTAGCCTCTGACACTGAAGAAAATGTAACTGCAGGGAACTTCTGAGAACGGGGTGAAGATCACTGGCTGAGGGCAGTGCTCACCAGCTTGATGTGAGCTAGTGCTTCCTTCCGTTTCCACAGCAACGCCCCCCACGCATCTCACGAGGTCCTCAGGCACAGGCAGGATGGGGAGGTAACCTCTCGGGGATGTGACGTCAACTGACTTTTATTTATTTATTTTTATTACTTAGGAATGCGGCCCTGGTTGGCCAGTTTTTACAATTCCTCAAGAGAAATCGGAACCTAGATTTTTACAGGCAGTTTCCCAGATTTTAAACATGGGCAACCAATTTCGTAAAACTTTGAAGACTGCAGGCCAAACCAAATTCGTCCGAGTTTGCCCTGTTGGTAACGTCAGTCCTAAAATGTTAAAAATCACTTTTCAAGTTTTCAGAATTAGTGACTGTTTTTGAATATCTATGTGGAACACAGACCAGACCACATACCAATCCTCAGCCATAATGTGTTAGAAAAAGTTCATTAACATTTTACTATTGTATTTTTTTGGTCTCTTTTTCTCATCATCTCTCTGTGATGAAAGATAAGGCTCCAGAGGCATTCTTTTCTAAGCTGTTTTTAAAAACAGGCTCGAAACAGGGTAAATGACTATTCAAGTTTGCCCAGATCCAATCAGTAACTAAACTGAACATTAGGGCTCATGTTTGGGGCTCAAACATAAATGATTGTGTGACTCAAATCCACCCCTCAATTCATATGAAGCAAGTTCAAAGTGAGTCACAGTATGGCGGTCTCTAAGCAAATATGCTTTGTGATCGTCAATATCAAGATGGAAAAGTCCCGTTCCTTCTTAGTGGTCATTTAACATCCCCCAATTAATGGGTAAGGACAGAATGCTGTCCAGAATTTTTAAGAAGCTTAGAAAAGACACCATTTTGGTCAGTTAATAAGGTAGTGATCAGAGCAGCTGTTTTGCATTTACATTTTTAAAAAATTTTTTTCAAAGGATTTTTTTTTTTTTTTTGAGATCCCAGTCAGGCTCATTGATTTGAATATATTACGGCGTGTTGAATGCAGTGACAGTGCCAGGGGACCTTCTCTGATTATGGGTTCCCCCAGAAGCGGTTTATGTAGGAGGTGAGGGGAATAGCAGGGGGGCAGTGGGGTTATAAGCCAGGAGGGAGAGCAGCCAGCTACTTCTGTGGCTTAAACCTTGGAGGCAACTCTGGGCACCAGCGCAGAACATGTGCCCCATAGCTGACCCCCCCAAGGGGCCAACGAGCAGAAGTATTTATTCACCAGGTCCCAGCAGTGCTTGCTTGAGGGCTACTCCTGAGAGGGGTCAGAGCAGGTTCTGGAAGAGGAAGCCTGAGGCAGACACCTGCAGGTGTAGGACGTGGGGCCAGTGTCCACGGAAGCGGAAGCCGGGGCGGGGTGGGGCGGGTGGGGGGTGGGGGGTGCTCAACGGCCACCACATCCTCCAGCTTCATCGGTCCTGCCTTCCGTAATCTGGACAATGACATTTTCTCAATGAAGTTCTGTACGAAAACAACTTGAGGACAAGTCCCGGACTGTCTTTTCAACCACATGGCTTGATCTAGGCCAACAAATTCCAGAGCAGAGGCTGACCCACCAGGAACCGCCTAAGTGGGTAGTAGGCCATGACTGCCATGAAGCCAAGTTGAACTGAGGTGTGGCCATGAGGGGAATAAAGACGCTGACTTCAGGGGACCCCTAGGACCAAAAAGCCACTTCGTTTAAATGTTTGCAGGGAAACACGGGTACATAGCAACAAGAGTAACACGACCACCAATCTTTGAGATTCAGAAACTTCCCATTTTCACTCCCACCTAAGGACCTTTGGGACCATGACCAGCTGGGACCTCTACATGATGATTTCCACTGTCCATGTCCAGAGAACGGGAGGAAGGGTGCCTTCCAGGGAGAGAGTGGCCCAGGCGTCCAAATGCACAGCACGCAGCACAAGCTCCAGCTTTCTACCCACGTGCGGGGACAGGAAGTAAGAAGCGGAAGTGGGTAGAGAGATTCCTCCAGGATGAGAAACACTCAAAGACCATCAGTCTAGGGTTTCACTTTTTTTTTTTAAAGATTTTATTTTTTTATTTGACAGAGGAAGAGATCACAAATATGCAGAGAGGCAGGCAGAGAGAGAGAGAGGAGAAAGCAGGCTCCCTGCTGAGCAGAGAGCCCGATGCGGGGCTCGATCCCAGGACCCTGAGATCATGACCTGAGCCGAAGGCAGAGTCTTTAACCCACTGAGCCACCCAGGCGCCCCTAGGGTTTCACTTATTTAACCTAAGTGCTGCTTCATCATTGTTGCTTTTGTATATTAGTGTTGCCTTCTGTTCGAAGGGGTTCTTACAAAGGCTGGAGAATAAATTTTAAACAAACAAGGAAATAATGGAAGAAAATAAAATAGCATAGAAACATCCTGTGGGACACACACACACACACACACACACACACACACACACACACAAATTATACAATTCTGATCCAATTATTGCCACACTGAAAATTTCATTCCTAGTAACTGGTTCATTTTATGACCTGGATAAACTTCTAGGAAGCCCTGTGCCTCCAGGGCTGCTAAGGGGACTTAGGATTGGATGAAGAGTAGTACTCAATAGGGTTACCAAGGTGTCGCATGTGCCACATTGGGCACAATATCTAAACCAAACATGTGCTGTGCCGGTGCATTTCCTCTTCTCTTCAAGAAACAGATGCCTGGTCAATGAACAGCACATCAGGTGTAACTTGAACACAGAGGACGAAATCAAACTCTCATTTTTATTTATTTGTGTTTTCTCATTTATGAACAATAAGCGATCTATTGAATTTCCTGAATAAAAAAATCTGGAAGCGATTAGCTCTGTGCCCCTGGAGAGAGGAGAAAAAACAGAAACTGCTCATTGCGTGACCCTGAGGAGGATGGAGGCTGTGGGTGGTAATATCACTTAATAGATGTTGCCGAGGACAGTGCTGAGAACTTGGCAACTGGATTTCATTAGTCTGACACCTTTTCAATGCAAAATAATATTGAGCTAAGAGCAGATTAGTACATCTTTAGCGGGCAGGCCAGGAAGTCTCCCCTCCTGCACGAAAGAACACCCATGTTGCCTTGTCCTTCCAAAGACAAACATTACTCCCACTCCCACCCTAAGCATCTCCTTGGATTCGAGGGCAAGGCCAACTGATTTAACAGTGAAGAAAATCTAGCTATGCTCTCCCCCCAGCCCATGACTTTCTCCTACTTATACTCATAATGCAGGATCTATGAATAAATTCTAGAAACGTCTTCCTCTTTATGAATACTCGTTAGAGCCCATGCATGGCCTCCCATCCAGTGGTGTCTTAGTTCCTGGAATGCGGAATATATCATTTTCACAGGTGTATTCCTCTGGTAGACCTTCACTTCTTGGGAAGAATTTACATGATAATGAACATCCAATCAACTATTCTTTGAAGTAGAGACAAAATAGCGGGACTCCTTAGACTAAAATAAAAGCCTGGTCTCTAAGTCCCATACAGGAGTTTGGGGGTCAAGGCTTTGCTGGAAGTCATCTGCAACCTCAGTAGCATTTTCTCTAATAAAAGCCCCCTGCCCAAGAACCCACAGACTGTCCTATAGTCAAGGGAATGGGAAGGAGGCAAACTCAGGTAAAGGAAGTATATTTAGCTCCTTGAAGGCAAGCCCCGTGTCTCCCTCATCTTTGACTTTCCCGGGGATTAGCATGGTTCTCTTCATGTTTGTTAAAGCCCCAACTGAACAACAGTTTTTATATCACGAGTTGTGCTGTAGACCAGACTCGGTTGTTCACATATGCGTTTATATTTCAGTCAACCAACTCTTTATTTTGAGCTCTCCCGTATTCCAATTATTTGGCTGGGAGCTGGGGAAAAACCCGAATAGAAAATGATACTCAGGGACGCCTGGGTGGCTCAGTCGGTTAAGCGTCTGCCTTCGCCTCGGGTCATGATCCCAGGGTCGTGGGATCGAGTCCCATATCGGGCTCCCTGCTCAGTGGGGAGCCTGCTTCTCCCCTCTGCCTGCTGCTCCCCTTGCTTATGTGTGCTCTCCCTCTCTCTCGATCTGACAAATAAATAAATAAAATCTTAAAAAAAAAAAAAGAAAATGATACTCAGCGTTCAGATTCTAGTTGAGCTAACTGCCTTAGTGAGAAGTGCAAGCATTCCTTCTTCGTCCAACAAATACTTATCGAGCATCCCCTCCACAGGGCCCTGTTCTAGGCATTCGCTATGTACACAGCAGCATAGAAAATGCTCTGAACACTGCTGCCTTCGTGGAGTTTACGGGAGTTTAGTTCCAGGGGGGAAGACACACAAAAAGCAAGGAAAGGACATAGTGCATCAGAGTGGTAAGTGGTTTTCAGACAAGCAAGATGGGGCAAGGATGTAAGAGCTGAAGGACAGACTGCAGTTCTGCTCAAGGTGGTCAGAGAAAGCCTTGCTGAGGGTAGAGACCTGACAGGGGGTAGGGATGGAAGCCATGCAGACCAAGACATCCATCCCATATAGAAATTTAGGGATCAGGTCCTTGCTGGAAGATATCTACAGCCCCCAGCAGCTTTTTCTGTAATAAGAGGCCTCCTAGGATTTCAGACGATCTGTTCTAAGGTTAAGCGGATGGAAAGAAAGTAAACTCAGGATAAAGGAAGTCCACCACCTTCTGTTTTCCAATTTCTCTACCCGAACAGTTTTCTATTCATTTTTTGGGCAGGGTCTTGGAAAAATTGGTAAGGAAAATAAATCACTTTTTTTGCACGAAGTGGGGTACGACCAAAATACAGTTGGCTGGGGCAGACACCTCATTTTGACTGGTCTACTATGACACAAAAATAAAAGCAAACACTTTACTTGTCTGAATTACCGGAGACTAGGTCATTTTCTCACCTCCCAAGGCTCCTGGCCAGAAGTGCGGCCTCCCTGCAGGGGGCCAGCCACACACACACACACACACACACACACACACACACACACTGCGACATCATGTTGCTTAAGAAGCTGCTCAATGGAACCCTGGTCTCACTTCCTCACAAAGGTTACAAAAATACATATATTTTGTCCTGATTGCTTTCATTTTTAGCTGAAGAAGTTTAACTGTTTGGGGTTTACTTCACACATAAGAAACGCACAAACCACAGGAAATGAAAACTTGACTGAATGCAGATGACATAGAGAGCCAACCCTGAAAGTGTGCTGGGCCTCACTCAGCCTTAGGTGACCTTTAGCAAAAAGAGAGTGTTCCAGTGAAACATTCTGACTGTCATAAAATAGCGTCGACTTACAAGATTCTCCCATTACGATCAGAGTGTGGCAATATGGGGCCCCAACAGCACAGGCTAAGTGCTAGTAAAAAGATAAAAACGATTCTGCAAAGTCTTCTTGAATTTTAAACGCATTTGAAAGTTGTTTCAGCATTCAAAAATACTTGGTCCGTGTCTAAAGCAATGCACGGGCAAGAAAAATGGCACGATCGAGCCCACATTTTAAAAACACATTTTACTTTCTTTTTGAAACATAGCCACCAGAAAGGGTGCAATTCATTAAAAAAAATATTCTCTCAAGAAAGTGTAGCTGGCCCATCCATTCATCTGTCTTCCTGTCCACAAGGGAATGAATGAATGAAGACATGATGTGCTAACCTCCCTCTCTCTCACCCTAAACGGGTACTCTATATCACTTGGCTAGAGATAAGATTAGTTTTGTCAGGATCCGTAGTTTCTTTACATCAACTTATAAACCGAGTCTCTGTACTAAAAAGGTAATGCTCAATTTTAACCTTGTTCAATATTGATGCCTTTTACAGGCTGTTGTGTGGTGTGGTGCTTGGCTTGTTCCAAGAGCCCTTAGTGGAGACAGAGAGAGATTAAATGAAGTCTCAGCACAAAACTTCTCAAAAATGACAAATCAGGGCAACCACAAAAGGCTCTAGGAAAAGAACACATCCCATGGCAATGCAAAAAGGAAAGAAAACCCACAGAAAGAAAGATCTGGGAGCATGTGGCCACATGAGCCATGCAGACCAAAATGTCTACCAACTTTGCTGTAGCAGTTGCTGAGAAATGAGGCATAAAGCCAGGTGAGAACATGTAAACTCTTCCCCTGTCCTCAGCTACTTCCAATAACTGGCTTATCTTCAGAGGGTCATATTGTCAGGCTTTCAATTATGCCTTCTTGCTGACCCATAGATCCTTCTATTTGGAACTCTGGCCTCCTTCTTGTCACTATTAGTAAAGTATCATTGTTTTTTCTCTATTTTTCAGACAACATCATGGCCACCTCAAAGGAACTCTTATGTCTGGAAATCTTTCCTTCATAATACCTCTACTCCTATCACCATATTTCATGGGTCTATTATCTCATTCTTCCTTTACCCTGTGCAGTTATAAGCATAATGTTATAGAAGGATGCAAGATGTCTCCAAAATGGCAACTTTTGATAAAAGATCTAACCTTACTCGTAAACAGACATAACCCCCATTTTTAAGGAACGTACAGCCTGATGGAATCTTCATTGAGTGTCTTCATGATTCAGGGCCTTATTCAGGTCAAAAAAGAGGCTAAACACACGTTATGACTATAGCCAGAAAGGCTCCCTCTTCTTTACCTGCTTGCTAATGCTTAAAATCCCTTTAACAGCCACTGAATTTTTTCATTCTGTAGGTGGATTTGCAGCTTAAAATACCAATAGGCTAGAGAACAGGCATAACATAATGATGCAAATTAATTATGTACCAAGGTATACATGACTACGTGCATCTCTTTTTGACGGTAGCAAAGCTGGGGACCGAAGGTAGTGAGGAGGGAACCCCAATGAGAGGGAAGGGGCACAAAAAGGGCAGGCTGGAGATGAAGGTAAACTTTATCTGAGATGAACCTGCCTAGCATTGGTCATGCTGAAATGAAGCACCAGCTGACAGCAATTCACGATGTATCATATTAAAAGGGACTTATTGGGGCACCTGGGTGGCTCAGTGGGATAAAGCCTCTGCCTTCGGCTCAGGTCATGATCTCAGGGTCCAGGGACTGAGCCCCGCATCGGGCTCTCTGCTCAGCGGGAAGCCTGCTTCCCCCTCTCTCTCTGCCTGCCTCTCTGCCTACTTGTGATCTTTCTCTCTCTGTCAAATAAATAATTTTTTTTTAAAAAGGGGACTTATTATAAATGGGCTACCCTATCCACTCAGCTAATCTATCCATGAAGTCAAGGGGGAAGTGCCACCTGATTCTGAGTATTAGGGTTCCATCTATTACATGCAGGTCACTTACTAAAAAAACCTCAAATGTACAGACACTGAATTATTAGACAGCAATGGACAGACAATGATGGTGGTAAAGTTTAAACACACTTCCAATTAACCTGTCATAGCTCCTGGGTGGACCCTGCAAATAGAAATTACAGGCCTCAGGATAAAGTAAGAGATGCTTAAAGATTCAGTCATCAGCCAAAAAAGGGGCCAAATACCAAATAAGTATCAATTTAGATTCAATTTATAGCATTTGGTTTTTCACTTTATAAATATCCTGGCTAATGTGTCTTTTTTCACAAAATGATTTCCTATCTATCCTTCAAGACCCAGCTGATATGCCACAAACCCTTGGATAATTTCCTGAATCCCCCAAATTGAGTTTCTCTTGCGTCTTTGGTTCCTCATCCTCCCACTCCTGCCTGTGTTTTAGCATGTGTGTATCCTAATTGTCTTAGTTCTCTGTGTCCATGTTCTAAAGATACTCTTTAACTATAAGCTTTAAAGGCAACACTCCGCAGAACCCTGCTTCCTCTATAACTTATATTTTACTTCTTTAAGGCTATACTTTATAATTTACATTTTCCTTTTATTTGTTTAATGGCTGCATTTCTCATTTCCCCATAAGCTCCATGATACGTGGAGTCACATCTGTCCTAGTTACCACTCTAAACACAGCATAATTCCTAGCACAATGTCTAGCACATAGTAGGTATTCAATAAACATTTTTTAGTTAATGTATTATATGTTCATACTTTTCAAATAACCTGGCAGACACAACTTAATACATAACAGGAGTTCAAAGAATGGTTAATAAACATAGTAAATCTGAACTAAATGAAGTAAAACAAGAGACACAAGTACAATAATTCCACAGTGTATAGACATGTTTGGAGTAAATCCTGAATATAGGAACTTTGCAGCAAGTCCCAAAGTTAGTGAACCCAAGAACTTTTTAGAAATAGAAAAATTTTGCATTTTCTGTTTGAAATTTATACTTAGAGAGTAGGGTTATTAGGTGTTTTTGAAATAAAAATAGGTAAATAAGTAATTTATTCATAATCCAAAATCTAAAGCCATACAATTAAATCACAAAGAAATTCGGGGGGAGGGAGAAGCAAGATGGTGGAGGAGTAGGAGACTGAGATATCATAAGGTCCCAGGGGTTCAGCTAAATAGTTATCAAACCATTCTGAACACCTACAAACTTAACAGGAGATAGATGAGAAGAAGAGCAGCAATTCTAGGAACAGAAAATCGACCATTTTCTGGAAAGTAGGATGTGCAGAGAAGTGAATCCGAAGCGGCGGGAAGACGGACCGTGGGGGGAGGGGCCGGCTCCCGGCGAGCGGTAGGGCAGCGGAGCACAAAATCAGAACTTTTAGAAGTCTGCTCCACTGAGGGATGTCGCTCCAGAGGCTAAGTGGGGGGTGGAGCCCTTGCATGGACAGTGTGGTCTTAGGACCCGTGGGGTCACAGAAAGACCAGGGTGTCTGAGGGTGGCCTAGCTCCCAGGTATCAGAGCAGGCAAGCCAGCAGCAGAGATGGCGCCGAGGGGGGCTCTCAGCTCTGGATTACCTTAAACTGTGATCCAGGGCACAGTGGAGCAGGGACCCCACAGGTGGCAGATCCAGGGAGACTCACCTTCCTCCTCTGGGAGGAGCAGCACAGGAGTGCACTACAGGAATCTGCTGGGTTTGGAGACTCCAAACGGAGCTGTGTGCCAGAAACGCTCTGTCACAGGCCGGGTCAGCTTGGAGCACGGCCGGAGACCAGGGACACGGGAGGGACTGACTGCTTTTCTCTGAGGGCGCACTGAGGAGCGGGGCCCTGAGCTCTCGGCTCCTACAGGCCGGAGACTGGGAGGCCGCCATCTTCATTCTCCTCCTCCAAAGCTGTACGGAAAGCGATCAGGGAACAAAAGCTCCCAAGAGCAAACCCAAGCAAATTACTTAGCCCGGCCCCTGGCAAGGGCGGTGCAATTCCGCCTCCAGCAAAGACATTTGAGAATCACTGCAACAGGCCCCTCCGCCTGAAGATCAGCAAGAGCATCCAGCCAAGACCAAGTTCACCAATCAATGAGAACTGCAGAACTCCAGAGCTAGGGGAAACCAACACAGAATTCATGGCTTTTTTCCCATGATCCTTTAGTCTTTCAAAGTTAAATTTTTTAAATTTCATTTTTTTCTTATTCTATTTTTTATTTTTCCTTTCGTATTTTAATGTTTTTTAACTATTTTATCTTATCAATACGTTTTTAAAAATCTTTAATTTTCATTGTTATAGTCATATTTTATCCCTTTGTTGTATTTAACCTTATTTTTTGTATACATATAGGTTTTTTTCCTTTAAAATTCTGGGATACAATTTCTTCTAATAGATCAAAATATACCCTAAATCTAGCACATGGCTTTTTCTAGTCTCAAGCTTGATCACATTCTTTCCTCTTTTTTTTCTTTTTTCAACTTCTTATCTTATCAATTCCTTTTTTAGCACCTTTTTAAATTTTCATCTTTACAGTCATATTCCATCCCTTCGTCGTGTTTACCCTTATTTTTGTACATACATAAGTTTTTCTTTCTTTAAAATTTTGGGAGGTAGTTTCTTCTAACAGACCAAAATACACCCAAAATTGAGTGTGTGGCTCTGTTCTATCCACCAGCCTAATATATATATATATATTTTTTTTTTTTTTCTTTTTTCCCTCCCTTTTTTCTCCCCCCTGGTTTCAGGTCTCTTCTGATTTGGTTAGAGTATATATTTTCTGGGGTCATTGCTACCCTTTTAGTATTTTGTTCTCTCATTCATCTATTCTTATCTAGATAAAATGACAAGGTGGAAAAACTCACCACAAAAAAAAAAAAAATAGAACAAGAGGCAGTACCGATGGCTAGGGACCTAATCAGTATGGACATTAGTAATATGTCAGAACTAGAGTTCAGAATAGCGATTATCAAGGTGCTAGCTGGGGTCAAAAAAAACATGGAAGATATTAGAGAATCCCTTTCTGGAGAAATAAAATCCCTTTCTGGAGAAATAAAAGAACTAAAATCTAACCAAGTTGAAATCAAAAAAGCTATTAATTAGGTGCAATAAAAAAATGGAGGCTCTTACTGCTAGGATAAATAAGGCAGAAGAGAGAATTAGTGATATAGAAGACCAAATGACAGAGAGTAAAGAAGCTGAGCAAAAGAAAGACAAACAACCACCAGACCACGAGGAGAGAATTTGAGAGATAAGAGATACCATAAGATGAAACAATATTAGAATAATTGGGATCCCAGAAGAAGAAGAAAGAGAGAGAGGAGCAGAATGTATATTGGAGCAAATTATGGTAGAGAATTTCCCCAATTTGGCGAAGGGAACAAGCATCAAAATCCAGGCGGCACAGAGAACCCCCCTCAAAATCAATAAAAATAGGTCCACAGCCCATCATCTAATGGTAAAACTTACAAGTCTTAGTGACAAAGAGAAAATCCTGAAAGCAGCTCAGGACAAGAGGTCTGTACCATACAATGGTAGAAATATTAGATTGACAGCAAACCTAGCCAGAGACCAGAAAGGACTGGCATGATATATTCAGAGCACTAAACGAGAAAAATATGCAGCCAAGAATACTATATCCAGCTAGGCTGTCATTGAAAATAAAAGGAGAGATAAAAAGCTCCAGGACAAACAAAAACTAAAAGAATTTGCAAACACCAAACCAGCCCTACAGGAAATATTGAAAGAGGTCCTCTAAGCAAAAAAAGAGCCTAAAAGTAACAGACCAGAGAGGAACAGAGACAATCTACAGTTATAGTCACCTTACAGGCAATACAATGGAACTAAATTCATATTTTTCAATAGTTACCCTGAATGTAAATGGGCTAAATGCCCCAATCAAAAGACACAGGATATCAGAATGGATAAAAAAGCAAGACCCATCAATATGCTATCTACAAGAAACTCATTTTAGACCCAAAGACACCTCCAGCTTTAAAGCGAGGGGGTGGAAAACAATTTACCACACTAACGGACATCAAAAGAAAGCTGGAGTGGCAATCCTTATATCAGATAAATTAGATTTTAAGCCAAAGACTATAATAAGAGAGGAGGAAGGACCCTATATCATACGTAA
>CM052897.1:101816358-101983164 GCA_028534135.1 Potos flavus
GATTTTAAGCCAAAGACTATAATAAGAGAGGAGGAAGGACCCTATATCATACGTAAAGGGACTGTCCAACAAGAAGATCTAACAATTTTAAATATCTATGCCTCTAAAATGGGAGCAGCCAATTATATAAACGATTAATAACAAAATCAAAGAAAGACATCAACGATAATGCAATAATAGTAGGGGACTTTAACACCCCCCCTTACTGAAATGGACAGATCATCTAAGCAAAAGATCAACAAGGAAATAAAGGCTTTAAATGACACGCTGGACCAGATGGACATCACAGATATATTTAGAACATTCCATCCCCAAACAACAGAATGCACATTCTTCTCTAGTGTACATGGAACATTCTCCAGAATAGATCACATCCTGGGTCACAAATCAGGTTTCAACCAGTACCAAAAGATTGGAATCATTCCCTTCATATTTTCAGACCACAATGCTCTGAAACTAGAACTCAATCACAAGAGGAAAGTTGGAAAGAACTCAAATACATGGAGGCTAAAGAGCATCCTACTAAACAATGAATGGGCCAACCAGGAAATTAAAAAAATTCATGGAAAAAATGAAAATGAAAACACAACTGTTCAAAATCTTTGGGACACAGCAAAGGCGGTCCTGAGAGGAAAGTATATAGCAACACAAAGAAATTGGGATTATAGATTTCTAACTAAATGGTGCCCCTCTTTCTGTGGAATTATTTTCATTTGGATCTCTGACTCCAAATGTATTGTGGAGGGAAATTTTTATCACTACACTACATTTCCAGTCACACACTCCTAGGGCTTAAAGATCTAGGATGCTAGAAGACTGAGAATTGGATCCTTGCTTTCTCACTCAGAGATGTCACAGTAGGACCTGTTGGAGTCAACTCATGTCTTAGAAAAGCCTTGGTGAGTAGCAGTGTCTTCATAACATGTGGGATAATCAAGGCTTTGGACGGCTTCAAAATCTAGTGGACACTCTGCCAAGAGAGCAAATGATACTCCACATAACAGCAACTGGGAAACTCAAAATCACTTGGCCAAATTTGCATTGACCCAGCAATAGCCATTAGTCCAGGCTTCTCTAGCTGAGAAACTGAAAATCAAGAGTAAATGTGCAAAAGTGACACTCAGAAAAATTTTCAGGGGTATAATATGCAAGCTCCAATTCTGCCTTCCTATGCCCCTACTTTCAAACTTCAAAACTCCTAGGGCACCTGGGTGGCTCAGTTGGTTGAGCATCTGACTCTTGGTTTTGGCTCAGGCCATGATCTCAGGGTCGTGAGATCGAGCCCTGTATCAGGTTCCATGCTACTAGTCTACTAGTCCCTCTTCCTTTGCTCTCTCTCTCCCCCACTCCTTCTATTTCTCAAATAAATAAGTAAAATCTTAAAAAAACAAAAAACAAAAAAACTCCAAATCTCCTTATGAGCAACATCAACTCAAGGAAACGTCTTAGATTCTATTTCCTCATTATTCCCAGTGGTATTTGGGTTGTGTCAATCTTTTCATGTGTTCCAAACACATCTACACCTTAGACATTTATTTTCTTGAAGGCAAGGGTCATGTCTTATTCTCTTTTATAGGCCAGAAATCTAAAATAGTCGTAGAGTTGGCCACATCAAACCCACACTATCTGTATCTCTATTACACAGAGAAAGAAAATGCCTTGCATATAGTGGACACGAAGGACTCACTAAGAACTTACTGAATGACTACTAGGTGCCAGCCACTGTCCAAGGTGCTAAGATATCATTAAACAAGATAGGCAAGGTTTCTGCTCTCTAGGGGACGATAATTAATCAAACCGATCCATGGAAGGATGATTTTAGATTGTAATAATAGTTATGAAACAAATAAAATGGGCAATGAGATGAAGAGTGATTTAAAAGAATGACAAATTAGTCTCTGAGACCGGACATTTCAGCTGATACCTGATTGATGAGAAGGTGCCAAGCCATGCTGGGATCTACAAGGGGAGTGTCCTAGAGAAAGACACCAAAGTAAAGCAATGTATGTTATTCGTGGTGGTAGACATTTGGGAGGGGTATAGAGGGAGATGGTGGAGCAGTTTAATTGCTAATTCTTTCTCCATCTATATCAGAGTTGGGTGCCACCTTTCCCCCCACCTTGCATCTTTTTTTCATTACTATCTCCATTTTCTCAATTCTGCTCCCTGATTTCCATTAAATTACAAGAACACAAGCCTCTGCCAGCAGCAAACACATCTGGAGCCCTCTTCTAACCCCTTAACATCTAAACACCAAACTAAAAGCAGAGAGTAGAATATATTTAAAAAAAAAAGTATTGAATATAGAAGCAGAGAGTATTAAGATTTCGCTTTCATTATTATTAGGTCCATTCAACTAATGTTTATTTTTATGGCCATTACATGTCATTATCATTACTGATCATAGTCAGAAACTAAGTTATAGATTCACTCATCACTGTTTCTTTCCATATTATCTCATAGGAAGTCCTATTATGGGGTAAACAGCTTTAGCAAAGCTGCATATTTCGCTATACACTAACATAAAAAGAAACCCAACAAATGCATCTAAATAACATTTTCCAAGGTAATCATAAATACTTCAGTAAACAACTATACTACTTATTTTAGTACTCCTGAATTTGAAATTTCTTCATCATTATCATCATTTACTTCGTTGCAAGTATTTGTTCATCAAGAACTGTAATCAATAAAAGAAAGAAGAGAAGCAGCTAGTTTCTGCATCATAGCCAGATTGCCTAGATGTCGTGCCTGGAATCCATTACCAGTGACATTTCTCGTCGTGTTTCCAATCATTTGGAACACACAGACTTTCTTGTGCAATATGCAAAGCTTTTGGTTGCTGTAAGCCCCGCTGTCAATAATAGCAGCCCAGAAAAGGAGGCATCGCATTGAATGTTCTCTACCTGATGCCATCTTCTGTCTCAACTCAAGGCATTTGGGTTCTTCCTGGGATTCCTCTTCTTCCTGAGTTCCAGTCCCACACACCAGAAAAATAGGGAGAAAGGAAAAATATGCATTAATTTACAGGAACACTTTCCGCAAACCTACTGAATTAATATGAGGTCAAGATCTGAAAATACTAGACCAAGTCCTTATGAATTGAGGCTTTGGACAAGCAACAAATTCAACAGAAGAGGTTGAATAGAATCACTGCAGTGGTGCTGGGTTATAGACTCCAGGGTGTCATTCACGGGGAAGTGTCTATGGATGTCGTCTCTGAACCGGTACAATCCAGAGGTCCTCTGTGACTAAATGTTTGGGAGCATCAATTACCTAGACATAGCGGCGGTGGGTTCCTCCATACGACAGAAATTCTGCCAGCATGGTGTAACAGAGATAATTATGCTTTACTTTTCATGATTCAAAGACACGATTCACTGTATTTTTGAAAATTCTATCACAATTCACAGTTATTTTGATCTCTGGGAAGTTGAGTGAACATATTCTTCTCTGAGTTCTGGTACGATATTCTTTGATAACAATTGTGACTCCTGTAGTATTCATAAAGTAGACCCAGCTAGGAGTGAGGGAAGTAAATTCAGAGGAATGTCTACACAGTGCTTTTCTAAATTTGTCTGCAAGATGACTTTATGCTGATTCTTTCATTTATTTTTTTCCTTCGCTGAACAAGTATTTGTTGAGTGCCTCATAGGGGCTATTTCTGTGGGACCTTAATTTCTATGCAAGATCCCTTCAATTACACTGCAAGCAGATGCCTACGCAGCTTCCTTCTCAGACTGGCACACTTTCTGCACATACTTTGTTCCTCAAAAGAATTTAGCCCAATGGAAGATGTTTTGGACCACAATAAAGCCTGTGGGTGTGGAGTACCCTAATTGGTAAATGGGGCTACTCTGTAAGCAAAGTGGAAGAAATGAACTCAAAAATTGATATTATCCATTATAGAAGAACTCCCCAATTTGTTCTAAGTTTGCACCTCCTAAGTAATATCTCATCCAGATGAGAATCTACCAGACTCTTTAAGGTTGGTTAGTAAGATAAAGAAGTGTTCTTTTCAATTCACAAAGAATAGTTTCTTTTAAATTGCCATCAGTATCAACTCATAAGGGAGTTGCTTTCACCTGTGTTGAGAACAAATGTTTTTCCAGAGATCAAAAATCCTCTTCAAATGTTCATCAGGGACCAGTTCCAAAAATTTGTCCTACTTCTAAAACCCATTACAGTATTGGCATGGGCAATTTGGGTAAATAAGCGTTCAGTTCAATTATCTCAAATTTATATGTTGTAAGAAATTTTTAAAGAAAATTGCTTCCAAAATTATATTTCTAAAAAGGATGTGAATTAATACGATACCAAAGGACATGTAAATGATAGAAAGCCCCATTATACAGAAACGAAATGCAGCAAATAATATCTTGTTCCACAAGGCCCAACAGGACAGTACGTAATAAAAACATAAGGAGTTATTTTATAATACAGCCACAGGGGAAGTCTCTTGAGATGCCCAAATAACCAAATAAAGTTGTTTCATAGATGAAAGGATTCTCCTTTGAGCCAATAAGACTGTTTACTTTTTATTGCTCTGAATTCCAGAATTGTGAAATAATGTAGCTCTTTAGCTTTCCTCCAGACATATTTATTATTTTATTCTAAATTGCCCCTCCCCCAATTTTCTCATTTAAATAGTAAAAATTGCAAAGCCCTGGAATGATCTGCAGATGGAAGGATATTTGGAATCCTCTTGGCTGGAGAGCTCTCAGCACAGAATAAACAAGCATCTGTCTTTGATAGCGTAAACTATGTTCTATTTAGAGAAAAAAGACCGAACTCCTTAGATTCTTGAGTTTCTTCTCTTCAGCGCAAGTCTGTGATTTGCTGAGTTTGTTCTTACTGGCTTTTTCCCAGCAAAGCTAGAATAAAATGACAACAGTCCAACTATAGTAGACATCTGTTGATTTTGCTGCCTGGCACTCACTCACTCTATCTAGTAAGTGTGTCCTGATTTCCTCTTTAAAGTCATCCTTTCCAACTCTTAACCAATTGTGGTTCCTATGAAACCACCCCAGAGCTCCATGCCATCTCCCTCCCCACTGCCAGGGGTGGTCATGTGACCCAGGGCTAAGCCCATCCTCCACTACATTTCCCTGTGACTGGTTCAGAGTAGTCATGTGACCCAATCAGGGCTCATGAGAGATTTTCTCTGGACCCCTGGGAACTTGACTCCTATTCTTAAAACTGAAACCTGAAACAGCTCTGAGGGTTGGAGCTGCTGCTGTCACTCGCAGCTGAGACAGCCAGCCACACAAAGGAAAGCAGAGCCAAGAGATAGACTGATATTAAGTCCCAGTGATATCATTGGAGCCCCAAATCGAGGCATGCTTGAAGCAAGCTTAACCTTGGCCTTTTCAGCCCATCAGCTATTATAGTCATACATTTTAAAAATATATATATATTGGTTTTTGGGGCGCCTCGGTGGCTCAGTGGGTTAAAGCCTCTGCCTTCGGCTCAGGTCATGATCGGCTCGGGTCATGATCCCAGGGTACTGGGATCGAGCCCTGCATCTGGCTCTCTGCTCAGCAGGGAGCCTGCTTCCCCTCTCTCTCTGCCTGCCTCTCTGCCTGCTTGTGATCTCTCTCTCTCTCTCTGTCAAATAAATAAAATCTTAAAAAAAAAAAAAAAAATATATATATATATATATATATATATATATATATTGGTTTTTAAAATAACCCATTTTGGGATGCCTAAGTGGCTTAGTTGGTTAAGTGGTGGACTCAGTTTTGGCTCAGGTCATGATCTCAGGGTAGTGAGATTGAGCCCTGCATTGGGCTCTGTGCTCAGTGTGGAGGTGCTTAAAAGTCTCTCTCTCTCTCTCTCTCTCTGCCCCTCTCCTTGGCGCCCTCTCTCTCTCTAAAATAAATAAATCTTAAACAAACAAACAAACAAAACATTTCTGTTATGTTTTCTGTCACTTCTAATAGAACCAGCTGATACACCTCAGCTCTGGGAAGCCAGGGTGGGGTGCCTTGATCATTGGCTTCATTGCTTGAGCAATAATAGTTGAAAAACAAAACAAGCAATAAAAAATTAATTAACAATATAATTAATATATATTATTTTAACAATATAACCTCACTGACATACTTCAAGGCATTTTAATTTGGCCTCATAGTTTTGCAACATCAGCAGCTGGCATTTCACTCTAGGAAAGGGTATTTAGAAACATAATGATAATTTGAGAGAAAAATAGAATTCTTGACCAAGAATTAAGGAGATCCGGACCCATTTGTCACCACTTGTTGCACCAAGTACATGACTGACTCTTGGCTTTAACTTCTTTCATTTGGAAAATGGATCCCAAATATAACTATTCCTTCCCAAGAAAGTTGAATTCTAATTTTATTTTATTTTTTTTTAAAGATTTTATTTATTTATTTGTCAGAGAGAGCGATCACAAGTAGGCAGAGAGGCAGGCAGAGAGAGAGACGGGGAAGCAGGATCCCTGCTCAGCAGAGAGCCCGATGCGGGAATCGATCCCAGGACCCTGAGATCATGACCTGAGCCGATCATGACCTGAGCTGAAGGCAGCTGCTTAACCAACTGAGCCACCCAGGCGTCCCGAATTCTAATTTTAAATAACTGTTTCTGTGTCACTGGACATCTGAGGAGGAATCTTCAAGTTTTCTCTATTATAGGCTATACTATAAAGAACATCTTTCAATGTAAGGATTTTCATTATTTCAAATTATTTTGGATTAAAGTTTCAAGGGTAGTATTCAGGATCAAAGGTCATGAATGTTTTTGAGGCTCTTGATACAGAGTGTAAAACTCTCCCAAAAAATATTTCAACAAATTAATGTGTTAAAATGTGACCATTTTGTTACAACCTTTCTAGCAATATCTACATCCACATTTTGATGGATGTGAAGAGTCTCCTGTTGGAGATAATTTTAGAAACTGATACCCAACACTTACCATATTCTAGTGCCAAGAGTCTTCTTACTGCATTACAATGCTACTAATAAATATATGTTTAATTTTCCATGGAATCCAGTATCTAAGCCTTGTCTATCCCACTACATTATAGGATCTTCCAGGACAAAAGCTATGCTTCCTCAAGTTTCATCAGGCTCTACCCTCTTTGTCAACAGGTGCTTGTTAAACAATTGTTGAATGGATTCAATTGTTCACCTACTTTACATTTTTGTTTAATGTCTAACTAGTAACACATCTCACAATAAAAAGTCAAGTGTTGTCCCTCCTGATAACAAAGATCAAGGGGCAGTTTCTCCAAGAGGGCCTTCCTGAAGCAGCCCCCATCTTCATCCCAAACTCTACCCCATTCAAACTTTAAGATGTACAGTCCACGACCATTTCTTGAGTGCCTGCAATGTGTCAAACTGTGTTGTACCTGTAGAGCTCATTAGTCCTCAAGAACTTCCGGAGGTAGGTGACCTTATTGTCATCAGTCCTGGTTTATGGGTGGAGAAACAGAGGCTCGCCGGGGCTGATTCACCCTGTAGTGGATACTGGGATGTGCTGCCTGGAGGCCCCTTCAGGACTGAAAGATTTATTGTCACAGCTACAGGAAATGTGTTTAACAGCCAGCGCTCTGCTGTCAGCATCCTGGGAGAGAGCTGCCAGTGCAGGTGGCACTCAGACTTGTTGACTTGAGGGCAGAGAGGCCCAACCCCTTCACCCCATCTCAAGACAACTCTGAAGGGCCCTCCTTTCTAGAGCTGCGTGAAGTTGGTGAGGCCTTCACTGAGAAACTTCACCGTAGCCCCTTATCCCCCTCTGCCTAATCCTGCTTTCTTCTCTTCCCTTCCACAAGAGTTGATCTCCAAAACACTCCCTAATAAATCTCTCCATTTCAAAGTCAGCTTCCCAGGAACCCACCAACACAACCAAAGTAACATTTCCTTGAAGTGCCAAAAGGGGATTCAGACCCAGGTCTATCTGGGTCCAAACCCCATGATATAAACAACCATACAAAACTCCCTCCTTAATACTAATGCCTCTCCTTTGTTAAAACTATGCATGCTCCAGCCCAGATGCTGATTTGCTAAGTATGAGGTGTGGAGTGACCAATCATCCTGATTTGCTTGGGACTGAGGGTTCTCCAGGATGCAGGACTTCCAGTGCTAAAACTAAAGAAGTCTTGGCAAACTGAGATGAGCTGGTGACCCTAATTGGAGTGTGGCCTTGCTATCTGCTATTTAAATGACCTCTGGATGTTGCTGATGCATTGAAAATGCTTTAGAAATACGGTATAATGATAAAAGGAAATCTGAATTATGGGTGAGTGTTTTTAAAGATTTTATTTATTTATTTGAGAGAGAGAGAGTGAGTGAGCAAGAGAGCACAATCCGGGGGAGAGGTAGAGGTAGAGGAAGAGGGAGAGGCAGGCTGCCCACTCAGCAGGGAGCCCAGTGCAGGGCTCAATCCCAAGACCCTGGGATCTCGACCTGAGCCACCCAGATTCCCGTATGGGTGAGTGTTGTTAAGCCAACATTTTGAACTCTCTAAGTTGGGCACTGCCTCTAAGAGCTTTACAATCTGTTTAGCAAATATTATTGTCCTCATTTTACAGATGAGAAAACTTAAAGAGGTCGGAGAAATCAAGGAACTTTCTCCATTACAGAGCTAATAACTGAGCCTGATTGAGGGGCACCTGGGTGGCTCAGTCCGTTACAGTCTGCGTTTGGTTCGGGTCATAATCTCAGGGTCCAACCCCGCATTGAACCCCTGCTCGGCGGGGAGCCTGCTTCTCCTTCTGCCCTTCCCCTCCTGGCTTGTGCTCTCCCTCTTTCTTTCTCTCTCAAATAAATAAATAAAATCTTCTTTAAAAACCCAGTTGAGTCTAGAGTCTATGCTCTTAACCACCTCTCCATACTCACCCTGAATGACTTGTTCTCTCTAAATTTCTTCATCTGGAGATGGATATAATAATATCTATGTCCATGGGTTGTTATGAGGATAAAATAATACATGTAAAGCATCTATTCAATGCCTGATGCAGAGGGAATATATGTTGTGCACCTTTTCCTTTTCCTCTAGTGTAAACAAATAATCAGTTTGTATGTCTTTTTTTGTCCACTGGACCACTAAGAAGAGGATTAGAGGTCATTCACCGAAAACTTTCCTGACTCTATGTAGAATCTTGCAAAATTCACTTTAAATCAATATACATTTACTGAAGAACTTCTATGTTCATGGCATTCTGCTAGAAAATGTGTGGAATACCACAGTGAATAGGACATAATCTTGGGCCTCCAGGAACTCATAACCACAGGAGAGGCAGATGACATTGATTTTAATTTTCTTAGGGAAAGAAAAATCTTAACTCGAATAAATAACTTTCTCTCCCCTCCCCTCCTCTTCATGTGGTGTAGTGTATAGATCATGTAGGAGAAAGAGTACAGAGAATTTCAATATTAGAACCTGAGAGAAAGAGCTTGATTAGCACCTAGGAGAAAGGGATGTGTACTATAAATGAAGTAAACTCACCCACATCCTTAGCTTCCTCTTTCTGGGTGAGCAAACACACAATTCCAAAGCTCTAACCAGTCTTTGAGCCTTCAGAGAAGTGACTGTGGACCCCAGTACGCAGCTTAGGTGGCAGAAGCATCCAGTCAATTTTAAGACATGGCGTGTAGTTGTCATTTTAAAGAATTAAGGCAGCAGGGGGGCCTGGGTGGCTCAGTCATTAAGTGTCTGCCTTTGGCTCAGGTCATGATCCCAGGGTCCTGGGATCAAGCCCCACATCGGGCTTCTTGCTCAGCGGGGAGCCTGCTTCTCCCTCTCCCACTCTCCCTGCGTGTATTCCTTCTCTTGCTGTCTCTCTCTGTATCAAATAAATAAATAAAATCTTAAAAAAAAAAAAGAATGAAGGCAGCAGATACAACTATTCTATAATGTGCCAAGAACTACAGAGCAAGTGGGCAGAGACAGAAGCAAAGCCCACTGTCATCCCACAGGGTGGTGGAAGGATGTGGGCCTTGGAGTTAGGGAGACCCGGCTTCAAATCCTGGCTCTGCCTTGTAAGGAACTCTGTGAGCCTCTGTTTCCTCATCAAAATGTAATGGTCATTCCTTAATGTCCTAGCAGGATTCCTGCAAAGATTGAATGAGGTGACAGATATAAGACTATCACACTAGTCATGTGGGATGGGGTGGTCTCTGCTCATCTAGCAGCCCTTCTGATAAGAGCTGCCACTTCCTGGCCACAGGATTAATCCAGGCAAGGGGATATAACCTAATTTAGGCTAGTTGTCTTGACTTGGCTGGGATTTCTCAGCTTGGTTGGTGGATGTCTTATGGTCTTAGGAAGGAGCCTCAGAACTAATGACACATCTCCTGACAGAGCTCAAGAGAATCAACCCAACACTCAATGAGAAGCAGAAGCAAAAGGCAGAGAGGGAGCTATGATGAACGGTGGCCCTGTGTCCTATTCTGTGCTTTATTATTTATTTCTATGTTCCTCTGCCAAATTCCTATCAGTTTCGGCTGGCTTTAACTTCTTGCAGCTCAGGGAATGCCCTTCAGATAACTATAGACACAGGGGAGCCCAAGAAGATGGAGGGTGTCGTTCCCAACCTCTTCAGCATCTCTCTCCAGCCACCATTGGATCCATAGAGGATATTCCTCAGGAGCAAATACTGCAATTCCCTCAGTGACCCAAATAGGGGAGGCTCCGGGACCTTGATCAGAGACTTGGTCCATTGATCAGAGCCTTGGTTCATTCACGGTATACATGGTGCTCTAGAGCGCTAAGTGCTTTTCTTCATCTCCAACTTGGTATATACCCAAATTACCTGGAGGACATGGCAAAAATACAGAGGGGGATCCAGCCCTTGTCCACTTAGATAAGACCTGGCCTCTGGATTCCTTTTTTTTTTTTTTTTTTTTAGTGCTTTTCTTATAGTGTTTTATCACAGTGGAAAAGCACATTCATCAGAGTCAGATGAATGAGATACAAATCCCAGGTCTCCCACTTACCAGCCGTGGAATTTTAGTAAGTTACTGAAGTCACCTGTGCCTGTGTTTTCTTGTGGGAGGGTGGAGCTCACACTAGCTTACATGAGCAGTTCCTTTGGAGGGCTGTGGTGTGGTGAGTTTGCTAGTGGATGAGAAATGGAGCAGTGCCTGGCACGCGCTGGCAGCTGATGGCTTCTTTTGTTAGGGAAGTGACTTCTTCCAAAAGTACCAACTACGTAAGGACAGTTTTGTGTCAGCTCTTGTATCCATTCATTGTTTCCATGAATAGGACCATAGTCAACTGCTTAGTTGTGTTTAGATAAATACTGACAAATGCTTTTATTTATTTCATTTATTTCATGGAGCCCGACATGGGGCTGGAACTCACGACCTTGAGATCCAGACCTGAGCTGAGATCAAGAGTCAGGATGCTGAACGTACTGTCAGGCGCGCCTAACAAATGCTTTTAAAAATCTGGGGTTCTGTCTCCTTTTGTGGTCCCTAAAGAGATCCCTGAAAGATGACAGTGCAGATAGAAAGATGTCAGGAGTCATCTGACATTCCCAAGTGAATCCATTTTCTTGTGTATTTGCCAGTTTCTAAAATGTCATATACAAAGGACTTTCAAAAATTAACTTTAGGCACATGGTTACAGTTGCATTCATTTCACTGTCCAGAAAGCTTCCCAACAATCAGACTAAAATTTCTCATGTTAATGACTCATTATTTTTTTCTTTTTAACATATCCTAAATTTTTTATTAAGTTTTTAATTTTAATTCCATTACAGTTAAGATACAGTGTTGTATTAGTTTCAAGTGTACGTATAGTGATTCAACATTTCTATGCTTTACTTAGTGCCCATCATGACAAGTGCACTCTTAATCTCCCTCACCCTTTTCCCCCATCCCCCCAGCCTCTTCCCCTCTGGCCATCATCTAGTCTCTGTAGTTAAAAGTCTGTTTCTTGGTTTGTCTCTTTCTCTCTCTGTTTTTCCTTTGCTCATTTGTTTTGTTTCTTAATTTTCACATGAGTGAAATCATACGGTATGTATCTCTCTGAGAATGACTTATTTTGCTTAGCATTATACTCTCTAACTCCGTCCATGTTGTTGCAAATGGCAAGATTTCATTCTTTTTATAGCTGAGTAATATTCCATTCCAATATATATATTCCACATATATAATACACACACACACATCATGTCTTCTTTACTCATTTATCTATCAGTGGGCACTTGGGCTGCTTCCATAGTTTGCCTATTGTAAATAATGTTGCAATAAATGTAAGGGTGCATGTATCCCTTTGAATTAATGTTTTTGTATTTTTTAGGTAAATACTCAGTAGTGTGATTCCTGGATTACAGGGTAGTTCTACTTTTAACTTTTTGAGGAACTTCCATACTTCTTTCTAGAGTGGCTGCACTAGTTTGCATTCCCACCAACAGTGTAAGAGGGTTCCTCTTTCTCCACATCCTGTTGTTTCCCGTGTTGTTAATTTTAGCCATTCTGACAGGTATGAAGTGAAATCCCATTGTAGTTTTGATTTGCATTTCCCTGACGATGAGTGATGTTGAGCATCTTTCATGTGCTGTTGACCATCTGGATGTCTTCTTTGGAGGATGTTTATTCATGTCTTCTGCCATGTTTTAATTGGATCATTTATATTTTGGGTGTTGAGTTATATCAGGTCTTCATACATTTTGGATACTAACCCTTTATCAGATATGTTCTTTGCAAATATCTTCTCCCATTCCATAGGTTGTCTTTTTTTATCATTTCATTTTTCATCATGATAAGTGGATTTGATTAGCTCTCCTAGTGATGCTGATATACACCCAAATGTGAATCACTGTTGTAAAGGATGGAAATTTGGCCTGGTGCTCAGATAACATCACAGTAGCTCTTTCTTTTAATGTCTCCGCTTGTCCATTTCTGTCTATGTGTCACTTCTCACGCTACTTCATTGCATAGCCAAGACCACCAGAAACCCTGGGGCCACATCCTTTCAGCACCTTTTCAAAGGGGGACAAGGAGTGTCTTAGTTCCTGCGTTCGCATTCAGAATTCTAGGGGAAGATCCTGACTGGTCCATCTTGGTTCACATACTTATTGCCAGTCTTAGCACATGCCTATCAGAGAATGGGGACTATGATTTTTCAGACCCATATTATTGCCCATTCCCAGAGCTGCTGGAGGGTGGGTTACTGTGATTGGAAACTTCACCAGAACCTCCGAAAACAGAAAGGCACAGCTCCCTAAAGGAAGGAAGGCTGTGTCCTGAAGTGGGGGAGGAAGGGATACTGGCCACAATGCTGTTGAAAATACATACTCCCAGGCTGAATTCTCCAAAGCCACAGGACTAAAAATACCTACTGCTTTCTTAGTGCCTAGCATGAGCCAGGAGCTTCATGTATATTATGGGTAATACGAGATGATATTCAAAATATTGAACCACATGGATTAGCTACAAGCTAATCAGAATGGTGAGCGTCCTGGAGGTCCCTGGGGAACAGGCCTTAACCCTTTAGTTCCTGGACTGTGCAGAGTTCAGGGGTCAAGGAAAGAGGTCGATGTGGGACATGGAGGCCACTTAGGGGTTGAGAGCAGTTACATACCAGTCAATACAAAGGTGTTTTAATATTTGAATAGCTAACATATTCTTACTGATGTATAACTGCTGAATATTTCAGCCCTTAATATCATCTTATAAACCACACTTCTAAACTAGAGGTACATCCTGGAAGTATGCTGTAACATGTTAGAGGTATGCAAACCTCTTTCTGGAGCATTATTTCACTCAAAGATTTGGGAGGGAGAAAACATTATTTGCATATTAAACCAAATCTGACTACTTTGCAGAAGGGTGTGTAGAACAGACATAAATATTTAGTATGACTATGGAATGTCAAAAGAGTTTGGACACAGGGTCCCTGACATGAGAGTACTCCTGTAGACAAGACTGGGAGGCATTGTCAGGGATACTGCAATGTTGATATTTGTGTCCCCATTATACAGAAGGGGCCCTGGCAGGTTGAGGACTTTGTCTAAGGATGCATGTTTATTTTTTGGTGTTTTTTTTTAAGGATGCATGTTTTCAATGGGACAAGAATGCACAAGAGTCAGAGCCCTTGGTCTCTGAGCAATACCACACATTTGCTCCCTGATGGTGTTATTTTTAGAAATTTTAATTTTTTAAAAAAGATTTTATTTATTTATTTGACAGAGAGATCACAAGTAGGCAGAGAGGCAGGCAGAGAGAGAGGGGGAAGCAGGCTCCCCACTGAGCAGAGAGCCCGATGCGGGGCTCGATCCCAGGACCCTGAGATCATGACCTGAGCCAAAGGCAGAGGTTTTAACCCACTGAGCCACTCAGGCACCACAGAAATTTTAATTTTAAATGGAAAAGACAGCTAGTTATTGAATAGTTATACTTAGCACAAGAACTAACTGAAGAGAACTTTGGCTAAGGAAGAACTTAAGGAAGAACATTGCAGAAGAATAAGCAATTGTTCCTCATGGTTAAGGAAGGCCCTTTCAAAGCTGCGCCATTGTGTGTTTCAAGGTTTAGAGAGCTCCAGGCCAAGAAAACCACAGAACGAAATAACATTTGTCACATGGTGGAAACTTCAGAACCGGGAGCATAAGAAAGTCTCACACAATCTTTACAGCTGTAATTCCATACGTTTGTCCAAAATTTAAAATTGCATAATGACTGCAAAAAATAGTTGAAATAAAGTAAACTGTCCGACTCCTGAGGGAATGGGAGGGATAAAACTGGTGGCCTGTACATGTTGCTATAGGAATGAATGTGCCCCCCTCAAATCCATATGTTGAAATCCTCTCCCCCAAGATGATGCTATTTGGAGGTGAGGCCTTTGGGGGTGATTAGGTCATGAAGGTGGAAACCTTATAAGAGACTAGTGTCCTTATGAAAGGGACCCCAGGGAGCCTTTCCCACTTGTGAGGACATAGTGAGAAGAAGGCCGTCTATGCACCAAGAGGCAGGCTCTCACCAGACCCCAA
Source organism: Potos flavus (assembly GCA_028534135.1). NCBI lineage: Eukaryota > Metazoa > Chordata > Mammalia > Carnivora > Procyonidae > Potos > Potos flavus. The sequence goes on from CM052897.1 coordinate 101,831,324, forward strand.
ATCTGCTGCTGCCTTCATCTTGGACTTGCAGTCTCCAAACTGTGAAAAATACATGGTTATTGTTTAAGCCATGCAGTCCGTGGTAGCTTGCGATAGCTGCTTGAACAGACTAAGACCCTGATTAGCTGAGGGTTGTTCTACATCCTGCATATAGATTTGTATTACAGAGCTTGAACGAGTGACAGGAGAACCCTATAACTCTTCGGCTACTCACAGCATCTAATTCTACTCCATAGGTATGCTGTATAAACACTTGTTAAACAAATGAGTAAATAAATGAATACTTTTTTAAGGAAAAGTTTTTCCAAAATATCTTTTTCTTTTTTTCCCTCTGTAATACTGGTGCTCCAGGAAGCTATGTGTGGATAGCATGTGGTTTCAAGCCCTGGAAGGCACACTGCTAAATAACCCTGAAAGAGGATAAAAGTTTGAGAGAGAATGTACCAGAAGGATTTCATACATATACTGTGAGTGACAGAAGGAGAGTTTCTGTTGGAAATCGGGGTACCAGTTTTTATCCCGTCTCCATATTGGTTCACAAAATCAGTAATATCTCATATCCGCCTGGTACCTCTCAATTTATAGAGAGTTGTCCAATACATGGTTTATTTCACTCCTTCGATAACTTCGTGTGGTGGGAAGAGCATTATCATCCTGTCTAGGGAAAATGCACTGTTTCCTCCGATCACAGTCACAACACTTCTCACCCAGATGTGCAGGTTTTCTCCCACACTGAGTAATTCTCTGACACCAGCTCAGTGTTCACAATTCACTTCCAATCCTAATCAGAGTTAGCACAGACCCCACAGGCTAAGGACTCAGACCCGCCAAGACCGGCCCCACTAATAGGTCTCCAGGTTACTCACAACTTCCATCCAATTTGGTGACAAATTGGAGGTTCCCACAATGCCCTCCTTGGGCTTGATAGTTTGCTAGAGATCTCAGAACACAGGAAAACAGTCTACCTACTAGTGAAAATTTATTACAAAGGATATCTTAAAGGATATACGTGAACAAGCAGATGAAGACATATATAGGGCAAGGTCTGGAAGGGTCCTGAGTGCAAGAACTTCTGTCTCTATGGAGCTGGGGTATACCACCCTCCTGGCAGGTAGGTGTGTTCACCAACCCAGAAGCTTTCCAAAACCTGTACTTGGGGGATTTTTATGAAGGCTTCATTATGTAGGCATAACCAATTACTAACTCCATTTCAAGATCGTCTCCTCTCTCTGGAGAATTCATGTGGGGGGGGGGGAGCTGAAATTTCCAAGCTTCTAATTATGGATTTGTCTTTCTGATGACCAGTTGCCATCTAGGACCTCACTTAGTATTGCCTCATTAGAACAAAAGGTGCTCCTATCAGCCAGGAAATTCCAAGGGATTTAGGAGCTCTGTGCCAGATGTTCCTACCACTTAGGAAAGTACAAGAATGTAAGAGTTCTGTGTCAAGAACTCAGGTCAAAGACCAAATATTAGAACAAAAATTCTTCTAGCACCCCTATCTACAAGGGTTTTAGGAGCTCTGTGTCAGGAACCTGATGGGGGGGGGCAGAGACCAATATTATCTATATCTTTCTTACCATTTCACACCCCCATTTTCCACATGAGGAATTTGGTTCCCACAGTCACACAACTATAAAGAAAGGTAAGTTCACACACTTTGCTCACTCACCACTAAAGGAACACTTTCCAGTGCTCTTGTCCGTCCCTCAGAGTTTAGGCAGAGGGATCAGAATATAGGAGATCTCCCGGTAGGGATCAAAAACCAAAGAAGGAGGAGCAATGCTGCCAGAGAACCATGCTGCCCTGGCGTGAACACATTCTTAGAGTTGTTATGAGAATCTTGGAGTGACTTCTGAGTCCTGAGTCTATGTCCTGATCAGCCTCACTTTCAGAACTTATTCTAAGCTGAGATATTTGTGGAAGCTGGAATTATGTCTATGAGCAGAGGTGACACCCTAGGCAGTGACACCCAGCAACTCATTTGACTTCCTGTAGAACCTTCCAGAACAAGTAGAAATGTGATGGTGGACTTTTTTTTTGGCAAACCTAAATTTTTCTAGTCTTAGCTGAAGCCGAAGCTGTGGTAAGGAAATTTAGACTCAACATCTGGCAACCAACCTCTTTTCCCGAAGTTTGAATTGACATAGAATACTATCTATAAATTGTGCAAATGAACTTAAAATATCGTCTACATTCATCCTGGGGGGGAAAATGCTAAATGGGGTTGCCTGATGCCAACTAAAGAGTAGAAGAGAGAGAGGGAAGGACAGGGCCAGTGACCTGCTGTCCTGCCCTCTCCTGGCAGGGTCCTAACTAAGCATACCTCTTAAAACAACTTTTTTTTTTTAAAGATTTTATTTATTCATTTAACAGAGAGGAGAGAGATCATAAGTAGGTAGAGAGGCAGGCAGATAGAGAGGGGGAAGCAGGCCCCTCGCTGAGCAGAGAGCCCGATGTGGGGCTCTATCCCAGGACCCTGAGATCATGACCTGAGCTGAAGGCAGAGGCTTTAACCCACTGAGCCACTCAGGTGCCCCTTAAAACAACTTTTAAAGCAACATCATTTTTTTAAATACAGTTGTGCCAGATCTTTTTTTTAATTTTCAAAAAAGCTTTTATTTATTTATTTATTTATTTATTTATTTGAGAGAGAGAGAGAAAGTGCACAAGTGTGTACCTGTGTACATGGGTGGGGGGGCCAGTGGAGAGGCAGAGGGAGAGAATCTCAAGCAGATTCTGGGCTGAGCTTAGAGACCAATTGAGGCTGGATACATGGCTGGACATGGGGCTTGACAGGGGGCTCGACCTGGGGCTTGATCCCACCACCCTGATATCAGGACCTGAGCCAAAATCAAGAGTTGGACACTCAACGGATAGAGCCATTCAGGTGCCCCGCACCAGCTCTTTTCATTATAGTGGTGTCAGTGGAACTCATGGCTTTTCAATTTCCCTCACAGAAGCTTTATGCTCAAAAAGATGGACATTGGGGAGGGTATGTACTCTAATGAGCCCTGGGTATTATACAAAACGGATAAATCAAAGATCTGTATCCCTGAAACAAATAATCCATTATATGTTAATTAACTGAATTTAAATTTTAAAAAAATTAAAAAATAAAAGACCTTGCAGAGCCAGAGAGGATTAAGGATTTCCCTGGGTCAATATATACCTCTCATCTTTCCTGCTATGGTCCCAATAAGAGAATTTTTGGGGAAAAAAAACACCATATTCTTCCACTAGTCCTCACGAACATCATTTTAGAGAGACAATGACATCTGATGGTAAATGAGAGTCAGAAGAGCCACCTGGCAGTCCCACATAATTGCGTGAAGCTGACCAAGTTCACGCTATCCTGGGCTTCATTTCCTTCTTAACAAAATGGACAGAAATGCAGCCCTTCTCCAGGTCATGGCAATGCTTCCAGATCAAATAAGAGAGACAGCAGGAAAAGCCCCCCGAGCTCTCTTAAATAACAGAAGTTTCAACATTCTTGTTATTTGGAAAGAGAGAATTAAAAAGGTCAGTATCTTTTTGCTTCATTAAAACCCAGGCACTTCTGTGTAAATACAAAATCAATACAAATGGATAAAATCCTGTCACCTTGCATACAATGATCACTCAGCAAACATTCATGGTTTGTGGGCTGACCTCTCCATACAGACAATTGCAGGTCTGCTTGGAATGCACAGAAAACTCAGCAAGAGAAGGAACAAATTGGGGTGGAGGGCAGGTTATAATAAAAAATGCTGCCCAGAGTTGTTTTCTTCCATTTTCATACCTTTTTACCTGTAAACGCTTCTCTGCCCATTTCTTACTCGTAGATACAGCCCGATAGACCCACTCCTAAACCATAAAGGTCAAGGTCATTACACATTCATACATATACACAAACACACACATAGATGAACGAACACACATACACAAACATATACACTCCAATGCACACATATGCACACAACCCACACACATATACACATGCACACAAACACACATACATACACTTAAATACACACACAAAAACACACATAAACACAAATGCACACACACACACATACACTAACAAATACACATACACACAAACACACAAATATAAACACACACATACATACATATACTTAAATACATATACAAAACCACACAAACACAAATGCATACGTACACACAAACATATATACAAACACATACACAAACACACATACATGTACTCCTCAAACACACATATACACAAACACACAAATATGAACACAAACACACATACATACACTTAAATATATATATACAAAACATACAGAAATACAAATGCATACATACACACACATACACAAACATATACAGAAATACACAAACACGTACTACTCAAACACACATACACACGAACACACAAATATAAACATACACATACATATATACACACATACAAGCACATATAAACACATACACACAAATGCACACATACACTTGTACACACAGACATATGCATGTACATACACAAACAAGCACACATATAAACATGCACATAACCTACACAGAGAGAACAGCATGACAAGGAATAAGGCTGGTAATGAGATGCTTCAGTAGCTCAGCCTCCCCACGCCTCCTGTCCCTGCCTTTAGCCTTTGTATTAAGATCCATGCTGTCTGGTAGACCTCTATTGTCAGAGCTTCCAGAAAGTGAAGACGAGTCACCGGGAATTTGAGTGTTAACTTAAGCAAGGTCCAAAGTTCCTTTACAAGGAATTAATAAGCCGAGTTCCCTTCTTCCAGATGTTGCTCCGTAGTCTGAGTGCCCCTCCACCCACCTTCCTGCTGCCGGATGCTTCCCACAGCTGCTGCAGACGTGCTCCAGATGTATAGCTTCCCTCTGACCAGTTTCTGTGGGTTTTCACTTGCCTACTCCTCTACAGGAGAAGGGACATGCTTATTGGGGAAGGGTCAATACTGGGCTTTAATCCAGAAAACGAAGAGAAGGATTATTGTCGTTGAAAGGCAAGCATTCGGGTCGCCTGGGTGGCTCAGTGGGTTAAAGCCTCTGCCTTCAGCTCAGGTCATGATCTCAGGGTCCTGGGATCGAGCCCCGCATCGGGCTCTCTGCTCAGCGGGGAGCCTGCTTCCCCCTCTCTCTCTGCCTGCCTCTCTGCCCACCTGTGATCTCTCTCTCTGTCAAATAAATAAATAAAATCTTTAAAAAAAAAAAAAAGAAAGAAAGAAAGGCAAGCGTTCTTTCATTTCATGAGAAATTTGGTCATTCAACAAACAGTGACTGAGCACCCACTGTGTGCTTACTGTTGGGCTCGGGTATGGAAGAGACAAGGAGGACCAACACATATCCTTGGCCCTCAAGGACCCCCTAGGGGAGGAAACCAATCATTAGAACAGGAGAAGTGCTAGAGAGGGTAAAAAGGAAGTCAGCAGATGGCAAGAGCAAAGGAGCAGGAAAACTTCTCAGGGAAGATGGTACTATATCCCAGAGGAGGAGGTGATGTCTTCCCTAATAGGGACCTGCTTCAAGATACAGAGCTCTGATGATGTTTTTGACTTTCAATTTCTTCTTAAAAATGTTTAGATATATGTATATCTTATCTTACATGAGATACATATATATGTATCTCAGAGATAGCCCATGTGCCCCATCATTCTCCATCCACCTGCTGATAAATCAAGGGTTCCCTTGCCCTCTGGCCTCCCACAGGCTTCAGTTCATGGGAGCAAGGAGCAGGAAGTCTGAGGGAGGGAGGAAAGTCAGGTCAAGGCTCTTATTCCACTCTCCCATCAAGGCAGTCTTCTCTAGGAAATGCTCTTTATTCTAGGTTCCTGTTGTGACTTCCTCTCTGCCCTCATCCCTTTGGGTTTAGGAGTAGTAACAGCTCTTGTACTGATACTAGTATCCCTTGTGGTTCCTCTACTTCCCACCCACATTTTACAAAAGTTGCTTTATTAAGCTGTCCTTGAATTATTCTAATTGGAGGGCCATCTGTTTCCTGTTGGGATCTTGACTGATAGAGCAAATAGCAAATATATCAGGGAGAATAGGATGCAGAAATTATCTAAACATGTGTGTGCGTGTGCATGTGCGTGCACGCATGTGTGTGTGTACATATATGCTAGTGATGATAATAAGAGAGTCTGATTTCTTCATTTATTCCACAGACATTTATTGATGGCCAACTATGTGAAAAAGACAATACAGAAATCACACTTTCTGTATTTTATGAGACAGTGTCAGTTACAACATTTTTTGTTACGGTCAGATGATATATTTTAATTTGGAGCTCATGAAATATTATCTCAATAGCTATGGGCAAGGGGAAGATGAGTACAATGCAATCTGTACTCTTTGAGTTTATACTCGAGACTAGCTTAGTTCTCCAAAGTCCAAGTAAATAAAAGAGAAAAGCGAGTGGAAAAAGTCCAAGGTACGATCAAGTAATGGATCTACATTTTGCACGTTGCACTCTGGGTAACACTTCCTCGCCTGCTGAGAGGTGAGTCTGCTGCTTTGGGGTCAAAGTCCTCAATGGTGACAATGAAGGTTCACCACAGGCCAGGCAGTGGAACCTTGCATACAATAGTGAATCTATGCTTCGCGGAAACCCCTATAAAAAGGCATGGTTTTTCTCATTTTGCAGAAAGCTGAGGCTTAAAACACTAAGCTGTTAGCGGTACTAGCTCACATCTGGACTCAATCCCAAGTCTATATCCAAGGCCCATTCCTCTTCATTACTCTGCTGCATTGTCTCTTCCAGGAATAGACCACTCACGGCCAAGACCAGAGGGTGTCTGGTGAATAAAAGACAATTACAAGTTTGAAGGCAAAGGGCTATCCTGCAATTTTGGCTTACTCTCTGTTATTATATCTGCACAGGGAGAAATGGGCTGGGGAACCAAGGTTACAGGAATCTCCTTTCGGTTCTGCATGGTAGAATCAGACCTCAGCTAACAATTTGCTCTGGGATTAGAAAGAAGGTCAAGGGGCAAACTAAACAAGCTGTACCCAGGGGTACACCAAGATTTGCTTCTGTGGAGATGATGGCTTCCTTTGAACTATCTAATAATTACTAGTTTGTGGAGGTAGTAGAGATTTAGCATGTCAATGGGAGGGGTGGCAAGGGACATATTTGAAATATAAGGCTGTTCTACCTGTGATTAACTACACTGGGGCTAGGGGTGAGCAGCTTTGACCTATGCTTCCTTTGGGAACAGGGGCTGCCAACCTAACCACACAAGAGGGTTTTTATGAGAGGCGAGCAATACAAACACTTGTAAATTTAAAGTAACCCATAAATTTTGAAGAATTCAAATTTAAGACCTGTTGATGCCCTTCTAAAAACCTACCTTACTTTCCCCCTATACCTTAAGTACCTATATATTACAGTTTATGCCTGTTGTCCCAGAATGATTATTAATAGTCTCCTTTCACTCTCAAAAGTGTTGTTTTAGATGATAAATTATCACTCTACCTTTGCTGTATTTAACTGATCAATAAAAGAAAGTGAGGCAGTGGGACCCTGAGCTTCAAATACCCCAAGTCTGGTTTCAGAATGAGTGTTACCCCAAGTCTGGTTTCAGAATGAGCCTAGATTACTCAATTAACCTCTCTGATCCTTTATGTGCCAAGTGAGAATAAAACATGTGGCCAGTGACTTTTATGACCCATAACAAGTCGAAATAGTTCATAAAGTTATAGATCTTGGAGCCAGAAACAATTTGGAGAGATCATTTAGCACACAGGGCCTATGAAGAGCCATAAGAAAGTCACAATGAAGCAGTCAATCTTCCCCATGGATCCTCTATTGTTTTGGAGAAATCTAGCAACTCAATCCGGCAGAAATGAGGCAGAAGGAGAGAATCTCTGTCTCCGAGACAGAGCTGACGATGACTTGGAGACCAAAGCCTTTTATCAAGTTCAATTCTAACTACTGATCAGCCCGTGTCTGTTTGCCGGCATTTACCATAACAAGATATCCACTGGTCCCAGTGCCCTGTTAACATATCTCAGAAAGCTGTCCATCCCGGATTCAGCAGTTAGTTCTGAACGGGGATTGCAACTCATCAGTAGACTTCACAGAAAAGGGTGGGATGGTGGGGACTCCAACAGCAAGGGCCTGTCGGCTGAAACCAGGGACACCATGACTGGATCCAGGGATTTATTTCTTCAGTGTCTGTAACAGTCTGCTCCTCTCTGTCTTGTTTACTCTTACCTCAAGTCTCCTGTGTCTCCAATGCCCACTCCTCAACCCGGCCTAACAATTTTATTCAGATAATGTCTGACAATTATCACTCCAGAGGGAGACAGGCACGGTGAGGTACAGAGAGAAAAAATAAGTCACCAAAGTCATATTATTTGGCCCAAAGTGTAGAAAGTGAGCTGATCCTGATCCTCTACTGAGGCTGTAGACAGAAAGAATATAATAGCTCAGCCACTTAATGGACAAACTGGAAAAGCCTGCCTTGGTCCCTCTGCTCCTTCATCTCCTTGTGACCTCTCCTTTTCTCCTCTTTTCCCCATCCTAGACCCTCCCTCAACCCTGCGCCCTCCATGCCAAACTGAGTCGCAGAAATCAGAGTGGGAAGTTCCATCAGATTTGCTGTGGCTGGAATCTGGAATCATTTCCAGGGCAAGAACCATAGGTTTTTTTTTTTTTAAATAATGCAGGGCTTTGCGCTCATGGAATTGGAAAGTCTGCCATGCCTTTCCAATAATTACTCATAGTCCAAATTCAAATTTGGATGCCAAAAAAATTTTATAAAGTACTGTGTTCCAGAATCTGTTTTCTCCCTCTTACAACAGCTTTAGTGAAACTGAGGAGGGACAAACAAAAATAGCCACTTTCTAATGTGTTCACTTCTAGGGGAAAATGTAAGCGTGTCCTTGAAAGCTATTGCATCCCTCTGCAAAAAGAGCTGCCCGTAGGCTTCAGCGTGAGCAACCACTGTTTGTACATAGAGTTTGTGACATCCATCTCAACGTACTTTCATCTAAACTGTTTCTACAATTTCGCACCTTTATTGCTATGGGGCCGTTTGCCACACATTGGCCCAGCCCCAATTCAACTTCTGATCTTGAAACACAAATACCAAGATTAAAAATAATGTCCATAGTGATTTTAAAATCCATGAAAACAAATCATTCCTGTGGTAGTACTCTTAAGCCAAGTTAAATCATGGTGGATTTGCTAGGAGAGAGGCGGAAACCTACGTGGGCCATTCTTTGTGTCTTTTTAATTTAGCAATTGAATGCCCAATACAAAGTTATTTGAGTAAAAGGAGAAAGAAGTGATAATGTTAGGTGTAGGCGATGCTAATGCAATCCCTGGAGGGTCATTAGAATATCTGCTTTGCAGAATTTTGGAAATAATCTGCAAACTTTTAAATTTAATTCATTAAATATTTACTGTTTACACTTATATGTGTATCATACTTTACAATTATAAAAGATATATATATACCATATATATATATCATCATCTCACACGACCTATGTTAACAGCCCTTCAAGGAAAATACTATCATATTCATTTTATACTTGGGCACGCTGGGGCTCAAAAACGTTATTATGGGACATGACCAAGATTATGGAGTTAATACTCAATTCCAGATCTGTCTGTTTCTCAGCGTGGGCTTATTTCATCTATCCCTGCTGACTTGCTTCTGCATACTGTTAACACATACTTGTATGCCAGCTTTCAGGGAATTACAGATTAGAAAGCATTGCTCTGTCCTCTTTGAGGCTAAGACATAAACACAAATGGGGCGCCTGGGTGGCTCAGTGGGTTAAAGCCTCTGCCTTCGGCTCAGGTCATGATCTCAGGGTCCTGGGATCGAGCCCCGCATCGGGCTCTCTGCTCGGCAGGGAGCCTGCTTCCCTCACTCTCTCTCTGCCTGCCTCTCTGCCTGCCTCTCTGCCTACTCGTGATCTCTCTCTCTGTGTCAAATAAATAAATCTTAAAAAAAGTTTAAAAAAAAAAAAAAAAAAGACATAAACACAAATAACTGTAATACAAAGCAGATGTGATCACTGTTAGAGTGGCATGAGTACATGCTGTGGAGGTTTTGAAAAGGATATAACCATACCTTTTGGGGGGACCAGGAAAATCTTGATGACAGAAATAGGTTTGCATTGGAACATGGGAACTGGGCACATGGTAAGGAGGTAGAATGGGTACATTGCAGACTAAAGGGATACTGTGAAGAAAAGCAGGGGAACTATGGTGTGTGATGAAAATAATAAGACACGGGTTCTGGTCATAGAGCATTTGTAGGGGAGCCTGAACCATATGGTAGAGTGTTTGAGTACTTCCTAAGGCTTTTTATTTAATTCTCAAGGCTATGGGAGGCCCACATTGGAGCAAAAACATTGCCCATCCAGAAGATAAGTCTGGAAACAGTGTGCAGACTGGTTTGGCACAGGGAGAGTCTGTAAGTGGGGAGGACAGTGAGGAGTCCATTAAAAAACAAATACAGTAATGACAACTGTGATGCAGACTAAATGAGGTCAAGCAGAATCTAGGAGAAAATCAACCAAGAGTCAAGAAATAATCCCCAGTGGAAAAGACTATTCTTTGAAGGCGAGCCATTTCTTTGGGCAATGTATGAAGCTGGAGGGAAGCACCATCACAATGAATGGCCATTAAGCCTGGTGTCCCCTAGGGCACCTTGGAAGATAAAGGAGCGCCTGGGTCCCTGACTTGTACCTTTCAGAACTCCAGAAAAATGGAGTGGATGGCTTTCTTCCATATGGAAGCCTTGGGGGCATTTCAGTGTCTGCAGAGAATTTAATGTAGGGAGAGTAATTAGTGCCGACATCAGACAAGATCCAATAATAAAACGAAGGTCCTGATTTAGAAATGACAATAAAAATGAAGGTAAGGAAGGGAGTGGAAGCTAAAAACAAAACAAAACAAAAACAAAAACAAAACAAAAACCACCAGCCTGAGCTTATCTCTGTATCCTGAGCTGGATCCATCATGCACAATCTGCTGCAGTTCCCAGGGCATCCATTTCCTGCCGTAAACAACAATGACATTCTTCTTCCCAGATGTCAAAAACGACTAAATAACCTCCACTTTCCACTGGCAGCTCTGACGGCCTAAGTTATCTGAAATCGCACCAGCGCTGAATGAACTATAGGTCCAGCTGGTCACCTGGATGCTGCAAGCAGGAGGGAAACAAACAGCACTGGGAGCGGGCACAAAAATTTAGCGGCCCTAATAACCTTCATCTGGATTACAGTAACGCGCTGGGGCTGTGACTGACACGTGGGGCGCGCGCACCCATGGACGCACGTACGCGCACGCATGCACTCAGGCACCCAGACGCACTCACGCACACACGCACGCACGCACGCACGCACCCAGGCGTACTCGCTCCTGACGTGGTCCTTCTCACGTGCTCTAAACCAGCAAGCACTTTCTCTCGGCGCCAGACGGGAACCGGGAGTGGAACCCAGTCATAAATTTCATGGAAAACTGCCCTCTGCTGCTCATTTCTTCTGGAAGTAAGCACCGAGTTCCTCTCCTTTGAAGCCACCGCTATTAAAATATTCTGTAATGTCTTAATCTGACCTCCCACTCCCTGACAGTGCGCTAATCTGGTAAAACTAACAAATTGGCTTCTAAAGAGCCTCGTGCCAGGCCAACCCCACCATTCTAAGTGGTAACAACAGCCCTGTGATATTTTCTATCTCGCGCAGAATCATCGAATGTGGGAACAGAGATGAAGACAGAGGCCTTCCAGTCCGTCAGCTCGGGTTACACATCAGGAAAGGGCGACCAGACGGTATGGCTGACCCCAGGCAAGGAATTTTATTATTATTATTATTTCTAACAAAATGTGTGAGGAAAGAGGGAATTGTGTGGTGCCGTGGTGGTGACCTTTGGCAGCATTAGCCCATTACAAACTTGTCCTTCTGGTGGCCTTTTGAGACGCACAACGCAGCGGGTCCTTAAGGAAGGAGGGCTGAAGGGCTGTAGGGAGTAGGTAAATACACTCAAATGTACTTCTTAGCAAAGGGAACAGTTAAAACAATTGTTATGCCATCAGCCGCGCTTTAAAGCAGAATTTCAGAGGGCCGGGTTCTTGCTGCTGGCAAGAGCAGGCCACCGGAAAAAAAATGTGGCAGAAATAAAAACTCTTCTATAGCTTCTTTTCAAATGAAGAATAGAGGATACACGGATAAGTAAATGCAAAAATTATGACAGTTGGTCCTACAGAAAGTGCATCTAATAAAATGTTCTTAAGGAACAAAGAAATAAGTGGTTTGTTTATATACACAATATTATATGTGTATTTAAAGTACATAAATATGTGTGTGTATCTAAAGACCCTCTCATGCTCAGAATTTTTCCTAGGCCAGATGTGATCAACCTTCTGTTGTAGATCCTGAAAGAACGTTAAATGATTGAATGAAGTCCACCTTCCTGAATCAGGACTTAAGAGATATTAAAGCGTGGAAGGAGAAAACCAATCGCTTTATTTTCTCTAACTTTGTAAACATTATAACAAACTAATAGTAAAGATTCCAGTAAATTGCTGTGCAAAATAAGTACAATAAACGAACCATTCAAACAAAGTAACAGGTTTGAATTGACAGCTAGCAAGGTGTTAGAAGTCTTGGGAGAATCTGCTAACAAATGGTTCTCTACTGTTTGCTCTAAAAATGTTGAGACATTATAGCCCATCCTCAGACAAGTGGGTCTACTTAGAATCAGTTCCCTGACAAAATCAGGAAAAAATATAGGGGACATCTGGCCCAGTTGGGTGGTTAAAAATTAAACTGGACATATCTGAGGCAAAATCAAAACAGTACAATCCATTGAATGGGAGAAAATATTTTCAAATCATATATCTCATCAGAGCTTAATATCCAGAACATATAAAGAACTTCCACAACTCAATGACAACAGCAAAACCGAAAACTGACAACCCAATTAAAAAATGGACAAAGCCCTTGAATGGAAATTTCTCCAAAAAGACATACAAATGTCCAATAAACACATGGAAAGATGCTCAGTATCATAAAAGATTAGAGAAATGCAAATCAAACTATAATGAGGTACTGCTTCACACTCATTAGTCAGACCATAATGAAAAAAAACCCAAGTGTTGGTGCGGATATAAAGAAATTGAACATTCGTACATTACTGGTGAGACTGTAAAATGGTGTAATCATTGTGAAAAACAATATGGTGGATCCCCAAAAGCCAAATGTAGAATTACTATATTCCCCAGCAATTCCACTCCTAGGTATATACCTAAAAGAATTGCAAGCAGAGACTCAAATGGATATTTGTACACCCATGTTCATAGCAACATTATCACAGTAGCTAAATATCCATCAGTGGATAAGTGAATAAACAAAAGGTGATATATATTTACAATGGAATATTATTCAACATTAAAAAGGAATAAAATTCTGACATATGCTACAACATGGATGAACTTTGAAGACATTATGCTAAGTGAAATAAGCCGGACATAGAAGAACAAATACCTAGAATAGTCAGATTTAGAGAGCAGAATGGCAGTTGCTATGGACAGAGGAGGAAGGGGAAAGAGGGAGTTAGTGTTTAATGGGTAATGAGTTTCAGTTTAAGGTGATGAAGTTCTGGAGGTGGATGATGGTTATGGTTGCAAGACAATGTGATTGCACTTAATGGCACTGAACTATACACATAGGAGTAGTTTAAATGGTAGATTTTAAATTGGCTTTATTTTACTACAAAAAAAGAGTTTAAAAAATGATTTTAAACCGTCTTGCTCTGATCCTACCACAGCCACCTCTTAAGTGAGTTCATAAGCTACCTTTCATCTGTTTCCCTTAATTGTTCCCACAGTGAGATCCTCCCGAAGGATAACAAGGAGACTGGACCTCTGGGTTAGATGCTCATCACATGGAGCAGCTCAGAGAGTTTGTGTTTCCAGGTTACTTACAGGAGATCTCTACTTGGAATCAGGATAAAAAGATCAGTGATCACCAGCAGAGTGTCCCTGAGATTGAAGAGAAGTGAACCCATTACTTCAGAGGAAAAGGCTCTGCTCTCAGGGCTGTGATCTCCATGGGCTGCTATTACAGCTTCGGAAACTCCAGTCTCCCAGGACAAATACTCCCCTCCCTTCGAGCTGTGGCAGCTGGGATGAATTAAGGAGCTACATTACTGCTGTAAGTAGGAGGCCCACATATTTGTTTTACTTTTCTTTTTCATTCTTCATTCCGTTAAAATCACTTTACTTTTTCAATCCTTAAACGTGGCTCCCTACCGTCACTTTACCGTAATAATGAGATATTAATACATTTTGGATTTTTAAAAAATTCACAAGTCTCTCAGTGAATCCCATCTTGTGGAGGAGACAGCAAGCTTATGAGAAAACAAAAAACAAACAAACAAAAAAAAACAAATTCAAACCGGGCTGTGGAAAGCAAAGTACATATTAATGGCTATGAATGGCAGTGCCTTTAGCCCCTGGCATTGCTGACAAACATTCCAGCTGAGGCCCACTCTGTACCACTCTCCTTTCCATTTCCCATCTTGCTGTCACTTTTTATGACTGCCTGGTCTCTTCACCTTAGGGAGTTTGAACCCAGATCAGGGTGACCGTTTCTTGTTCTTATGACTTCATGGGCATTTGAGACAGACATCTGCAGTAAGGATATAGTTAGGGTGATTCCCACCTATCTCATGATCTGTGGAGCTGCATTTCTCAGGGCAACAGCCTTTCAGATCAGAGGTAAGGCCAAGAGGCAGCCAGGCCATATTTATTCTTTTCTTTGGGCGCTGGATCTCAGCCCTGGCAGTATATTTGAAAAAAAAAAAAAAATTGGGTAAGTTGGACTTTATTGAAATTTAAAATGTCTGCAAAAGACACAATTAAGAGAATGAAAAGACAAGCAATAATCTGGGAGAAAATATTTGCAAAACACATATCTGCTAAAGCACAATGGTATCCAGAATACACAAAGTATTCTTAAAGCTCAACAAGAAGAAAACAATACAATTTAAAAATAGGCAAAAGATCTTAAGATCTGAACGGAAACCTTTCCAAAGAAAATATCCAGATGGCAAATAAGCACATGAAAAGATACTTTAGCATATTTTATCAGGGAATTGCAGATTAAAACAGTGGTTCAATACCACTACAGACCTATTAAAATGGCCAAAATCCAAAACACTGACAAAACCAAATGCTGGTGGAGATGTAGAGCAATGGAAACTCTCATTCATTACTTGAGGGAATGTAAAATGTTACAGCCACTTTGGAAGACAGTTTGGCAGTTTCTTACAAAACTAAACAAACTCTTACCCCATGATCCAGCAATTGCGCTCCTTAACTTTTATACAAATAAGTTGGAAACTTATGTCCACATAGAAACCTGCACATGCATGTTTATAGTAGTTTTAATCATAATTGCTAAAACTTGAAAGCAACCAACAGGTCTTTCAATAGGTGAATGGATAAACAAATTGTGGCATATCCAGACAACAGAATGTTCCGGAAGTATAAAAAGAAATGAACTACCAAGCCATGACATGGAGGAATCTTAAATGCAGATTACTAAGTGAAAGAAGCTAATCTGAAAAGGTTATGTATTGTATGTTTCACTACATGACGTTTTGGAAAAGGCAAAACTCTGAAGATAGTAAAAAGATCACCGGTTGCCAGGGTTTCAAAAGAAGGAGGGAGAAATAGGTGAAGTACAGGGAATTTTTAGAACAAAATTTCTGTATATTACAATAGTGTATACGTATCATTATAGATTTGTCAAAACTCCTGGAATGTACAACACAGAGAGTGAATCTTAATGTAAAACTGTGGACTTTAGTTAACATAATATATCCATATTGGCTCATCAGTTTTTTAAAAAAGTACCATATCTATGCAAGATGTTAATAATAGGGCCTGGGGGGGGTGGGCAGCAAGGGGGGTTATGGGAGCTCTCTACTTTCCACTCAGTTTTTCTGTAAACCTAAAACTAATCCAAAAAAAGTTGATTGAATTAAAATATATATATTGGAGAGTATTTAAAAATGCTGATTACTAGGTTCCAATCCAGAGATTCTGACTTGACACGTGGGTTTCCCCAAAGTAGTCTTAGGCTTAAATCCACAGTTTCCTGCCAAAGAGCAAGAAATCCCCCAAGTTACCAAGTCAGGAAGACATGATTTTCCAGATTAGCCCATCAGCATCACCTAAGAAAAGTACACATACTTATTGATACTTTAGGAAGTCACAGAAGTAAGAGGAACTGACTGGAAGTCAAGACCATTGGTACAGTGAGTGTGAGGCTTAATGATTTCCAAATCATTGCTGGAAAAAGTTTTAAGAAACAAAATGATCAGAGAGGTTCAGATGATAAGTGGCTTTTATACTAAATTTCTTTTTCTCAGAAGTTCCTAGGAAAGGGCTTTGTTTTAGAACATGAGTCCAAAATTCATATTTGCTTTGGGCTGCAGTTTCTAGAGATTTCCTTAGTGGTGACTGAAACTAGAAGTGTACGTCTCATTCACTCTAGGGCTTCTTGTTTCCGTGAACTTCTCTTCCTAAACTCCAGGTTTCTGGGGCATCCCTGGTCTTGGCTACTGAGCCTCAGGGTCCCTGCCCCCATTCAACCTTCCCCCAGAAGTGGACACCCTGCCACTTACTTGCTCTGCAGACAAGTTTGGAATCTCACTCAAATCCTTGGTCTCTTCTGGCAAATCAGATTAAATTAACTGCATTGTCATAATGGAGGATAATGGACTATTATGTTACTGCCTCTCCATAATCGACAGTATGTATCAAAAGTTTCTTTATTACTCGTGTCTCTTGGCCCTGCAATTCTATAAATGTCAGCAAAGCTTTATCTATAAGCATGTTCTCTTTACAGCATGAATAGTGTTACACAGAAAACATTTTGAAAATATTTTATAGGGGACTACTCTGCAAAAAGTTTTCCTGTAACCACTCATCTTCATGGTCCTGAGGAGAGGAGGGAGGGAATGCCACCTAGGGCTGGAGGAATTTGTGACACAGGGAAAGTCTTTGAGCAGGAAGTATATAATAATGCAAATCATTTGCCATTTCTGGAGGAGAGGGAAAGAGTAGGGAACTCTGGAGGTGAGGGGGTTAGGGAAAGGCAGATGTGGGTGTTCTCTTTTCCCTATTCTGCACCAGAATTCTGATGCAGGGCTTGTTAAATGGGTTGAACAGAAAGAGCAGAACATAAGGGTTCATGGTTGTCTGGCTTAGGGGTTCCTGAAAGCATCTGGAAGAAGGTTCTTTTTTAGCCACATCCCACATAGGGCTGGAGTGCTACCAGCTCAGCATTGGTGGTAGGAGGGTGCTGTTGGGATATCCCAAGGACATGTTGCTGGACTCTCTCAGTCTCTGCTAGCTGAGGACTTTACTACTGTCTATGTGCCTTAATGTGAGCACAGAAGATTGGTGGGCTGGTGGCTTTGGCTCAGGACATGGAGTTGGTAGTATGCTGGGACTTCAAGATAAGATGCAAATGGCTGGTACCAGGAAATCTGGTCGTAGAAGCCCATAATGGCCCAAAGGCCATAAGAGACTGTCACAACGTAACAGACATCAGGCCCAGGACAAATCAAACCCTTCAGTTTTCATTAGAGGGCAATGAGGGTGTGTACAGTAGTACATGCATTCTGAGTGGGACTACTTAATCCAAAAAAAAACCTGAAAGAATTGTCATTTTCTTCCTACAGTAGTTTTGGAGGACAGATTAGATCAATGATGGAAAATAAATGGCATTTCTTGGCTCATCTGTGTAGTGCTGTGTTACATTTTCAAACCACTGCATTTACCATATAGCCAAGTTACCCTCCAAGCAAGAAGTTGGAGGACCCTTCTTCAGAGACCTAAGCCAGAGAAGGGAACATCAATTATTGATGTTGGAGTGTTTAAAAAACAATGCTGGTGGCCCACTCATTGTCCTGTAGTGAAATCACTAATTGGCAAACTCCAGATCTCACAAAAAGAGTTTCTGATCTCCCTTTTACTGCTCTCTCTTGAATAAGAATGGACAAACAAGGCTCAGCAGACGTTTGAGGAGAACTTACAACATGAGAGAGAAACAAAAAAGGGGGAGGGGTACTCAGAAGAATCAGAGATAAAACAAAGAATAGAGGAGAAATAAATCATTAACATCTTCAGAGAGAAGGGACAAGATCTTTAAAACAACAACAGATGATATGCAGAAAAGGAACAATCAGAGCTCAAGAAAGAACCTTTAGAAATTACAAATATGGCAGCTGAAATTAAAAGAGACCAGAAGATAAAATCAAGGATATCTCACAGGAAATAAGACAGAAGGAGAAAGTTCAGTAGGCTAGAAAAGCATAAGAAAAAGATCAATTTAGGGGGCTGTTTTAGTTATCTATGGCTATGTCACAAATTACCCCCAAATGTAGTGGCTTAAAACAACAATAAACATTTATTATCTCACATAGTGTTTGTAGGTCACCCAGAACTTAGCTGAGTCGTTCTGGCTTGGGGTCTGTCTTGAGGTTGTGGTCAAGATGTTGGCTAGAACTGGGGTCACCTAAGGGCTTGACTGGGCTGCAGGGCCACTCTCAAGATGGCTCACTCACAGGGCATTTCCTTGCTGGCTATTGGCAGGGAGTCCAGTCCCTTTTTGTGTGGACCTCTGCATAGAGCTACTTTGTCCTCATAACATGGCAGCTGGCTTCCCTTGGAGTAGATAATCCAAGAGAAAGAGCAAGTAGAAGTTGCAGTGTCTTTCAGAAATAACATACTGATCTTTTCATCGCATTCTGCTTGCTAGAAGTAAGTCACTAAGTCTGACCCAGGAAGAGAAAGCTGGAAAGGCTTAATGGTAATGAGAGGACTCACAGTTTTGCTAGGCAGTGGTGTGGTGAGGTGGAAAGAACACAAGTTCCATTGTCAGATGGTCATGGGCTTGAATCTTGGCTCCCCCTCAAGCAAATTAATCTCTCCTTAGTTCCCTCCTCTCTAAAATGGGTATGATATTGCCATTCTACCTGGTTTTAATGAGTTGAGACTAAAACACTTAAAGTGGCTTGCACATGGTAGGTGCCTAATTATTGATATTGTGATGCATTTGAGAAAAATAGAAAGGATAGGGTTTATTCTGAAGTCCTGACTAAACCCAAACGAGAACTCAGAAAAACAGCAAAATCCCCTCGGGACAACCTCACTAATTGACAGCTAAATAATTAGAATGCACTGTTCTATCATTTCTGAATAATAGAATTCTGCCTAGAGCCCATAAGAGGAATCTTCTGGTATATGGGTATATGGGTTTGGATGAAACATTTCAGCTAGTGAAGGTCATGTTTTGGTTGTTAGTTATCGGGGAGTCTTTTGCCAAAAAATGTTTGAATCTCCAACCTCACAGCAGAGTCAATAACAACATGATTTAGTAAGTGGCAAGAAGTCATTAACCATCTTTAAGTCAAAACTTCCCCAGTCAGACTAGCATCCACTGGTAAATATAGGCCTAATTGGTTCTCCATCCACCCTCCAATAAATGAAGTGCATCTCTCTTTATAACCTACCTAGTTTTATGAAATCAGTGATGTGGGATACAGTAAAACAGTACAGC
Organism: Potos flavus; assembly: GCA_028534135.1. Classification (NCBI taxonomy): domain Eukaryota; kingdom Metazoa; phylum Chordata; class Mammalia; order Carnivora; family Procyonidae; genus Potos; species Potos flavus. Next base: position 101,850,905 of record CM052897.1, read on the forward strand.
TTTTTGTGATGATGTTGGTTTGGATTATTGGGGTGAATGAATTACATTAGTCATAATGCCAACTTTGGTTTGTATATGCCTCCCTTACTTGATGCAGCCGTTACTGTTTTTGATCAGCAACCTTGAAGTGGGAAGAATTGAAACTAACTTTCCCAGTTCTACAGATGAGGAAAACAGAAACCCCCCCCCCCCCAAATGAAGTGACATTCCTGAAATCACACTTGTTTGTGCAGAACTAAGACCAGAGTTCAGGTCTTCTCGGGGTCCAGTGCAGTACTCATCATCTCCCATCCCATACACTTAGTGATAGGAGGGGACGAGCCTTCACAATCAGCCGATGGCATTAGAACAGGGTCCCTAGCCCTCTGATTTGATGTTCGCTGGACAAAGCCTGCCCCAGTGACATATGCTCAGGCATGAGCCTTAGGCCTCAATTTAGCTAGGGACACATCTCTTGGCCATAGTTTCTTGCCTCTAAAATAAGAAGCTTGACCTACTTTGTTAGACTGTCTTCAGGGAAGAGAGAAGTATTTTTAAATTAAATTAGAAATGTGTTTATAAATGTCCTAATATGACATAATAATACTTTGCCTTCAATGATGTATTTATTCCTCTTGAGAACCTAAAAGAAATTAATATTATTTCCATTAACATAAATATTTTGTAGGGAATGAAAGATCAAAAATACTAGTAATTTCCTTTGGAGAACCACATAAGTCATTCGCTCACTTTCAGATTCATTCTCTGCCCCTGCCTCACCTACGTTTTTTGGGTTCTCTTGCTCCCTAGCTGGAAGGAGCTAATGGGCATGGTTTATACTCCCCTTCCACCTTGAAAGCACAGGCCAGTGCACAGTCTGGGCACCCTAACCATCCTGCCGTCTCAGTGAGCCCTGGGGCCTTAGCCCACACCAGCCCTAATTGTCCCACCAAGGTGGACACAGGGCTGTATACACTGGGACACCCCTGGTTAGCGCTCACTACAGCCCAAGCATTTGCACCAAGGTGACACAGGCACAGAGCACCCAAGAACACTCCAGACCATTGTCACTTTGGCTTTAGACAGCTTGCTAGGGTTCCCCCAGTCCAAAGCACCCTACAACATCTTAGTTGGCATCTCCTTCAGATCCAGCCACCCTGCTAGGTTTCCCTCTGTGAGGAGTGCCCCGGGAACCCCAGGCCTGTGCCTCCATGGGTTTCAGCCACCCCATCAGAGCACTCCCTGTAGAGAGTGCCCCAGAACACTCTTTCCCATGCTCGTCTCAGCTTCAACCACCTAGCTACCTGCTGTGCTGAACACCTTGGGATACTCCAGCCTGCACCCAAGTCAGCTTCAGCTGTCCTTCCAGGTCGCCTTCAGTATGGAGAACCCTGGGACACCCTGGTGTGCACCTAATTCAGCTCCAACTGTCCTGTCAGGGCACATTTTGCACAGAGAGCCCAGGGACCACATTGGCCCATGACCATTTTAGCTTTAGTTGTCCTGCCAGGACATTTCCTGCAGACTGCCCTAGGACATCCTGGCTTGAACCCCACCTCAGCTTCAGCAGTCCCTTCAGGGCACCCTCAGTGTAGAGAGTCTAGGAACACCCTCATTTATATCCGCTTTTGCTTCAACTATCCTGCCTAGGTGCCCTCTATATGTAGAGCCCTGGATCTCACTGGCTTGCATCCACTTTAGTTTCAGCTATTCTGCTAGGGCACTCTCTGTGCAGAGAGCTCAGGAACTTCCTGGCCCACATACCACATCTGCTCCAGCCACCCCATCAAGGCAGCCCCTGCACAGAGCACCCTGGAACATCCTGGCTGGCACCTATTTCAGCATCAGCTGTCCTGCTAGGGTGCCCTCAGTGCATAGAACCTCATAGAACCAGGCATTCTATGCACTCAGTGTTATCCTATGCAGGTTATCAGTGCATAGGATAACCTGGCCTGCATCCAGTTCAGTTTTAGCTCTGCTGGCAGGGAATGCACTATGTGGAAAGCCTGGAATCTCCAGCTCATGACAGTCATAGCTCCAGCCAGCCAGCAAAAGTCACCAAGTACACACAGTCTACATAGGGCACAACCAAACACAAGATCATTCTTTCAAGTTTAGGAGAAATAGCTATTCTGCTTAATCCGTAGAACCAAGCACAGAAGGTCAAGCAAAGTGGGGAGACTGAGGAATATGCTCAAAAAGAAAGAACAAGAAAAAACTTCAGAAAAAGAGCTAACTGAAATGGAGATTAAGCAATATGTCTGATAAATTAAAGTAATGATCTTAAAGATACTCACCAGGTTGGAGATTCCACTCACCAGAGTGGAAGAACTCAGTGATATCTTCAATAAAGGGATAGAAAATATAAAAAAGAACCAATCAACATTGAAGAATACAATAACTGAAATAAAAAACACCTTGAGGGAATCAACAGCAGAAGAACATATCAGCAATTTGGAAGATAGGGTAATTTGAAGCACCCAAGCTGAACAGCAAAAAGAGAAAAGATTTTTTTAAAATGAGGATGGGTTAAGGGATCTCTTGGACAATATCAACTGAACAAACATTCACATTATAGGGGACCCAGAAGAAGAAGAAGAAAGAGAGAAATGGGTAGAAAACTTATTGAAAAAGTGATAGCAAAAACCTCCCTAACCTAGGAAAGGAAATAGACGTCCAAGTCCAAGAAGCACAGAGTTCCAGATCAGATGAACCCAAGGAAGTCCACACCATGACACATAATAATTAAAATTTCAAAAAGTAAAGACAGAATCTTAAAAGCAGCAAGAAAGAAACAAGAATGGGACAACACCCAATGGAGTAAAGAGAAAAAGAAGAGGAAAAAGGAAAAGAAAAAAATTCTTGAAGAAAAGAAAAAAATGACCATCAAATTAATACAGACTGTTGTTTACTTAGGATGGTTATTCATGGTAACCACAAACCCAAAACCTATGACAGATACACAAAAAAGAAATCAAAGAAAACAAAACATAAGACTATAGTAACTCATCAGTCACAAAGAAAAAGGGCAAGAGAAGAAAGGAAGAAAGAAGAACACAAAAACAACCATAAAACAAGTAACAAAGTGACAGTAAGTACACACCTATCAATAATTACTTTAAATGTAAATGGCCTAAATGCTCCAATCGAAAGACACAGGGTAGCAGTGGATAAAAAGCAAGACCTGTCTATCTGCTGCCTACAAGAGACTCACCTCAGACCTAACAACACATACAGACTGAAAGTGAAGGGATGAAAAAACATTTATTATACAAATGGAAGCAGAAAAAAGCCGAGGTATCAATACTTATATCAGACAAAATACACTTCCTTTTTTTAAAGATTTTATTTATGAGAGAGAAAGAGTGAGAGAGTGTGCACGTGGGGTGGGGGTGAGGGGGCAGAGAAGAGGGAGAAAGAATCTGAAGCTGACTCTGCACAGAGCCCAGTGTGGGCCTCGGTCTCACAACCACAGGATCATGACCTGAGCTAAAACCAAGAGTCGGACACTTAATCAACTGAGGTAGCCTGGTGCCCCTGACGAATAGATTTAAAACAAAGACTGTAACAAGAGACAAAGAAGGGCATTACATAATAATAAAGGGATCTATCCAACAAGAGAATATAACAATTGTAAATACTATGACCCAACACTAGAGCACCTAAATACATAAAACAAATATTAATGGACATGAAAAGAGAAATTGATGGTAATACAATAATAGTAGGGGCCTCTAACGTCTCACTTATATTAATGGATAGATTATGCAGGCGGAAAATCAACAAGGAAACAATGTTTTTGAATGACACATTGGACCAGATGTACGTAACAGATATATGCAAAACATTCCGACCAAAACCAACAGAATATACATTCTTTTCAAATATATATGGAATATTCTCTGGATTACATATTAGGCCACAAAACAAGCCTCAGTAAATTTAAAAAGATTGGAATCTTAACATGTATCTTTTCTGATCACAAGAGTATAAAACTAGAAATAAATAACAAGAAAAAAACTGGAAAAAAACACATGCATGGGGACTAAACAACATGATACTAAACAAGTGGGTTAAGAAAACACTCAAAGAAATTTTTTAAAAAATACTTGGAGACAAACAAAAATGAAAACAAAATGGTCCAAAATCTTCGGGACATGGCAAAAGCAATTTTAAGAGGGAAATATATAGCAATATAGATCTAACTCAAGAAAAAGGAAAAAGTTCAGATAAACAATCTAACCTTACACCTGAAGGAACTAGGAAAAGAAGAACAAGGCTCAAGGAGAGTAGAAGAAAAGAAATAATAAAGAGCAGAGCAGACGTAAATAACATAAGGACAAAGAGAGAGAGAGAGAGACAGAGAGGCAAAGAAAGAAAAGAAAAGAGAACATCAGTGAAACTAAGAGCCAGTTCTTTGAAAAGATAAAATTGATAACCACACTCATCAAGAAAAGAGAGAAAGGCCTTAAGTAAATAAAACCAGAAACAAGAGAGGAGAAGTATCAACTAAGAAATGCAGAAAATTATATACAGCTAACAACTAAGAAATAACAACTAAGAAATGCAGAACATTATAAGAGAATACTATGAGAAATTATATGTCAACAAATTGGACAACCTAGAAGGAATGGATAAGTTCCTAGAAACATACAATTCTTCTAAAACTGAACCAGGAAGAAAGAAAAAATCTGAATAGACTGATTACAAGTAACAAAATTGAATTGGTAATCAAAAAACTACCAAAAAGTAAATGTCCAGGACCAGGTGGATTGACTGGTGAATTCTACCAAAAATTTAAAGAAGAGGTAATACGTATTCTTCTCAAACTGTTCCAAAAAATAGAAGAGGAAGCAAAGCTTCGAAATCCATTGATGAAGCCAGTATTACCCTGATACAAAAACTAAAAAGACACCACAAAAAAAGAAAGCTACAGGCCAATACCCCTAATGAACAGAGATGCAAAAATTCTCAACAAAATATTAGCAATCCAAATTCAACAATACATTAAAAAGATCAATTACCATGATCAAGTGGGATTTATTCTGGGGATGCAGGATGGGTCAATATTTGCAAATCATTCCATGTGATACACCACATCAACAAAACAAAGGATAAAAATCAAATGATCATCTCGATAGATGCAGAAAAAGCATTTAACAAAATTCAACATCCATTCATGATAAAACCCTTAACAAAATGGGGTCAGAGGGAACATACTTCAACACAATAAAGGCTGTATATGAAAAACCCCCAGCTAGCATCAATGGGGGAAAACCGAAAGCTTTTCCTCTAAGATCAGGAATAAGGCGAGGATGTCCACTCTTACTGCTTTTATTCAACATAATACTGGAAATTCTAGCCACAGCAATCAGGCAAGAAAAAGAAAGAGGCATCCATATTAGTTAAGAAGAAATGAAAATGTCACTAAAGACCGCCACCAAAAAGACCACCACCAAAAAAAAAAAACTTTCTAGAAGTAATAAGTGAATTCAGTAAAGTTGCAGAATACAAAATTAATACCCAGAAATTGGCAGTATTTCTATACACCAATAACAAGCAGAAAGAGAAATTAAGACAATACCATTTATAATTACACCAAAAAGAATGAAATACCTAGAAATTAATTTAATCGAAGAGTGAAAGATCTGTACTTCAGAAAGTATAAAACATTGATGAAAGAAATTGAAGATAAATGGAAAGATATGCCATGCTCATGGATTAGAAGAATATTGTTAAAATACGCATATTACCCAAAGCAATCTACAGATTCAGTGCAATCCCTATAAAAATACTAACAGCATTTTCCACAAAACTGGAAAAAAAATCCTAAAATTTATATGGAACCATGAAAGATCCTGAATAAGCCAAAGGAATCTTGAGAAAGAACAAAGTTGTAGGCATCACAATTCCAGTTTCGAAATATACTACAAAGCTGTAGTAAGCAAAACAGTATGGTACTGGCACACAAATAGACATAAAGATCAATGGAACAGAATAGAGAACCCAGAAAAAAAACCACTATTCTATAGTCAATTAATCTATGAATATAAAATGGGGAAAGACAGTCTCTTCAATAAATGGTACTGGGAAAATAGGACAGCTGCTTGTAAAAGAATGAAACTGGACTAACTTTTAACATCATACACAAAAATAAACAAAATGGATGAAAGACCTAAATGGCCTGAAGCTATAAAGGTCCTACAAGAGAACAGAGGCAGTAATTTCTGTGAAATTGGCTATAGCAGCATTTTTCTAGATATTTCTCTTAAGGCAAGGGAAACAAAGCAAAAATAAACTATTGAGACTACATCTAACTAAAACCTTTTGCACAGCAAAGAAAGCCATCAATAAAGCAAAAGGACAACATACTGACTGGGAGAAGATACTTGGAAATGATATCTCCAATAAGGGGCTAATATCCAAAATATATCAAGAACTTACACAACTCAACACTGAAAAAACAATCTGATTTAAAAATGGCCACAGGGCCTGAATAGGCATTTTTCTAAGGAAGACATGCAGACGGTCAACTGACACATGTAGAGATGATCAATATCACTAATCACCAGGGCATGCAAATCTCAACCACAATGAGATATTACCTTACACCTGTCAGAATGGCTAGAATCAAAAAGACAAGAAACAAATATTGGAGAAGATGTGGAGTAAAAGGAATCCTTGTACACTGTCAGTTCGAATGCAAATTGGTGTAGCCACTGTGGAACAGTATGGAAGTTCCTCAAAAAATTAAAAATAGAATTACCATATGATCAAATAATTCCACTATTGGGTATTTACCCAAAGAAAATGAAAACACTAATTTGAAAAGATATATGCACCCCTATGTTTATTGTAGCATTATTTACAATAGCCAAGATATGAAAACAACCTAAGAGTCCACAAATAGATGAATGAATAATGAATGTGGTATGTGTGTATATATATAGATATAGATATATATCTACACACACACACACACACACACACACACATACATATATATACATACCTACAATGGAATATTATGTAGCCATAAAAAAGGATGAGATTGTGCCACTTGAGACAACATGGATGGACCTAGAGGTATTATGCTAAATGAAATAAGTCACACTGAGAAAGACAAACACCATATGATTTCACTCATAAATAGAATCTAGAAAAAACCAATAACAACAACAAATGTATAAACAAACAAAAAGCAGAATCAGAGCTATAAATACAGAGAACAAACTGATGGTTTCAAGAGGGGAGGGGGAAGAGATGGAGCAAAACAGGTGAAGGGGAGAGGGAGATACAGGCTCCCAGTTAAGTCACGAGAATAAAAGGCACAGCATGAGGAATATAGTCAATAATATTGTAATAGTGATGTATCAGGAGAGATGGTAGCTATACTTGTGATGAACATCGCATAATGTATAAATCTGTTGAATCACTATGTTGTACACTTGAAACTAATGTGACATTGTGTGTCAACTATACTCAAATTTTAAAAAAATTGGGAGTGTGAGCCCTCCAGCTATATTCTTTTTTATAAAAAGATTATAGCCACTGTGGAAAACAGTATAAAACTTCCTCAAAAATTAAAAATATAATTATCCAATGACCCAGCAATTATACTAAGAGGTATTTACCCAAAGATTACAAAAATACTTATTCAAAGGGGCACATGCACCCTGATGTTATAGCAGCATTATTAACAATACTTAGTCAAATTATTGAAAGAGCCCAAATGTCCATTGACTGATGAATGGATAAAGAAGATGAGGTGTGTGTTTTATATACCATATGTATATTACTCAGCCATCAAAAAGAATGAAATCTTGCCATTTGCAACGACATGGATGGAACTAGGGTATATCATGGTAAGTGAAATAACTCAGTCAGAAAAAGACAAATACCATATGATTTCACTCATATGTGGAATTTAAGAAACAAATCAGATAAGGGTTCCCTGGATGGCACAGTCAGTTAAGCTTCTGCCTTCGGCTCAGGTCATAATCTTGGGGTCCTGGGATTGAGCCCCACATTGGGCTCCCTGCTCAGTGGAGAGCCTGCTTCTCCCTCTCTCTCTGGGTGTTCCATAATGTATAAAGCATACATGGTACTAAGTTTTAAAATGTAAGCAAAGAAAAAAATACTGCGGTAAAACAAAATCTGTGTTTATTATTAATGCCACAGTCTATTGTTGCTTGAGTCTTTTCTTCCTGTTATTCCACAGCAATTGGCATTAGTTTGTCTTTTTCAATCATTTGTGGGAAGTGGGTAGGGATTGGAGTCATGCTTTCTTAGCTGTGTAACCTGGAGCAAATTATTTGATCTCTCTGTGCCTTAATTTCCCCATCTGTAAAATGATCCTGAATAACTAACTTATGAAGAGACATATATCTATGTGAAGTACTTAATTTAGTGCCTGACACTTGGCAAATACACAATAAAAGTTAGCTATTATTATTATTATTATTATCATCACCATTATCATCAAACTTACCAAAGTTAGCCATATATGAGCTCCGTGGCTGTATTTCACATTCCACAGGTTATTTAACATTTGTGTATAAAGAATAAGTCATTGAGGAAGCAGAAGGGAAGTATTTATAGTCTAATAACCATCACAACAGCCATCACTTCCAGTTACCACTTATTATTGAATATTCAGCTAGATCAGAGTTTGTGGGTTTGGAGCTCATGGACACAGAAAGAATCATTGAAAGTCATTTTGAAAATTCAGATCTATAGCATTTTTACTTTATCCTTAGGATTTTCATTTGCTTAAAAATAAAAACATTTTCTAGAAACAAAAAGAAAGTAATGTATTATAGATATTTCTTCTCAATATCATTAAATAGCAGAAACATTAAGCATGAGCCACTTTGCATGTCCCAGAGGGAAAAGTTCCTTCCACAAACATACACTCCCCATCACCTCAAAGATGGACCCTTGTGCTCCTTACTGCCACAGTGTGTGCAAGGCTAGGAGTGCTGGGAAGGGGAGGGTGGGGACTGTCCCTGGCGACAATCCATTTCCAAGCCCTTAGTTTTTCTTAACTCTCAAAGTGGGTACTTACCTTACCATCCTTTTTGGGAATTTGGGCTGAACTCTTCTCGGCTTTTCTTGCAGAGACAGATAGTTGTCCCTCAAAACATATGCTCCCTGTCCCAAGGTAGACTTATCACTGGAAAGTAGCTACTCACCCAGGTACCACATTTCATGCAGCCAGGTGCCACTATGCAACTGAGTTCGCTAATGGAGTGTCCACAGAAGTGATGCCACTTCATGGGCTGCTCATAAAATTCTGTAGGGCTCTCCATACTCTTATTTCTTCTTGGATAGAATATAGATAACCTCTAGAGAGTTAAAGATGGCAAAGTCTCCATCACCCTTGATCCCTGTGGGCAACTGTGGGCAGGAAGCTGCTCTGCTGAGCTCTTCTATCAGTACTGTTATATGAGTGACAAAACTCTATTGTGTTAAACTTCTGAAAGTTCAGTGTTTGTTTCAGAGGCTAGCATTACCCTAATTCACTTTTATAAACACTGAATATTTATATAATCAAGGTTGTTTTACAGTGAGCATTTGTCTTAGTTCATTTGGACTGCTGTAACAAAATACCACAAACTGAGCAGCTTATAAACAACAAAAATTTACTTCTCTCAGTTCTGGAGGCTGGAAGTCTGAAAGCAGAGTGCCAGGTCGGGTGAGGGCCCTCTTCCAAGTTAAAGACTCCTTGCTTTGTCCTTATATGGAAGAAGGTTCGAGCTAGTTCTCTGGGGTGTCTTTTATAAGGGCACTAATCCTATTCAGGAGGGTTCCACCTGCATGACCTAATCTCTTCCCAAAGGCCCTTGGGCATTAAATTATCAATACATGAATTTGGTGAGGACATAAATATTCAGACCATAGTAGCATTTATACAGAGAGAAAGTTCTTTTTTCCTAAATAGAAGGGAGGGAGGGAGGGAGGGATAGAGGGAGGAAAGAAGGAAGGAAGAAGAAAAAAGAGAGAAGAGAAGAGAAAAAGAAAAGGAAGAGACAGGAAGAGAAGGAGGGGTCAATGAAGGGGGGAGTGAGGGAAAGAAGGAGGGAAACTTGACTTATTTTATAACCTGGGCTTATTGGAACATGTTGCAAGATTAACATGCATAAGCACATGCATGAATATGTGTTTATAGTCATATATGTTTGTATGGATTTCTCTTACCTACTGGATAGTTCTCAGTTCATTCTTTAAACATCAAATGCCTACAATATGCCAGGCAGTATATGGACATAGTAGAACATAAAGGTTAGTAAGATATGGTCCTTAGCCCCTAGGGGTTGAGAGACCTAGTTTCAGTTTCTAGAGACCTAGAGCGTAGTTTTGCAGGTATCCCATATAGTCAGATAGTTCATCTCCTACAGTGACACAGAATGCCAGCTCCATTGGATATTTTGGATCAACTTTAGAAATCGTTTGGAGCATGGACTCACATTTCATTTTCAGTAGGAGAGTATTTTCTAGAATGGGAAGCTTAGACCAGAATCCTCCCAGAAGGAAAAATCAGCCCTCAACATGGTCTTTACATAAGTTCCCAGGAGCCCAGTATTAGTGAAGACTAAAGGAGGAGACAAGATAACAGAAACTCATCCACATCTGAAGAGTAGAGAAGTTCTTGAACCTCAAACACATAGACTCCAGTCTCTTCCATTTCAGGTTCACTTGCTTGAAAAAACGAAAGCATGGACATTTTTAAAGCTAGTTTGAGAAAGAAATCACAAAAATAAACGAATCCATGTATGGGGCTCTGATAACTTCAAAGGATTGCAAGGAAACAACATTACTATGAATTTTATGTGAACCAGAAACCTATGATTTAGATTTCCATGAAAAACAAACCGAGCTCCACAGAGGGAATAGAAATAGCACCTGAAGGCCATATGCTTTTGTGTGGGCCTTTGTGTTTGTAAACCCATAAGCCTTGTAGAAAGGGTTGAGATTCTCAAGCCCTGAGCAACATCCTAGCTCCTGCAGAGCCAGGCTCATTAGTCTGGGTAATGAATCTTGGTTGGGTTTTCTAGAGGCTAGAATCTTTATTTGAAATTAGAGATACTTAGGGGGTCTCTTAAAGAAGACAGTAAGGTGGGAGAGGTGGAGGAGAGATTGAAATGTATTCCTTAAAAAGCAAGGTTTGAGAACCACAGAGTATCTTTTACTCTGGATTTTATATTCAATCAATGCTCTTGTCTTAATCAGTTTGGGCTACCATAACAAATACGCCACAGATGAGGTGGCTTAAACAAGAAATATTTTTTTCTCACAGTTCTGGAGCCTGGGAAGTCTAAGATCAAGGTGCTCATAGATCCAGTGTCTGGTGAAGACCTGCTTCCTGGTTTGTGGATGGCCATTTTCTCATTGTATTCTCACATGGCTGGGGTCTGGGCGGGGAGGGTAAGAGGAGAGGGGAAGCTCTCTCCTGTCTCCTTTTATAAAAGCACTAATTCCGTTATGAGGCTCTACTCTTATAAGCTAATTACCTCCCATACTCGCCTCCTAATACTATCATATTGGAAGTTGAGATTTCAACACATGAATTCTGAAGGGACATAAACTTTCTGTCCATAACAGCTCCCAGTCAAATCTGAGGGGAAAGTGAGCACAGGAAAATGTTCAGTGGGAGGCATCTCCTGTTACAAACCAGGTACGATGGTTTTGTTTGCATACTGCCTCAGAGCTGAGTAGGACAATGTAGCAGGATTGGATTGGATATCTGCACCATGCTTAAAGGAAGAAAAGAATGAAACCGCAGCATAAGATAACATAGAACCAAACTGAAAAGACAGTTGTTTGTTAGAACTTTGGGGGTGTATTTTTTTGGGTAATAATCCACAATTAATGACAGTAGTGTCATGCTTTCCCCTAGAAACCTTGTCTACCTGCATGGCAGCTAGAAATCTGTACAGCTTTTTGCAAATGACTTGACTCTACACAGGAGGTACTGCCCAAAAAGACGAGTGAGTACAGCTTAAATGACTGTTCCAGGCATCCCAAATTATTAGCTGCAATCTTGTGCCTTCCTACATAAAAGAGTCCTTTAAATTCTGATCATTCTCTGATCTTCAGAAGCAGGTAGATATTATTCTAGAGACATGCTTTGGGGCTTTGGTCACAGCGCCGGAGCCATGTCTCTTAAGTTGTAACTGTGATAGTTTGTTCCATCCTGGACTTCCAACTGTCAGTAGCTGCATCTCTGTGCTGTGGGTCTTTTTCTAGAACTAAAGAATACTGTAGCCTGAGACTCAGCACACCATAGGCATCAGGCAGTTAACACCACTCATTAGCAGCTCTCAACCGATGACTCTTGGGAGTTGGTATTGAATAAATACCTCAGTTCCCTCAGTCCTCAGTAGGATCATGCTAAGGCATGTGTTTTACATACTTCCCAGACTCTCCATGGTATTAAACCCCAGTTTTCCACTGTGGTGGCTAATTTAGTGTTAGGCTTCCTTTCCTTGAATCACTTCCATACTCTCCTCCTGAGGCTTCTGGGGAAAACCTACACCAAAATAGACACTAAAATGCTTAGTTCAATTTCCATGCTTTAGCAGCCCACCTCACTTCCTAATTTTAAACAAGAGGCTTAGAAAGTGATTACAGCAAGTTTTGGGTACATCTAAAAGCTCCAAACAGATATAACAAGATGAAATACCCTCTAGCAAACTCTTAAATTCCAAAGTAAAGAGGGCTGGGCTAAGCATAGGCAACCTCTATCATCATTCCCTCTCTCTGTGTCTCCTCCCCCTGCTTGCTTCTTCATTAACCCTCCTATAGTTATGGAGCAAAGAAGCCTTACTGAATAACCCAAAAAGTAAAAGGAAATGTCCAGCCAACACAACACTTGTGAGCTGCTGGGTGGTCTGAGATTTGAGCCCAAAGCCATGGCCTGGGTTATTATTTAAATCTTTACAATCAATTGCATTTGCACTATTTTCTTTAGCAAAGGTTTTCCATTGATCAAAACTCACTTCAGTGTACCAACTTTCTTAAAGAATAATCAACAATTATCCCTTTTTGGTTATTTATTTCTTTGATGGTGTGGTTTTTAGTATGTGCCTGGGGGTGGGGTACGCACATGCGCACACGAGATTCCTTTTTAACTGCCAGTGGTAGAAGTCATAACTTGAGAGTAAACCAGTGAGAAATATAAAGACAGAGCACACTAAATAGAGATGAAGGAGAAAAGAGAACTACCCCCAGGGTATCAATTCCAAGTGGTGTGAAAGCCCAGCTGGGCCAGCAGGGGTAATTTATGTGGGCTATCTATCATTGAGGGCCTTAAGAAGTGTATTTCTTTGTCAACAGCTTCACATCCTGTTGTATCTATATAGACTAGGATATTAGGTTGGGAGGTCATATTTTCCTTTCACTGCATGGTGACTTATTTGCAAAATTCTGAATCACAGACAAGCTTGCAAAGCAATCAGCTGAGGATACAGATGCTTTTTAAAGTATCCAGTCATCATATAACACTACTTATATTCACCTGCAGTTTTTGTTTTTTTTTTTTTTTTGTAACATGCTTACTTCCAAGTACCCAAGAGAAAATCCAAACTGAGGATGATGGTAACCAAATACCAGTCAATTCCTTTATTTATTGAGCACCTACTAGATGGCACTAAAAAACCAAGGCAGAGGATGCCTGTTCTTATGGATCTCTCAGTCCAGTGGGATAGAGGAATTAAATTAATAGTTTTACAGAAAAATTTATTTCTCAATTCATATACTCCTCTATTTTCACGACATTGCTCCCCTGTAATGCTATTATACCTGAGATGACCAAATATCTGGCTTCCCTGGAACATTACCAATTTACTCCTGCTGTCCCAATGTAATTATTAATGATGACACCTTTCACTCTCAAAAGTGCCCCAGTTTCTATGGTAAATTACGTGAAGACCTAACAATAACTACCCTGTCCATACCACCTCAATCCCACTATTGATTTTCTGTGTTCATTTTCTTACAACAGCTAGCTCTCCACACAGACCTCATCATTCAGCAGGTATTGACTACATTCTGAACACCCCATGAGCAAGAGCAAGGAAATGAGGCAAATCTACTTCTTCATTCTATAAACCAGTCTCTCCCAGAGATGGACAGTTAATCAACTTGTCAGGCAGGCAGTGCTGTGTAGTGGGAAAATATTGATTGGACCAGGAGTCCAAGAGCTGTTTTCGGTGATGGCTTTGCCATTTACAAGATGTCATTAAACTTGCTGGAGCCTTAATAAGTGGCCTTATCTTCAAAATGGGGATAACAATACCTGCCTGGACTATTTTAGAGGGTTGGTTTGAGAAGCAAATATATGTGAAAATATCTCTAAACTGTAAAGTGCTATACACATGTAAAGTATTGTAAATATGAAAGTAGAATACACACTTGATATTTTATATTGTAATTGACATGGTTAATCCAAATTATGGTTCTTGCTGATAGAAACATACACTGTCACTATGTAAAGTACACATATTTTGATGACGTGTATAATAATAATATTAAAACAGTTAATATTATTTTATATAACATTTAATAATATTAGGAGCAAATCTGATATTTATTTACTTTGTTTTAGAGAGGCGGAGAGAGAGAGAGAGCGAGCACTCAGGGGGCAGGGGACAGGCACAGGGAGAGGGGGAGAGAGAATCTTAAGCAGGCTCCATGCCCAGTGTGAAGCCCCACACAGGGCTCAATCTCATGACCCTGAGATCATGACCTGATTCAAAATCAAGAGTCCAATGCTTAACTGACTGAGCCACCCAGGTGCCCCAGTAAATCTGATATTTAATATATTTTGTATAATATATAATGTTAGATATTCAGAAGTAGAATAAATTACTGATATAGCATATAGTATTCTAACTTACCACAGCCATTATGCCAACTTCTTTCACATTAAGGAATATAAACTATAGTTCATGTGGTCAGACTCACCCAACTTTCTGAATTAAAATAGCCCCAGAGGCCATCTAATATATCTACTTTGGTTTTGTCAGTGGACATCACATTTTCTTTCAACTTTGTCAGCCCCGTGCAGAGATCTCTGAGGTATTTTGTTAACAAAATGCCATCAAGTTTCATACAAACCTGACTAAAGTTAAGCAAAAATATGTTAAGCAAAAATGATATTCATCAAGGTAGTCTTGTTTTATACATGATGACAAACTAGTTCCTAAATAAAGGGTGTAGTGACAACAGTCTGCCTGTCATGACCAGGAAATTACACTAGCAAGCGATATATCGTGGGGCTCTTGAAATATTAGAATGGATACACATAACAGTGGAGAAAGTTTGTTCATATGAATGATAAGGCAAACTGGTAAATTCAGCTTCTATTAGCTCACTTATCTTACAACTTTGAGAGGTGGGTTTTATAATTCCCATTTAACCATGAGAAAACTGCAGCTTAGAGAAGCTGTGCAACTTACCCAACATCAAATAGCAGGTAACCGAGACAAGATTCAACTCCAAGTCTTTCTGACTCCAGAGCTCATGGTCTTTCCAGAACACCACACTGCTTGTCAACAATTTTTTCTTCAGTAGATATCTAATTTAATTATATTAACTGCATAAACCATTCAGAATTAATTTCAGTGGATGTCCCTATATTAGGATTTTCTAGAGAAACAAAATCAGTAGGATAGAAAAGGAAATTTATTTTGAAGAATTGATTCACACAATTATGTAGGCTGAGAAGTGCCACGATCTGTCATCTGCAAGCTGGAGACCCAGGAAAGCCAGTTGTGTAATTTGGTATGAGTCTGAAGGCCTGAGAACCAAGGTTGATTTAAATCCTCACCCAACAGCAGGGGATGAGATGAGATGTCCCAGATCATGCAATGAGGCAGAAAGGGGGGCAAAGTCCTCCTTTCTCTGACTTTTTGTTCTGTTCAGGTCTTTAACAGATTGGATGATGCTCACCCATATTGGGGAGGGCAATAATCTACTTTATTAAATTAACTGAGTCAAATGATAATCTCATCTACAAACACCTTCACAGACATACTCAGAAATAGTGTTTAACCAGATATTGGGACAATCCCCTGATCCAATCAAGTTGACACATAAAATTATCACAGTCCCTGAAAAGTTTCTGGTCACCTGGCGTTTATAAAGAACTTGGGCAGGGACAACTGGTGCTAAACCAATGTTGTCATCACTTGAGCCATTGACTCAAATAAATGGACTGCTAGCCACACCCACATAAATTTGGAACTAGATTTATTCAGGCACATGCACTTAAACTTATTTCAATAGAGTCTTCTTCACTGGAAACAAGACTAATTTGTAATGAGATTAAAATGTTAAGAAAACAAGAAGAATAAATATCCTGCCATACATAGTCAAAGATCCATTGTTTTATTGCTTATTAAACAATGGGGGAACGTTAATTGAAAGGCAAGATGAAGAGTTTCTGGAGCATTCACAGACACCAATGTTGTCAGATGCAAGTTATAGCCCAATTACACTTTTCTTACATTGGTCCTTCTGGACCAATAGGGAATTAGAAGCATCTACTCAATGATTGTAAAGGTGATTATTAAGAATTAGCAAGAGCACTGGGTGTCGTGCATAAACAATGAATCTTGGAACACTAAAAAATAAAAAAAATTAAAAATAAAAAAGAATCAGCAGGGCTTGTTCTCCAAACCTTAGGATACATCTTCATTGCTCAAGCTGAGTAATAATTTGAGTATGAGATTTACCACTACTCTTGGCAGTTCCTTACAGCTCTGTGCTTTTAAATAGTTCATTTTCTGGTACCTTAGTAGTGCAATGCAGTGGGTACAGTTTTACAAATCCCTCAAAGAAAACAAATTAATATACATCATCTTCCCCTGTGGCACATGGAAGCCCATCTGTCCCAGCTTAACCTGCCAAGTCAGCTCAGTCCTGAGCCAGCCAGTATTGGCTGTCATGCAGGCTAGTGTCCAGCAAGATGTCACCCACCTGCTGTCTCAAGGCTTGTATTGTAGAATTGGGTTGTATTTCAGTGTTTGGTCATTCTAAAGTCCTGTGTGTGCTCGTGGGAAAAATAATTGGAGTTCATCCCCCCAAATCCAATGGCCTTCCATGTTGGGCCTGATACATATCTGTTGGAGCTATTCAGGGGTGGCCTTGACTAAAAGTAGGTGATGGCTGGTTAGATGGCTCCTCTGGATGTCTGTCTGCCCAGTAAAGGGAAAAGAACTTGAATTCTAGATCCAAATAGGAGAAATAAAGCATTAAAAAATCAGTAAGAAAATTTGGGGCAAAAGACAGTGTACTTTAGAATGATTATAGGAGGAATTCCTCAGTTTCAAGGGTGTAAAACACTGTAGTGCATTATTCAGGGAGAGGAGATTGGTTTAAAGCAAAAGGATGTCTAATGATCTGCCAAGCTTCTCTGAACCAGGGCATAGACTGAAATGTCATTCATATTCAACTACCACAGATCTGTGAATACCTAGCTTAAAAGGATTCTAGAATCCCTTGCTCGAAAATGTAGTAATGTTAACATCTAATATTTGCATATTACTCTATAATTTCCCAAAGTACTATCATATATATTATCATATTTCATTGTTACAGGAAACCTAGGAGGAAGGTAGGGCATGATTATAGTTTAAATGTAATAAAATACGACAAGAGGTTTTAGTTATGCCCAAAGGGGGAGCAGTATGGAGAGGGACCAGAGAGCAAAGATGGCAGTCCTCAAAAAAAATTCCTCTCTTTGGCAAAGCATGTGTGTGCATCTAGAATATATTATGATAGCCAGCCATAAAATGGACAAGCTTTAAGGGACCTGAGAGATCATCAAGTTTATTCTCCCGCTTTCAAATGAAGAAATGGGTCCATAAAAGGAAAGTGATCAGACCATGTTCACATGTCAAGAGAGAGGCGTAACTGAACAAAAATGCAGGTTTTATGACTCCCAACCCTCTGATCTTTCCACTTGTCCACAGTCTCCCTTATAATTCTCATGTCTTTCAGTTTTATACCTCATTCTTACCAGAAACCTGAGTATAAAACTGATCGTAAGTGATCAAGAAATCATTTTAACCTATTGCCTATTTGAAAAATACTGTACACATCATTTTAAGTGTTAGTTTTAAAGGACAAGTAAGTAGGAAAAAATAGTTATTGATAGTGATAGTAAGACTGATAGTATAATTTTTAAAAAGCCAAGAAAATTTTAAAATTAGAAGGCAAGTCATATACCCACATTCACTATTTTGATTCAGTGATAAATTTATTCAGCTAGTCATTAAATATTTCTGAGTGCAAACCATTTGCCAGCAACTATGTTAAGTGTGAGGGATGGAACAAGATGAGGATGAACAGGATCCGTCCCACCAGAGGAAGTATATGTGCAAAACCACAGAAGCATAAAGGAGCAAAATACTCTTGGGTGTAGTTTAGTGTTACTGTAGCCTAGAATGTTTATGTGAGTGTGGCAATAGATAGGGCTGCAGACGTAAGTGTGACCAGATCATGGAAAACCTTACATTGCCACACAAAGGAATTGTATGTTGATTTTTAAGGATGTCAGACTTATATTTCACAAGGAATAATACAGTGCTGTGAGAAGAATGCACTCAAAGACTGGAGACCTTTTAGAAGGCTAAGGAAATTGTCCTCTAGATTCTTCAGCCATTCCTTTTCAGTAACTTTTGCAGTCTCCTCCACCTGACCCTTAACATGTTGGGGAATTGCTCTGTCCTTGTCGCTACCCACTTCCTAGGTGATCTCTTCTAGCTCTGTGATTTTTAATATCATAATATTATTTTTAATATTTAATAACATTTCTGTGCTCACGATCCTCAAATCTTTATTTCCTATGAAGACATGTTCAATATCATTGTGCAATGAGAAAGCACAAATTAAAAAAAAAAGTACAAATTAACACCACAATAAGATACCAGCTCACACCCACTAGGAAAGATGGCTATAATTAAAAATACGTACATTAACAAGTATTGGCAAGGATGTGGAGACATTAGTATTAGTATTAGTATTAGAATGCTAATACATTGCTGATATGAAAAAAAAAAAGTGGTGCAGCCACTTTGAAAAATGATTTGACCTTTTCCTAAAAAGTTAAAAGTAAGTTTACATGATCCAAAAATTCTCATAGGTATCAACCCAAAAGAAATGAAAACATACATTCATACAAAGACTTGCATGTGAATGTTCATAGCAGCATTATTCATAATAGCCAAAAAGTAGAAACAAATGTCTATCAACTGGTGAATGGATAAACAGAATGTGGCATTACAATGCAATAGAATATTATTCAGCAAAAAAAAGAATGAAGTATTGATATTATTGTTATATGTTACAACATGAGTGAACTTCAAAAACATTGTGCTAAGTGAAGGCTGCCAGACACAGAAAACCACGTATTATATGGAAATGTCCAGAAAGACAAATCTATGAATAGGAAGATTAGTGGTTGCCTGGGGCTAACAATGGGAACATAGATTAATGTAAATGCGCATGAGGGATCTTACAGTGGTGATGAAAGTGTTCTAAAACTGGATTGTGGTTATGCAACTTGGGTAAACTTACTAAAAATCAGTAAATTATACACTTACAATGGTGACTCTTACCATATATAAATTATACTTCAGTAAGTTAACTTGAAAAAAAAAATCTCTGTATCCAACCCTGACATCTTACTGGAATACAGACTTCTACATCCAGTCGATTACTTGACATCTTTGGATGTCTAATAAGTATCTTAAACTTAACATGGACCCAAAAAAGTATGTTTTAAAATGAGGTGTAATTTACATAGCTAATACAAATCAAGTGTGTAACTTGATGAATTATACCCTTGAAGAGCCACCACCTAGATTCAGATATTTCCATCAGACCAGAATATTCCTTCATGCTTCTCCTTGGTCTGTACTTCTGCCCCTCCAGAAATAATCACTTTTCTGATTTCTATTACCATTGATTGATTTTGCCTGTTCTTGAACTTCTTATAAATTGGGTCTGGTTTCTTTCACTTAACATAATGTCTATGAAATTCTTTCAGGTTGTTGTATGTATCAGTTGTGTAATCTTTTTCATTGCTGCGTGTACTGTGTATTCAGTGTATGAATATATCACAATGTGTTTATCCATATTCCTGTTGATGGGCATCTAGATTAACTACAGTTTAGATTATTATGAATAAAGCTGCTATGAATATTCTCACACATGTCTCTTGGTGGCTATAAGCACTCATTTCTATTAGATATTTTCTTAGTAGAATTGCTGTGCCATGGGGGAGCCTTGATATTTCCCCTTAAACGTTATCTTTTTTGAATTTCAAAATGCCACAAATTTCATAAATGCCACTGCTACCTACCTAATTGTTCAAGCTCCAGATGTAACTCTTTTCTTATCTTCTATCCCATTACTTTTGTCCTTAATTCCTTCTCTGCATAGCAGCCAAGGTTTTAGAAAAGTAAGTCAGATCATATCATTCACTTGCTTAAAACTTTTTTTTTTCTTCCAAATTTCCGATAAAGTCTAAATTCCTTTCCTGACTTACACATCCCCCGTTTTTTATCTGGCTACTACCTACCTCTGAATCTTTATCTCTTGTGCATGGTGTTCCAGCTGCCTCCGGACTTCCTTTTTGAGTACACCAAGCTCATTCCCGGGGCATTGGTACCGGTTCTGTTCTTCAGCTGAGAATGCTAGTCCTCTGATCTTTGCATGACTAGCTCCTTCTGTTCATTTGGATCTCAACCCAAAAGTCACTACATCTGAGAGGCCTTCTCTGAACACTGAATTTAGGATAGCCATTTGGTCACTAGCTTTCACAACAATTGTATTATAATTCTCTGCAGAGAAATTATGGCTATCATATTTTCATTTATTCCTTTCTTTATTGTTTGTCTCTGCACAAGAATTTGTGCTCCACAAGAACAGAGAATTCATCTGCCTTGTTCATTGCATGTTGGTGCTTAAACCATGCCTGGCATTATAGAATGAACGTATGACTTCAGTGACAGCTATGGTCCAATTGTCCCTTCCTTCAGCAGATCTCAGAAACTCACATGTAGAGCTAGAGAAAGTGGATGATTGGTTAGAATAATCCGAGTTGTGGGTCTGCCAGGTGGATGCAGACTTTGTTCAGGAAATGGGGATGTTGAGAGTGTTGGCAGGAGAATGCCGGAAGTTATATACCTCAGAATCCAGGTTAGATAGTAAAAGGAAGAAGCTATGTCGGGAGAAAATAGAATTTGAAGGAGACTGGAGTTGAGGGGGGTGTCTTGACATAGCTAAAGAATATTTATATCTTTGTCTTTCTGACTACTGAGAAAGTGAGGCCAAAATAGCTAAAGAAGTATTGGGACTTACTTGCTCTACCAGTAGTTCAATAGCATGATTGAATCTTCCTATATAACTTATTTTATTGGTCAGTACTTGGCACTAGTCAATAAATATTTGTTGAATGGTTTGATAAATTAATGGAAGGATAAATAAAACAGCAAAGAGATAGTAACAGTTAAACGAATGAAAGATAGAATACAAAACTCATGTTCCACTGTGTTTCTTCTGGAAGTTAAAAGAAGTAATAACTTGCTGTAAATTTGTCAACCTATTTTCAGGTCTCTGGTGATATGAGTAGTTCCCAATCCCCACTCCCACTCACTCTAAGGGACAAGCCAAACTGTTTGGGATAGCTTTCTTATAGACTCACGATTAAGATTATCCATTTGTATATTCTTCCTATTCCACTAAACTGAACAATATTTTATATAAGTACAGTAAGTCTGCTATAAAATAAAAAACCCAAACCCCATTATCACTCAATTCTCCTCCACTGGTTCTATAAATCATTGCTATCTTTTAAGTCCAAGATAGATTAAAAATCTTTACTAAGTATAAACATCATAAATCATTAACTGTTCATTTCCAAAAATTTATTTTAACTCCAGCCAGGGGTAACTATTACTGGGATTTATTTTCACTTGTAAGCATGCAATATTATTTCAGGATAGTCAATGCTGTAATGTTGAAAGGATCAACTAAAAATAGATTTTAAATGAATGCAATAGGAAATGTTGGCAGTAGAATACAGAGTGAATGTTGTGGCTTAAATCTGCAGAGGAATCCACTGTAGCCTTGATAATGTCATCCCACAGCCCTCAAATAGGAAGGCAGCACCAGAAGGCTCTGTTGACAGCTGGGGAAAGACCTCACTGCCTGAGAAAGAGTGAGGAGTGTGAAGTTCTGTGAACTCACTAAAGGACAAAGGAATAGGGAAGAAGAAATAAAGGAGGCAGTAAAGCAAATGAGCCCAGAGGAATTCCCAGAGCATGATGGAGCCAGAGATTTTGTCAGAGCTCTGAGAAGAACCAAAGAGACTCCATTCATCTCTGCTTTACAGTAGGCTCTTTTGTTTTGCTCATATGGTTTCTTTTTTATTCATATATCACAGAGTTGGAGTCAGGATGATCTGAGGAAAACAGGGAAGTAGGAGAGAAAGAGGAGAAGGGGATAAGAATGAAGAGAAGCACTTCCTTTCATCAGAAAAAGCATTTTATTTCCACAGGGAAATGTTCTAAGATAAGTTTATCTTCCCCAACCAAGAGATTTCTCTGAAAATGCTCCCCAGGCCAATAGGTCAGTCCATCCCTGTGGAGTGCTGCTCTCTCCAACTAGCTCACTGACTTTACTTAGACTAGATATCAGTTCAGTGCCTCAGGTTATCTTTTTTCTCCATCTGAAAATGTAATTTACACCATTGACTGATGGTGATGTAAAACTTGCTGAACGTTTTGGAATATAACTTGTTCATGGACAAAAGCTCTATCTCTGGGAACTTAATTCTCCTGACACTCAGCAACAGATAGTGCCACCACTGTGGAACACTTACTATGTGCCAGTATTATGAGAAACAATTTACACACAAAACCTCACTGGAATTTAAAAATATTTATACATAGAAATGTATAATGACCAGGAAAGACGTTTTCCCCATTCTGCGGCTAAAGGAGCTAAAACACAGAAATTATAATTAACTTATTACAAAGGTAATAAATGGCTGAAATTGGACCCGAATCTACATCTGACTCCAGAGCCCAGGTTTGTCTTAAAACAGTCTTAATTAGATGAGATAAAGTGGTGAGAATAGTGAGTTTGTTGAGAGGGAGAGTTAGGGAAAAGACAAAGTGTATTTCAAAGCAAAGTTGGAATTATCCACACTACCACTGAGCACATGCATTTGTACAGAGAATCGATTGTTGACTAGAAAGTGATATAAGTGATGGTTTTCATGGATTCCAGGCCAGGTTATTTTTCCTGACCACAGCCACGCCCCTTAACCTCCTTAGTCTGTTCAAATCTTATCTGTAAAATGAGATAGTCTCTCAGGGCCCTTTCAGCTCCAAAACATTCCCTTAGGATTCCCAGTGGTAGCCTATTTCTGGGTAGCCTGAAGCATGTCACACACCATCTGAAAAAGGAGGTTAGATGCAAAAATACAAAATTAGGTCAACAGCACTTACAGGGAGTCCTGTAGGACTAGTGACTGCAGGATGTCCAAACATTAAAACTAACAAATAGTTGGGGCTGAATGGGTTGGTGTGCTAAGTTTCAGTTGATTGTGTTGTTATACTAGTTGCTGTCTGTTCTGGATATTATTGCTGTGTAACAAACAATCCCAAAACTAGTGGCTTAAAGCAACTATTTATTTTGCTCACAATTGTGGGGTCAGAAGTTTGGAAAGGACTTAGAATAGGCAGTTTAACTCTGACCCACATGCATCAGCTGGGGTGGCTAGGGCTAGAGGATATCCTTCCAAGATGGCCTTCTCACCCACATGTCTAAAGTTTCTCTCCACCTAGGCCCCTTTCTGTGGCTTAGACTTCTTCCAGCATGGTGGTGTCAAGTACTATATGTCTAAGTACTCTTAGAAGCCATGACCTGAAGTAGAATAATGTTACTATTATACCCTATTAATCAAGGCAATCACAGAGTAGCCCAGATTCAAAGGGAGGGGAAACAGCTTCCACCTTTCAGTGTCAAAAGTATCAATCTGCCATAGTGTCCTACCTCAAGATTTGACCAGAAAGGAGCCATGTAACTATTGGATTTGGAGAAAGTGGAATGATCTAGGACAAAGAACTATAACCACCCACTGGGTATGGCATGCTTAGCAGTTTTGCCTGCCTAGCATTCATGATCCAACCACCTTTCTTCTGGCAGTAGCGTCTTGGGGAACCTGACCTCCTCAGCATTCAGTTCATGTGATTTGGATAGAGGATAGATTTTGCCCCTGAAATATGTGACTTAGGCATTTCAAACATCATCAGTGCCTACAACAGTGCCTGGCACATAGTAAGTGCTCAATATGAATGAAAGAAACTATTGCATTCCTATGACCACAAAGATTGTTTCAGGGATACATGATTCACGTTCTAGGACTTTTTATAGAATGACTAGGAAAGAGGTATCCTCTTTATGCTGGACTTGGAATTTTAGGCATGTAATACAAAGTTATTGAGACACCACAAGGTAAATCCCTGCAAGAGAATGGAACTGACCCAGTGGGAAGGAAAGCTGAGAGATGAAAAGAGAAAGGCAGAATCTTGATGACACTGTTTGACATCCAGCTGTGCCTAAAGTTAGTCTGTCCCCTAGACTATTCAACTAACTAGCTAAAATCCAAAACACCAACACCACCAAATGCTGACAAGGATGTGGAGCAACAAGAACCATTCATTGCTGAGAATGCAAAATGGTACAGCTAGCCATCCCAAGAGGACAATCTGGTTGTTTCTTAAAAAGCTGAACATAGTCTTACTGTACATTTTAGTAATTTTTCTCATTTACCCAAATGAGTTAAAAACATGTTCACACAAAAACCTGCACATGACTGCCCATGGCAGCTTTATTCATAATTTCCCCAAATTGGAAACAAACAAAATTTCCTTTAATAGATAATGGATAAATGAACTATGGTATATCCATACAATGGACTATTTTTCAGATATAAAATAAATGAGCTGTGGAGACACGAAAAGTCATGGAGGAAACCTAAGTGCATATTGTTAAGTGAAAGAAGCCAATATGAAATGGCTAAGGGCTACATACTGTATCTATAGCCCCAACTATATCACATTTTGGAAAAGGCAAAATTAAGTGAAGAAGGAAGGTATGACTAGGTGGAACAGAGGGCATTTTTAGGGCAGTGAAAATATTCTGTGTGACACTATATGGGTGGATATGTGTCATTATATACTTATCAAAACCCATAGAATGTACAACACAAAGAGTGAACCCTAAGATAAACCATGGACTTAGTTAATAATAGTGTATCAATATTGGTTCATCAGTTGTTACAAATGTGCCACACTAATACAAGATATTAATAATAGGGAAAACTATTGAGGAAACAGACGGTATAAGAGATGGTATATGGAGACTCTCTGTACTTTCTGCTCAGTTTTTCTAAATACCTAAAATTGCTGTAAAAAAAATAAGCTACAAGTCAGTACATCCTCTTTTTAGCTTAAGCAAGCTTAGGTTTTCTGTCACTGTGATTTTAGAAAGTTCGGCGGGGGGGTGGGGGGCGGTGTGCCTGGGTGGCTCAGTCATTAAGCATCTGCCTTAGGCTCAGGTCATGATCCCAGGACGCTCAGGTCATGCTCTGCTCCCTGCTTAGCGGGAAGCCTACTTCTTCCTCTCCCACTCCCCCTGCTTGTATTCCCTCTCTCGATGTCTCTCTCTCTCTGTCAAATAAATAAATAAAATCTTAAAAAAAAAAAAATATTAAAAAAGTTCTGAGGGGCACCTGGGTGGCTCAGTTGATTAAGTTTCTGACTCTTGATTTTGGCTCAGGTTGTGATCTCAGGGCTGTGAGGTGGAGTGCCGTGTTGGGCTCTGGGTCAGGCTCTGCACTGAGTGTGGAGCCTGCTTAAGATTCTCTCCCTTTCCCCCTCCCTGCCCATGCTCACTCTGTCTCTCACTCTTTCTCTAAAAAAAAAAAAAAAAAGTTCTAATAGGTCTTGAGATGAAGGCCAGTTTAGTGGCCAGGAAATGATATGAGAAGACTATGACAAGATTCAATTAAGCCCCAACAATAGTCAACATGGGATGTGAGGATTTCCCAACAACCAGGCAGCACTAGAGTGTAGGGCTCCCCATGGCTTTGGTATCAGAGAAGTAGCAGAAAATATGCCAGTCAGAATCAGGGTCCCCAGTCAGGAGCAGGACTCTGGACTAGAGAATGAAGAATGGAAAAAGCAAGGTAGGACCTGAAGTATTGAAGAGACTGTCAAGACAATCAGGCCCAAGAAACAAGGCAAAAGCCAGATATCAAAAAAACGGGAGAGGCTTAGAGTGTCAGAGTAGTAATGCCTCCAGCCAGGCCCTGATCTGGAGGTGGAAGGAGAGTGAGCCTGCAAGAGGGGATTGTCTGCCCCATCCCAGGGGGCAGGAGGGAACAAAGGAGGAGAGGAGCTCTGTGTTTTAGGCCAGATAGCATCCAGTTTGATTGCCACACTAGCCTACAAAAAAAGTCTGTTAGGGAAAGCAAACTGAGTGGAGAAAGATGTGAATTTCTGTATCTCCAGGAAAACCAGAGGGCGTCCTCTCTCTGCCCCACCAAACGCAGACTCCATAAGAGTCTCCTTTAAATATAATTCCTGAAAACCCACTAGTTAGTTCCTTTAAACCTAGACCCCAGCACTGTTCTTTTCTGATGTCACATGTGACAAGCTGATATTATCCTTTCCTCTTCTTTCGACACATAACTTCCCAATTTTCTGAATAAATTTTATATGGCTTAACAAGTGCTACAGAATCATCTGTGAGCAACGTTTTAACTGTTTCTCCAAAGAAGATTGGACAGTGAAAAGTACCTGGATCTCAGCACCAGATTCAATGTGTGTTTTGACAACAGGTAATGCTAATTAAGTGCATTATTGATCTTGGTTATAATTGAGAACTCTCTCTTTAGGCAACCAAACTGATCTTCTCTTCTTTTTTGTTAATGACTTTGGTTTAGTAAACTAATGGTCATGTTTAGAGAGGTCAGGAGCCCACCAACCACTCTTCCTTTCCTCCCCAAAAAGAACTGAGTGCATGAAATATAAAGACACATGTACCATACAGATTGAGTAATGTGGGCAGGATGTCTCCAGGTGAAGACATGGCTTAACCAACAAAGGGAGGCTTGACCTGAAAAGAAGCTCTTCATATTTAGAGACCACTGTGATGCAGTTCCCCAGGGAGATTGAGAGGGCAACAAAGGGAGCTTTGAATCCCAAGAATGGCTCTGTTTTTATCTGTTTTATGTATTGGGGTTTCAAATAAAATTTCCTTTGAAAAGGACATTTCACTAATTTTCCTTAAAAAAAAATTGAAAGACATGAAAATCACTGCCATTGACAAATTATATGAATATAGACACATTGCTATTGAGATTTAGGAATGGAAGGAGCACCTTCATCATTTAGGAATGGAAGGAGCACCTTCATCAGTACTTCTTTGAGTCAGTAGAAGCACTGGCACTGTGATTTTCCATCCATCCTTTGCTTTCTGCTACCTGTCCAGTGACAGTTAAGAAATTTTCCTGGACTTGACTCATCTTCAGAGTTTTGCTCAAATGTCACTTCTCAGTGAAGCCTACCCTCACCAGACCATATAACATGTCAAATGCATGTCACCCTTACCTGACAATTTTTTCTTTTATTCCTTAGCATTTTATCACTAACATACTATATAATTTACTTTACTTATTACACTCCCAGGGGGACCACCTTGGTTTAATGAAAATAACAATTACTATCTGTTTTGTTCATTGCTGAACCTAAAACAGTGCCTGGAATATGGTAGGTGTTCACTAAATATTTTTTAAATGGTGGATGAGTTGTTTCTCTTTTCACCCTTGGCTGAATCATGGGAGAAAAAGTAAGGAGGAATAGTATATTGCATGCATTCAGAGATCAGTATCTGGCCAGGTTATAAAATGTTGAATTGGTAGTATGGCCAAATTTTAGCAATTCCTCCCTGGATCCCATATCACTCCTTCGCTCCTGTGCTCATTCTCTCTCTCTCTCCTTCTCTTTCATAATCGAACTAGCTGAAAGATAGGTCTACATTTCTCATCTCCACTGTTTAACCTTCCTTTTCTCCTAGATTCACTGTAGTCCTCACAGCTACCACTCTATTGAAACAACTCTCTTAAAAGTCACTAAAGATGTCTTTCTACCAAAACCAAATGAACAGTTTTTAGACTGCTGTCTCTTGACCTTTCTACTCCCTCCCTCTTAAAAGTATCTCTTCCTTTGGCTTTCATACTCTTTGGGTTTTCTTTCTTCCCCTGTTAGTTTGACTCCTCTTATTTTCTTCACAGGGTCTCTTTACTCTGTTCTTGAAATGCTGGTGGTCCATGCTCATGTGGTATCCTTGGACCTCCTTCATCCATATGCTCAGATTCTCCCTGACTGATCCAGCCACTCCATGACTTCAACAATGACCAAGACAATAATGGTTTCCAAACTCTATCTCTGGCTTAGCCTACCCTCCTAAAGTTCATATCTACATGTTCCTCTGCCTCCCAGCCATGTCCACACTAGTGCCTCATTGGCACCTCAAACTCAACTTGTCCAAATTCAAACACATCCTCTTCCTCCCAAATCTATAACATTACTTTCCCCATAATTGCCCAACCCATTAAGCAACAAATCATCCGTAACTTCTCCTTCTCTTATAAATGCCACATTTAATCAGTTATCAAGCCCTATCAATTCTATCTCCAAAACATCTCCTTAATTGCATCATTCTTGAATATATCATTATTTATTCCCTAGGTTTCTATAGGAACTTCCCAAGTGGTCTCCTTACCTGAACAATTAATTTCCCATGATAAAGGGATGTTTCCTTAAAATTCCGCAGTAATTCTCTGTGATCTTCAGTATAAAATCCAAACTCCTCAATAAGGCATGCAAAGCTTTTGATCTGTTCTGCCTGTCACTCCACCCCTATTCCCCACCAGGTTCCTCCATGCAGCCATAGTGAAGTGTCTCTTTCTGAAACACCCTTACCCACTTTGCTCTGGCAATTTCCACTTATTTTTCAAAATTTCATTTATGTGTCAGATCCTCTGATTATGTACCTCAGTGCTTACTTATGTCAAACACCTATTGTTCTTTTCTTATTTTCTGTTTTGTCTACCTTCCCAACTAAATTGGGGCTACTTGAGAAGACCATCATTTTCTTTTACCTATATATTCCTCCCTAAAAGTAGTCACAGTACCTGCCTCTTAACAAGTGCTTGATAAATGTATGTTGAATGAATGAATGTCTTCAAGCTGGGAATAAGTACGTGGCGATCAAGGCAAGATCTGACAAGGGGTAGTGGATATTTGTTACTCTTTTTGGCTGCTCAATATCTGAACCTTCCTCCTGTGTCTAGAGAATTTCTCTGACTCTCAGTGAGAGGCAGGCCTACCTCACACTCTTGATACTGAAGATATCAGTAGATCTCTATCCATCTCTTGTAGCTGTGGCAAGGCTCTAGTCTGACTTCCTGCAATCAAATGGACCTTCTCCCCCGAGACTTTGAATGGGAAACTGGCAACTTCAGATAGATGGAACTGGAAAGAGTGGCCATTAGGCAAAATTTGCATTCCAAGGTCACAACAGCAGTGGAGCAAGTAGCAGCATCTAGAGTCTGGAGCTGGCAGAATCAGGAGCAGCATCTATTTTAGCAGCGGCAGTAGAGGTGTCTTCCCAGGACCAGTTTTGCAGCACTGTTTGGGATGTTGTTCCAGGCCGTGTAGCTATACCTTGGTCAGTTTTGTTTAAATCAACCAGAGATGTTTTCTGTTGCTTACAAGTACAAACACTGACTGGTACCCAGAGGTTTCAAAGGTACAGCATTTAACCAAGATGCAGTGCAAAAGAAAACCAGGTAAAATTCCAGGGGCATCAAAGTCTTAGCAGTACCAAATGGGACTACATAACCTGCTTGTTCAAGTGCCAGCTGGCCTGGATTTTACCCCTGTCCTTCCTCAAAGCAAGGTTAAGAATAGATCTGATTATACCTTTGGGATCTAAAGTAACTTTTCTTTAAAAAAAGAAAAAAATTCTGAATGCTTGTTGTAGAGTCAAAGCCTGAGTGTTCCATGGCATGTCTGGAGTTTAGGACCAGATGAGACCTGTTAAAGGGCTACAAGAGTTGGAGTTTGGTTCCAGCCAGCCTTTCTGGGACGGATGAATCTCTGAGGTAGAATGGCTGTGTTTGTAAGCCAGGGAACAGTGCCATTAAGAAGAAACAAACGCCCAGACAGACCATGTGATCTGCCAGCCTCTTGGAAGTCAGCTTGTCTGAGGACTTGGAACCTGAGTGGCACTCTGAGGTGGCTGGTGAATGAAGTCTTTCCTTACTCACATGATCTAATGCACTGTTTGCTCAGCACACCTCAATGAGATCCTTGCGTTTTGACATTCCTCTGACAACCCCTCCTTATCCTCTCAATCAGCCTGGCTTCATTCCTTCTTTCTGGTTAAAATTTGTAGATCAAAACTAGACTGTGAGTTAATCTGCTAAGTAAAAAACATACCTCATCATATAATAGTTTTCCTGTGCCAGCATCCTTACTCCCTGGCCAAATGAATAATGTAGTGGCCTTATTAGAACTGAGGCATGACCAAAGTTCTCATCCCAGTTTTAGTGAGGTCTTTACAGAGATGTGAAATGAGTCAGAAGGAGAGTAGTTGCAATATATCAGTATTTTTCTGGATAATTTATCACCACAGGCCTCTTTCATCCCAGGTAGCAGAGGTTCCAAGAGCCCAGCCTCTCAAATAATATGCTCTCTACTAGTAAACACTGCAGTACCTAAAATCAGCAGCAGTAATGTCTTTGAGATAATACATAGTTCCAAAACTACTTATGAGGATGCAAATGTGTTATGTGAGGAATCATTAACAGCTACTGACACATTCACAGTAGTAGATCTTGAGAGAATGATATCCAAGACAGGGAAGAGGACAACCTAAAAAAAAAAAACAAAAAAAAACTAATCCCATCGTGGAAGCCATTCATGGTCCCATCATGGAAGCACCTCAGTGATCATCCTGAAGAGCCATGGTATTTGGGAACTCAGAAAGATAAAAGTCAACAGCTCAAATAAGAACTATCTAGGACAAACCACATGGGGCCAGGAGAACAATTGGGAGGCAAGGCTAGTATGAAAATACATTGGTAGCATCCCCAAGGCCTTTTTTATGGAAGTGAATGGGTCTCATTCACAAAAATCTTCTAAATGCATCCTCCCCTGAAAACTACTGACTGTGGCCTGAACCACATCTTGGGATATAGGGTATCTGAGATGTTGGAGGAGATCAAGAGAACATGACCACCAGTTGACCCAAGAACTGGACCTGGGCAATCGGAGGCTACTCACCCCTCCCCTCTCTTTGGAATGTGCATTTTGCCCACTATTGCTACACTAGGAGCCACTTTAAGGACGCAACCTTGGGAGAGTAATGTGTTATTGAAACTATCTGGACTGTATATATGACTGGACCCCATTAAGGCCTTTATATAAACTCTGAAGATGCTGGCTCATGGGTGGGGAAATCTATTCTTGCAGCCATCAAAACAAGCCACATACGTATACTCCCTCGCTTATTAAAATGGCCAACTACCAATCTAGAATGGTCTGCCTCTTTCTTCTGTCTCTCCTTGCTCTGCATGTATGGGGACTAGTTTTGGATTTTACTTGAAAGCTCCTAAGGTTGTGAACCAACAGTGGAAACCAAGGGAACTGTATCATAATGGAAAGACATAAATTTTTTTTAAAGTCCATAAAAAATGGAATTCCCTGGAAAAGCACTTTTAAAGCTCTATAAAGCTATCAAAGATGACAACATTCAAGTTTATGGAAAGTACAAACACAGCATATGACTTTTGCTGATATTATCCCAGATTTATCATGAAACTGAAAGTGTCATGGGAGGAATCATTGAATTCAGAGGACCCTGAATCTAGCCCTTGGACCCAAGCATCCAGGGCCTCTGCCTGTAGCACTTTGCTTTAGAGAATTCTACTCAAGGAGTCTTGGGCCAGGAGATGTGCCCATTCAGCACCTCTCCCCTTCTAGGTCATGGTGCAGGTTCTTGGAACCCAGGAATTCTCTGACTAGACCATTCTAGGTGGAACTATCCTCCTCAAGTCTGTAATACTGAAGGACCACATGGCAGGTATATGCATCTCTAGTCAGGAAGAGGGTTCAGAGGGTGACTCTTTGTGGAAGAAGGATGGTACAGCATTAGGACCTGCAGGCTGAGGAGTACTAACACATGTGCTAGTGGCCCTTCAAGGTACAAGGCAGAATCAGGGGTGGCACAAAGAGGGAGCTTGGCCTCAGGCTCTTTTTCACTCTTGCTTCAGTCCTGCAAATATTAGGAACAATAATGCCTAATGCATTATTTCTATGTCAGCACATCTGCTAAGGGATGGGCCCCATGCCGTTGGACATCCGCTAGGTAATGAGAAGGAGGAAGGTGACTGGCCTCAGCTGGACAGATGGGATGTGCACATCTGCTCCCTTCCTTCCTCATTGTGCTCTCTGGGGAAGGGTTGAATCTAAACAAAAAGACTTTCCCACCCCCAAGTTTTCCCAAGAGAATGTTTCAAAGCAAACCCATAAATACGGATTTTTAAAGAAACTCTCTTTACAATTAAAACTAGAGGACATTTTGGGAAACTATTCAGTTTTTATATAATTTCTGATACATAGCCCTTGTCCTGTAAGGGGCTGAGCATGCTATGATAGACAACTTTTCTTCTGCATCTCTTTTTGAACTTACTAGTCAAGACTGGGAAACCACCAGTGAAAAAGAAAGTCTGGACAAGTCTGGGATATTAAGCATTGAGCAGTTCTTAAGGGAAGCAAGTCAAGTGGAGTGACTTGATAAGCTAACCCTTTGAAAAACTGTGGAAAGTCCTAGAACATTAGTTCTCTAGACCATCCCAGATATCCCCAGAGTTGTCCCTGGGTGTCTCTATGTCCTGGTCTGTGGCTCAGAGCTGTAGGGACAAGAGGGCAAGGAAGTGCCAGGTTCTTCAGCGAAGGTTATAACATACCTAGACTGAAGTGTACCTGCCCTATGTTCTTACCTCTACCTCCAAAGAAGGTAAAGACTTGTTAATAAGACCAGAAAGCTTTCCCCCAGTGGCTGGGAAAACAAGACTGTTACAAAAACAGTGAAAGGAATTAGAAGAGAGATTTAATCCACAGCATCTCTTGCTCTGGGTTCCAAATGTTTTTTTAAATACCCACAAGTCTCCCTATTTTAATATTTACAGGGCCATGGTGGATTTTTCCATTTCAGGCTGATGTCATTCCCAGGCTGCAGGTTTCCCGATATCCCATCTGCTAATGCAGTTGACTCCTGCAGACACAGACCCATTCACTCTGGTCTGAGAGGGCATCCTTCCTTCCTGTTTTTTGCAGCAGCCTGGAAAGTGATGCCTGGAAAAAGGGACTGAACTTACCGCCCATCCAGTCTCCATGACATCAGAGTTTCTTTCCTTTTGCTCCTCACTCATCTCTTCAAAGGTGGCCCTCTAAACCACCCTGGCCCTGCACCCCTGGAAGGAACAGAGTGCCTGGAATAGACTCAGCTTTGTACTCCCAAGGTTTCCCTCTCCCATTTTGCTTACAAAAATTTCAGACAAGGGGCGCCTGGGTGGCTCAGTGGGTTAAAGCCTCTGCCTTCGGCTCAGGTCATGATCTCAAGGTCCTGGGATCGAGCCCTGCATCGGGCTCTCTGCTCGGCAGGGAGCCTGCTTCCCCCTCTCTCTCTGCCTGCCTCTCTGCCTACTTGTGATCTCTCTCTCTGTCAAATAAATAAATAAAATCTTTAAAAAAAAATTTTCAGACAAGAGTTTTACTTCCTCTCCAGGGATAAGTTCAGATACAAAGATATATAGCTTCTAGTAAACCTTGGTTGTTAATAATAAGAGTTTGGTATAGGAGATAAACATCCAACTCCAGTGGAACTCAATTTGTGCCATGTTATATAACCTCATCGTGTGGTGGGGGACCTCCTTGTGTGTGATGGTACATGCTGACGATTCTAAGATGGGATGGATAAGGCTCATGCAAACTTAGCCATTCAAACAATATTATATAAAAGAAAATTTTAAAAACAGACCATTTTTTCTAAGTCTAATAAAGTATAAGTGCTCCCAAAGTACAGGGCTGGCTCTAGTTCAAAAGCTACTTGTGACATTATCAAAAGGGTAGCAATGAAAAGAATGGTAATAGATATCAGTGTATGCATGTACACAAATACACACACACACATGCACAAACACATGTGCACACTGACACACATGTGACGTTTTTATGACTACCCTTTTCCTAACAAATCAGGCTCTATTTGCTCCTAACGAGGATGGTGACAGAAACTAGAAGTTGGGAATGGGAGTTTAAAACCCCATTATGGTGAAAACATGGGATTCCATTACGAAGTAAGTTCTCCCTCCCGATGCCCACACCTTAATTGTGAGTAGGTCTTCCTCAGACTTGTTGACGCTTGCGCAAGATTCATAGCCTACAGAAGGAACTTTTGCATTTACATAGAGAGCCATTGTAATTATTCAATACTTACTAATGGTAAAATAGAATGCTTTTTTAGTTTTCCTCACATCCATGTTATATTTATTGTGTGGATGGATGAAAGGAAAATGAGAGAAAAGGAATGGAATGAAGGGATAAGGATAAATATTTAAATGACTGACTTTTTAGTTTATTCCAATTTTTTACTTCACATATACTCTTAAATGATAAGGAGAAATTTTACTGCTTTTCAAAGAAGAAAAATGTATGCTCAACTTTTCCATTTTGACAACCAAAGAAAGTATTTTGTGAGTTGTTTTCCAAATGTTGAACATTCTCCTCACACATAAAATGTAAGACATGTAATGACTGAGAAAAGTAACCTTGAATTTAACTAACAAAGTTTTCATATCAAAATTTTTAAAGGAAAAGTGAATCCAAGTACTTTCTGAAATATATATGTATAGGACATTGAGCCTCCCCTGAATTCATTGTGCCCCTCCTCTGATGGATAGCAATATGCTGTGAATAAGATGGCCTCACATCCAGCCCCAGAGGTAGGATCTAACTTGTCAAGCCAAGCAGAGTAGTTCTCTCTCCTTCTTTGGACATCAGGGCAACAAAAGTCCAAGACTTGTTTTCTGGTGAAAAAGAAACATTGTTCCTTCCCCTGTCTCCTCTAGCTAAATGAGGATGTGAAAGCCTGAAGCCCTGGAAGCTATGTGGTGACTGGAGGAGCCAGCCTTTAAAACAAAACGACACTGTGAAAAGCAGAGAGGTGACATGCTGGTCTTTGGTGTACCTTTGAGCTACTGTATCAAGCCATTGCAAAGCTGGCCCTGACTCAGACTTAAAAGCTGTACTTTCTTTAATCATTTGAGTTGGGGTTTCTTCCACTAAGATGCAAGTGCACTATGCCAGATACAGCACATCTATGTGTCTACAACCATGTGGGTTATTTTATTTTTCTTATAGAAGTCCATTATATATTGAAAATTATGAACTTCTTTCCTTTGAAAGTTACTCAGAGATGAAATGCAGATCTGAAAAAAGAATGAAAATTATTTCTTAACACCAAAAGTTGGATTAATTCCTAATGACACGATGTAGTGAGTAAACAAGCCTGAGGTCACCTCTGCTGTTTTATGACAGTTTAATTTATCTGCCAACATTTTCACTGTCAGGAGAAAGCATATTTTAGAGGAATAGAAACTGGGAAACTGACCGTTTGAACAACGTCAGCAAATATCTAGGTTTGGTGACTTGACACTTCTAAGGAGCATTTAACACCAACCGTGGTCTAAATTAAGCTTAAAATGATTTAGCGGTCCTGGAGAAATCTCTTTTGAGCAAGAACAGGTGACACTAGGTAAAAGGCCATTGTTGAGTCTAGGAGAGTAAAGTTACCAGCAATGGAATAAAAGGAACTCAGAGATCCCCAAAGCAAGGCTCTGTACTCTCAGTGCTACAGCATCAACCTCAATGGAAACCCGTCCAATCAATTCCTGCTTTCTCCAGGAAGCATTCCAACAATTTCTTTTCCATCCATTCCATGATGTTTTCCTTTCTCTCTTTTTTAAAGATTTTATTTATTTGAGAGGGAGAGAGAGGCAGAGGAAGAAGCAGACTCCTTGATGAGCAGGGAGTCCAGCATGGGTCTCAATCCCAAGACCCCAGGATCATGACCTGAGCCGAAGGCAGATGCTCAATTGACTGAGCCACCCAGGCACCCCCATGATGTTTTTCTCTTCATCAAACTCTTTGTGATATTCTTATGTGTCCACTTGGTTAAGATGGTCTCCAGCCCTTTAATCTGGCACTAATCCAGGTGTTGCTGCATAGATATCTTGTAGATACCCTTGACATCTACAATCAGCTGACAGTAAGTGAAGGAGATTACCCTTGGTAGGGTGAGCAGGCCTCATCCAATCATTTAAAGGCCTTGAGAGCAAAGACTGAAATTTCCTGAAGAAAAAGGCATTCTGCCTCAAGCCTGCGGCAAGTCTTGTCTGAGTTTCTAGCCTACTGGCCTGTCCTGTGGATTTCAGACTTGTACATTCCCCACACTTTGTGAGTTGATTTCTTAAAATTTCTCTCTATATAGATAGATGTTCAATGGATATAGGAGAGAGAGAGAGAGAGAGAGAGAGATGCATAGATAGATAACATACATAGGTACATAGATGAATAGATAGGTATTGAGATAGATATAAATATATAAATACAAAACACATACACTCATGTGCATGCATGCACATGCACACACACACACCCCTGTTGGTTCTCTTTCTCTGGAGAACCCTGATTTATGCACTATTGAATAAGCCAGATAGGGCAAATCCAAAATTGCCCCAATGAAGATCAAGAAATTGAGAGAGAATCCTTGGGATATAAGAAACTACTGTTCAGTGACCTCTGCAGGGAAACAATGGTATGTAAATAAGACCTCCAAAATGCTGTGTCATGGAGTGAAAACCACAGGGAAAAATCTCCACAACCATAGAAAAGATTTTACCATTGAAGATTTCTTAAAGCTGGCAGTCTTTTTCCTGATAACATCCATGGATAAAGGAAAAACAGCAAGCTTTCTAGTTGAAATAATTTGGTTGGAACTAGTTCCAT
This sequence comes from Potos flavus, assembly GCA_028534135.1. Taxonomy (NCBI): domain Eukaryota; kingdom Metazoa; phylum Chordata; class Mammalia; order Carnivora; family Procyonidae; genus Potos; species Potos flavus. The sequence continues at coordinate 101,888,107 of CM052897.1, forward strand.
AGAAGAAAGGATAAAGCTCACCCACTCTTCTTTTCCTTATTCTGTTCACAGAACCATCTGGTTCCTTCTTTGTTGTTGTTGCTATAATTTTATTATTAATCACATAGAGCATGAATTTATGGCAGCCTCCCTTAAGAGGTAAAAAGACTACACAGAGAGTTTTAAATTACTTACATTATTCCCATAAAATTAAATGATTAATGTGTCAGTAGGGTCCAAACTCGGTCATGTGTCTATCACTTTTTCTTGTCTATACTAAACATTTGTTGTATATCCCATGCTGTGCCAGGCCACAGGAGCTGTGGACTTACCTTCAAAGAGCTTATTTTCTAGTCAGGGACAAAGGTGAACCTTGGAAAAGCAATAATGAATAACATGACCCAGTGTAGAACTGAATGCTATCAGGTTTAATGCAGATGCTACCTACCATTGAGTTTTAATAAAGGAGATGATTCTCCCGTATTCTCAAAGATTTCACAAAGAAGACACGTACACATCACTAGTAAAGAAGTAAGATTCCTTTGCATTAAAACAAAATTCCCTGTGATTTTAGCAAGTTATTTAACCCAGTTCAGCCACAATATTCTATCTGTAAAATGGAAACAATGTGTCCTTCTGGATCAGATATGATGCTTTAAGCTGAAAATTACTCTAACTCAACTAACCGGATTAAACAAAATGGAATATATCAGCTCCAAAGGCGCAGTTGTCATAGGATGTTCAATAATATCTGGAGCCCCAGATTCCTTCTGCTTTTCTGCTCTGTCATCTTTGGCTCCTTCTTTCTTAGAGAGGCAAGTTGTGGAACTTGAAGATGAGTTTTGAAAGATTTCCAGTTAGTCGCCTAATACATAACTGTGCTGTTGAGCCTAATATTTGAAGGATGCCATTGATTATATTTGCAGGGTAAGAATGAAAAATAAGTCTCATAAAGTGCAAAACGGGCAATTTTTGTTTTAAGTTTCAAAGGTGATTTGACAAGGCATGACTTAGTGTGTAACAGTCATTTTAAAACACTTAACACATCATGGAAACTTCCTTCCCCCTTCTTGCTTTGTTCTGTTCTGCCATTCACTTTACAGAGAAATTACCAAGAATCCTTCAAACCTTGCATTGTCTACCTTAAGGATCTTAGAACACGTTGAGGGTACAAGAATATAAAGAAGCTGTTGCATGATGTTGATTGCTGTGTTTTGTTTTGTTTTTTTCACTGCTTATTTCACAGAAATGCTATCAGCCAGTTCTTAGATTCTGGCTTTCACAAATTCTTCAGTCTCTATGAGGTAGAGCAGTTGTTCTCAAACTCAGTTGCATCTTATAATTGCTGATGAGAGCTTTTTAAATACTGATGCAATAGTCCCAACTCTGATCAACTAAATTCAAATTTCTCCGAGTATCGATATTAGTATTAGTAACTTTTAAAATTCCCCAAATGATTCTAGATGCAAGCAGGGTTGATAACACCTGGGACAGAAAAAAGGATCAAACTATTCATCAATTAAAAAAGAGCACGAACTGTAAGCAACAACCATAAAATGGGTATTGCTATAAACAGAATGTTTGTGTGCCCCCACCCCCAAAATGTATATGTTGAGACCTAATCCCCAATGTGATGGTGTTTGGAGGTAGGGCCTTTGGGAGGTGGATTAAGCCATGAGTGTGGAGCCCTTATAAATGAGATTAATGCCCTTATTAAGAAGACTCCAGAGAGCTCCCTTGCCTCTCCCACCATATGAAGACACACCAAGAAGCCTGTGGGTAGGAAGGATGCCCTCACCAGATCGTGATGGCACCCTGAACTTCCAGCCCTCAAAACTGTGAGAAATAAATGTGTGTTTTATAAGCTACCTAGTCTCTGGTATTTTATTATAGCTGCCTGAAAGGATTAAGAGAGTGATCAACCCAAAGTAAGAGAGAGAGAATTTCTGACCACCCTCTTCAAAATTTCTGCACCCACTTACTCCAACATTTTATATCATTTCTTTAACTTTCTAATTTATCTTATTTATTATCTACCTTCCTCTGTAGACTAGAAACTCTACAAAGGGGGTGCCTGGGTGGCTCAGTCGTTAAGCATCTGCCTTCGGCTCAGGTCATGATCCTAGGGTCCTGGGATCGAGCCCTGCGTCAGGCTCCCTGCTCGGCGGGGAAGCCTGCTTCTCCCTCTCCCACTCCCCCTGCTTGTGTTCCCTCTCTTGTTGTGTCTCTCACTGTCAAATAAATAAATAAAAATCTTAAAAAAAAAACACAAAACTCTACAAAGGCTGTCTTCTTGACAACTGGATGGATATCCAGTTACTAGAATAGCGCTGATCACATTTTATGTGCTTAACTATTTGTTGGAAAAAGGAGTGAATGGATGGGAATTATGTCTGGTTTGGGACCTGTCTATATAAAACAATTAAAAAACAGTGGTAATAGTGCTAATGCTGTGCTTGGGAGAGCTGGTCAGCCTTAATTTGGGACTTGTCAACCATCTGTGTTCTGAAAGTGAGCCACACATTGGAAGATCCCTCAGAAATAAACAACCTCGTCATTCAACAAGGAGCCTCTAGAACTTGAGAAGAGGGGTTTCACTTTTGGCCTCTGGAGGAAATGAATATAATTCAGATGATCAAGCAAGAGAGATGGTACCACTTAAAAGCATGTAAGATATAGGAACTCTTTCTCAAGTGAAGAACTAGCCAGAACAACTGGCTAGTGAATATCTCAAGCAAACACGAATTTTAAAACTAGCCTGGGACAAGAATATTTTGTTTCAAAGGCCTGAAGTTGAGCAGGCATTTAGGAGATAGGCTAGTGATGGTGCCTCTCTAAGAGTGTCTTCGAGGAGTAGGAGCGGAATGACACACAGCTTGCTCTCGATGTTGGGCTTGGGGTCCCCATCTGTAGGACATGCTAGCAGGCTGATCCCTGAGGAATTGAACAGTACAAAAACTTTTATCTAGAGTTAAAAGTCTGGGCTGGGATGCTGGAGCTGTTGACATGCATTCTCAGGTTAGCTGAAGAAAAAAAAATAGTACCAGCAAATGGATTAAAAAAAGAAAAAACTATGCTCTCTAAACATTCATTTCAACGCTTTGTATTTGTCTCATGTCCCTTAACTTCTTTTTTTAATTTTTAATTTTTTAATTTAAATTCAATTTAGTTAATATATAGTGTATTATTAGTTTCAGGGGTAGAATTTAGTGACTCATCAGTTGCATGTAACACCCAATGCTCATTACAAGTGCCCTCCTTAATACCCATCACCCAAGTACCCAATATTCTACCCACCTCCCCTCCAGCAACCCTGTTTGTTTCTTATAGTTAAGAGTCTCATATGGTTTACCTACCTCCCTGTTTTTATTTTATTTTTCCTTCCCTTCCCCTATGTTCATTTGTTTTGTTTCTAAAATTCCAGATATGAGTGAAATCATATGATATTTGTCTTTCTCTGACTGACTTATTTCACTTAGCATAATACCCTCTAGTTCCATCCACATTGTTGCAAATGGCAAGATTTAATTCTTTTTGATGATATATATACCATATCTTCTTTACCCATTCATCTGCTGATGGACATCTGGGCTCTTTTTGTATTTTGCTATTGTGGACATTCGGGTGCATGTGCCCCTTCAAATCACTGTTTTCGTATCCTTTAGGTAAATACCTAGTAGTGCAGTTGCTGGGTCATAGGGTAGTTCTGTTTTTAATTTTTGAGGAACCTCCATCCTGTTTTCCAGAGTGACTGCACCAGTTTGCATTCCCACCAACAGTGCAAGAGGGTTCCCCTTTCTCCACATCCTCACCAATATGTTTCCTGAGTTGTTAATTTCACAATTCTGACTGGTGTGAGGTGGTATCTCTTTGTGGTTTTGATTTCTATTTCCCTGATGCTGAATGATGTTGAGCATTTTTTCATATGTCTGTTAGCCATTTATATGTCTTCTTTGGAGAAATGTCTTCTGTCCATTTCTTGACTGGATTTTTTGTTTTTTGGGTGTTGAGTTTGATAAGTTCTTTATAGATTTTGGATACTAGCCCTTTATCTAATATGTCATTTGCAAATATCTTCTCCCATTCCATAGGTTGCTTTTCGTTTTGTTGATTGTTTCGTTTGCTGTGCAAATGCTTTTTATCTTGATGAAGTCCCAATAGTTCATTTTTGCTTTTGTTTCCCTTCCCTCTGGAGGCATGTCTAGCAAGAAGTTGCTGTGGCTGAGGTCAAAGAGGTTGCTGTCTGTATTCTCCTCTAGAATTTTGATGGATTCCTGTCTCCTTTAACTTGTTAAAAAAAAGTTTCATTGAAAAAAAAATCTAGCCATCTATTTTGAGATAGGGTAATATGCCCCAAGGTGCTAAATGGGTTGTGACAGTGAGAGAGGGTCTGCTTAAGAGCCTGCATGTGCCACCAGAGTACACTGTCTTTTCACAACTCTGTCCCTTCACTTCTTTCAGCAACCATGAAGGCAGCTGATCTCTGGACTTCTAGTTCTGTGAGTTAAGCACGTATTGCATGGAGCACTGGGTGTGGTACATGAACAATGAATCTTGTAACACTGAAAAAATAAAATAAAAGTATTTGGAAAAAAAAAAAAACATGTCCTTCTGTCTAAGCCAGTCAGAGTCAGGTTCTTGGTCACCTGCTGCTGAAAATGCCTCTGCCTTTCTCAACCTGGTGAACACTTTCTCAGCTTTGAGACCCTGCTCTTGTGTAGCATTGAGTCACTGCCTACCTTCTTACTACTCCAGATTCCTATAATGGCACTTCTGCTTTTAGGGGTTATTTCTCTGTCAGCCAGATGGCAAGCCCCTCAAGAGAAGGAAATAAGAGGCGCCTGGGTGGCTCAAATGGTTAAGCGTTTGCCTTTGGCTCAGGTCATGATCTCCAGGTCCTGGGACTGAGCCCCACCTAAGGCTCCTGGCTCACCAGGGAGTCTGCTTCTCCCTCTCCCTCTGACTCTCCCCCTGCTTATGCTCTCTCTCTCTCTGTATCTCTCTGTCTCAAATGAATAAATAAAATCTTTTAAAAAAGAGAGAGAGAGAGAGTGAGAAAAGGAAATAAGTCTTACTCATTTTTTTCCCCCAGAACTGAAGGAGTCCCTGGCAAAAAAAAGGTGAATGAATGAATGAGTGACCTTAGAGACAGAGATTCTCTGTGACAGCAGAAATGCTGAAACATAATTATTAGTCAGGAGGAAAGGGAATGATGAAGGACAGTGTGGAAGAGGGAGTGAGGAGAGAGCAAAATGGGAAAAATATGAGACTGTGATTATGAGAAACTGATACATGATCAAATTAAGGTTTATGGAAATTTCATTGGATGAGAAAGAAAAAAATGTGTATAACTGTATAAATGTTTTTAACAATAAACCATAGAAATAACTATTAATGCCATTTTGGCATTTACCACCTCATTCCACAGCTGTGGATTTGCCTTACTCCTGTCTTAATGGCAAGCAGCTCAAAGGCAAGCTTAGGCCTTGGATCTTCATGGCATGCCCAGCACCTAACACTGTGTGTCAGGCCCTCATTAAGGTCTGTCGAACTGGAAACTGAATGAAGACTTGAAAGCTTCAAAGTTAGATTTCACACTGATTACTGAAAGCACAGAAGAAATAACCTGCTGAACATGTTATTTGAAATTATTTGTTCCTCATTAAATCGAATTACTTTTTTTTCCTTTAACACTCTCTAACTCAACAGTAACATGTAAATCATGAGCTTTTATTTCAGACTTAGAAATTAACCCATTAAGTACAAAATAATGTGCTTGGTACTTAAACCAGATTAACTAGAAAAGTCTTTAGATATTGGATTCTCTGCAAATCAGCAAAAAAAAAAAAATAATAATAATAACAATAATGTTTTTTTTTAGCCAAAAGCATTGTAAAGCCAGAACTAGGGGAAAAAAAAAATTAGGCCATTCTTAGCAATGTCTTTAGTACAGTTTTGTGTCTTATTAACGTGAACAGTATTATCTACATACTTCTCCACATGCTATTAAAATCATACAGAGTAGTGAGGTGAATGTATCCCTTTGTTCTCTTCTGCTGCCATTTTAATGGTATCAATTTTTGTGGTATTACTATTCTATATTTTCTCCTACAGTGCTTAAAGTTCTGTATAAACAGTCATTCTTTACAATCTACTACTAGAATCATAAAAGCCCTCATTATCCTCATTGTGCAAGTAGGAAAACAGAAGCATAAAGTGGCTCATTCTTTGCCATATGAGAAATTGCTGAGAGGTCCAAAAAATGGAGTACAAGGACAGTTGAAAGGAAACTTCCTCTGGCCATGTTCATCTCAAAATAAATTTGTCTGGGTCTATTGTCTCAAACCTGAGTAATAAACAGTTCATTCTTCAAAGGGAAACAGTATCTTGGACCCTACTCCCTGGTGTAGTCTTAAATTATTTCTACCAAATTCTAAAATGATAAATGGATCACAAATATGTTGGCAATGCTAAAAGTTCTTATGATAAAGATATATGAAGAACTCCTGTAACATAAACCTCTCTCCTGGTTTTGATTTTATTGATTCATCTTCTATGTGCCAAGTACTGTTCTAGGTGCTACCCATAACAGAAAAAAAAAAAAAAGAAAGAAAGAAAGAAAAAAGAAAATACAGCCCCTGCCCTTAAGCTCTTTACAGCCTAGTGGAGAGTCAGACACATAAACATGGTGCAGTTTAACTGAGGTAAACACTAAGTGCCAGGCTAGCCCAGGACAGGGCACCAACCTGGAACGGGGATGGTGTCAGAAAAGGGGACAGAGAAGGGGACAGAGCAGTAGCAGAATGAGCAGGAAATGTCCAAAGTGTGTGGAGGGTAATGGCGGGAAGGAGGAAACACATGGCCCAGCTGCTACTGGTAGTCATTTCATAACCACAAAAGGAATCACTTGTAGGGTGAAACCAGTATTACGGATGGCCAAGCAGAGAGATGAAAGAATCTAGATGCTTGATGGCTTCATTGAACTGCTGAGTTAATCAACCCTGAAGTCACCCTACCTTGGGGCTTGTTTTTAAGTGAAATAATACATTTCCATACTGTCTAAATTTAAGCAGGGTTTTCACCTCTTGCAGGTACAAGCATCCTAAGCAGTATGTGGAGGAGGTTTAGGGGAAAAGTTAGTTCATTTTTGCACACATTGAATTTGAGATGGCTGTCCACCTGGAGATTTCCCAGGGATAGATAGGTCTGATCACCTTTGTTGAAACAGTTTGTTATTATTTTAAAATAATCTCAGCATAAACACTTTGAGTATACCCTTACTGTAGTACCTATAGTTAGTTGTACTTGAAGTAGCTCCATGGCATCCTCAAGAACCCAGATGCTTTCTCGCCTTCCTGCTCTGCCATCTCTAGATTATTTGCTTTTATTTATCCTCTCCTGGTTTGTCCTCTCCTGATCACAAGATGGTTACAGCAGAACCAAGCATTCCATTCACACCCAACAATGTCCAAAGGCCAAATTTGAGCACATTTTTCCTTATTCTTTCTTGAGAGCAAACCAAGTTTTGGAGTTATGCTTAGAGGTGGTTAGTATTTGAAGGACTCTAATCAGGAGTCTGTATTCAGAGGCAGCTACACCAAGTACTTCAAATGAGGTGAGGTTAACTAAATCTGAGTAAGAGGATCCACTAAGTAGAATAAGAGATTTTAGAAATCATTTTTCACTCGTGAAATGAATGGTATTCAAGGTATGTAACTGATCAGCATTTTTGCCTTTGCAAAATGAAATATAAGAATGTGGCAAAATCCAACTCCTTTATAGTAGCATCCTGGGTGTTGAATCCCATTTGGTCCTGGACTCTCATTAGCAGAGTGCACCTTCTTCCCATCTGAATAGAAGGTTTGTTGGTTTCGCCATTAGAATATTGTTGCATTCCTATACATTATTTTAATCATGCAAGGGGCCACTATGTCAAAGAACAGAACCTGGGGAACTTCTTTCAGCATATAGGATCAGGGAATATGCCTTTTTTTGGCCTGCTTGCCAACAAATATTTGTATCTGTGGCAGAATTTATGTGAGGCTTTCTTTGTTGCAACATATCACTGGGGAGCAAGTTGTGAGTGGGTACACATATAGCCCCTACCTGTCTCTTAAGTTGGAGGATACCAATGTTTACTGGACAATTTTGAGTGGTAAAAATAGCACAGGATAACTTGCAACACCACTATACCAAGTTACTTCTCCCTACAGAGACTCGAGTATTATGCATCCAGATCAGATGAGTCCTGGCAGAAACTCTGTCAAAAGAAAAATCTTTCCTGCAGACAGACCTCCTGATCCTAGGAAAGGGCCTGAGAATGAGAGCCTTCTGGAACAGCCACTGCCTCACTCTGTACCAGAGTCTAATTGACTCCATCACTGTTTCATGTGTGTCTCGCCTGAGACACCCAGCTCAGTCAGAAAGGGAAACAATTCTCAGATAAGAAGATGACTTCTTACTGGTTCAGGGTATATGCATGGATGCTCCCATTCAAGTGCGTCCTTAAATAGCATCCCACACACCCTTTAGTCAGCTTCTACTGCATGATTTTCTCACACCCACTATTTACAATCAGCACCTCCTGATGGCCAGCAACTGCCCAGCTGTAACACTTCCTTCCTTTTCCCTTGAATTATTATACCAGGGGCAGATCGGTGAGAGTGATGTTTTCCAGCTATACTGAAGAATGATTGACAAATAAAAATTGTGCATCTTTCAGGTATAAAATGTGATGTTTTGCTATATGTATATATTGTGAAATTATTACCTAGTTTATTAACATATCCTTTATCTCACATCATCCCCTCTTTTTTGTGGTAAGAATACTTGAGATCTACTCTCTTAGCAAAGTTCAGGTATACAATATGTTGTTATTAATTGTAGTCAACATACTATACATTAGGTCTCCAGAACTTATTCGTTTTATAACTGAAAGTTTGCACCCTTTGACCAACATCTCCCTTTTCCCACCACCATCCCTAGCCCTTGGCAACAACCACGCTGTTTCTATGAGGGCAACTTTTTTAGCTTTCACATACAGTGAGATCATACAGTATTTGGTTTTCTGTGTCTGGCTTATTTCACTTAACACACGTCCTCCAGATTTATCCATGTTGTCACAAATGACAGGATTCCACTGTGTGTGTGTGTGTGTGTGTGTGTGTGTGTAATCACATTTTATTTATCCATTATCCACTGAAACATTTAGATTGTTTTCACGTCTTGTCTACTGTGAATAAGGCCACAGTGGACATTGGAGTGCAAATATCTCTTCAAGAAAGTAATTTTACTTCCTTTGGATATGTACCTAGAAGTAAGATTATATGGTAGTTCTATTTTAATTTTCTGAGAAACTACTATACTGCTTTCCTTAATGGCTGTACCAATCGATATTCCCATCAACAATGTGTAAGTTGTGAGCGTTACCTTTTCTCCACATCCCTGCCAACACTTATCTTCTGGCTTTTTGATAATAGCCATCCTAACAGATGTGAAGTGATATGTCATTGTGGTTTTGATTTGTATTTCCTTGATGATTAGTAATATTGAACATCTTTTCATATAACCATTGGCCATTTTTATATCTTCTTTGGAAAAAAGTCTTTACAAGGCCTTTGCCCATCTTTTAATTGGGTCATTTAGTTTTTGCTATTGATTTGTCTGAGTTCCTTATATATTTTGGATATTAGCCCCTTATCAGATATATAGTTTGCAAATATTTTCTCCCAGTTTGTAGGTTACCTCTTAATCTTCTTGAATGTTTCCTTTGCTATGCAGAAGCGTTTTAGTTTTATGTACAGACATACCCTGAAATATTGCAGGTTCAGTTCCAGACTACTGCAGTAGAGCAAATACCACAATAAAATGAATCAAGTGAATTTTTTGTTTCCCAGTGCATATAAAAGTTATGTTTACACTACACTGTAGTCTATTTAAAGTGCCCAATGGCATTATGTCCAACAAAATCAATGTGAATACTTTAATTAAAAAAAAAACCTTATTGCTAAAAAATGTTAACCATCATCTGAGCTTTCATCATGTCATAATCTTTTTGCTGATGGAGGGTCTTGCCTTGATGTTGATGGCAGCTGACTAATCAGGGTGGGGTGCCTGTGGCAATTTCTTAAAATAAGACAACAATGAAATCTATCACATTGATTGATTCTTCCTTTCATGAATGATTTGTCTGTATCATGTGGTGCTGTTTGAGAGCATTTTACCCATCGTGTATTCTTGGTGCCTTTGGTGCAGAATACTTGAACATATATGGTTGATTTTTTTTAGAAATGAGATAACTTTGAATTAGCTCTAATTACAATGTATGTATATCATATTTGAATTTTTATAAGACTATGCATTGTTTTATGTAAAAAACAAAATATTTAAAGTCAGTTTACACTTTGCAAATTGCAGTACATTAATTACCATTAGTAATAATGTATGGCACATCTTTTTGAGATTTGGTGTTTTAAGTTACAGAAACTGATTCTCCTCATGCAGGTGGCCTATTTGAGGGGAAGTTTCTCTTTTTCTGTGGACAACCAAATTATGCCTATGTATTTAGGTTCTAACAGTTGCCCAAGTTGTCATTTTCTGTTTAACTGAATACCAGATACCCACAAACAAGTTTCCCACAACAAAATCATAAATAACTTCCCATAGCAGTCCTGTGCCCTTTATGGAGACTCTGCCTTCCTCTAATTTCCCAAATTTCTGAACTCTCGCCTTTCCTGGTACAGATTTACAAAACCAAGCATGTCAACCTTATATCAGAAAAAGTGTTAAAGGGCTCTAATTTTTTTGGAAAGGAAGAACTGCGAGTGTTAAACTAAAGGCAGTTCAAATTAGGTTAACACTTGTTCTTGGCTGGGGGAAAAAAAAACAACCTCTAACTTACCATGATTAATAAACCATATTCATTCAACCAGCCCCTGTGGGTCCTGGAACAAAAGAAATTTTAGTTTCCAGCATACCCATTGAGTAGAATAGTGGAATTTTTTAACTGAAGTACAACTGCATGATATATAATCAAGAGAATGGAAATTCCAACTCTACAGATGCAGGTATTTGGGGAAAATGGGTCTAGTCAGTGGATTGGTATCTTCTTGGTGCTCTTTGGTTAGACACTCCAGGCCACTGACAATGAACAAAGTAAACCCTGCTCTTTTATTAACCACCTGCGAAAATGAGGGCAAAGGTTCAACGAGGTCATGGGCAGATTGCCAGATTCTCTCTGATGAGCTAGAAATAAATGCTGCTCAAAAATGGGCTGACCTCTTCCTTTTGTACTTCTCTCCCTCCAACATATCAAAACCTACTTAGATAATATGTATCATTCTTATCTGAATTGCGAATGACAGAGTAACCTCACTTGAAAATGATGCTTTAAAATTTCATGAAATTATACACTCAACTTTTATTTCTTAGCTTAGAATATATATGCTCCTCAGCTCTAAATTTTCTGAAAACTGCATTTTTCCATCCTGTGTAGTCTTTTATGGATGGTCTCCAGTAGTCAAAGCTGTACAATGTAAATTTTCATGGTCTTATGAGGATAATTTGTTTTATTTCATTCTCGGAGAAGCCAGGAAGCTATCTCCTTTCCAGTTGGGATGCAACTGAATATCTGGATTGGAAAATTCCTAAGTACATTGAGTATATCATGCACTCTCATGCCACTATGTTTAACATCTTTTGAAAGTAGAAACGGAGCATAAGAAATTGTCAGGGCTTAAAATGAATGGGATGGGATTCCCACCAGCTCATATCCCCCTTGTTGGGAGGCAGGGAGCATGAAAGGGAACTAGAAAACTAATATTTCCACGGATTTATAAGTTGTTTTCTATTAAAAACATTTTTTATATCAAATCATCTGTCTAGCAGAAATCTTCCTTAATAGGATAGGATATTCGTTTTTATAGGTAGCCTAAAATTCTGTTCTCTTCTATTTAGGCCCATAAGAAAAGAAAGGAAAGTTTCAATTCTAAAGAAATGTAGGAAAACTGGTTTGTACCAGAAAATGGAAATTCGGCCTAGCAGAGTTGCTCTCCATAATGCTTATATAAGGGGGATGCAGAGTTCAGAGTGAGATGAGGGGTGGATATATGCTTATACACAAGTTTACAACATGCTTCTAAGTAGTACAGATGGTACTCTCAAGGCTCAACTTGAAGACAACTTTAAGACATTGAAAATAAAAAGTTTGTTGAATGAGATCAGTTGCCTATAGGGGTGCATACTTCCAAGAGCTTTCCTATTAATAGGTATTCAGGAGTCTCTCCAACACCAAATTCCAATTAATATGGCCTTGATGTAGCTCCAACAGAAACATGGCTGGAATCTGACTCTAACCAAGGAAGATGAAACCCAATTAGTTTAACTATCCCAGGTCTTGACAAAGACTGTGCCAAAAAAAGAGGAAGGATGGGCATGGAGCCTAGACAAGGAGAGCAGAATAAGCAGGTATTTAGTTATTGGTAGCTGAGTTCTGCATTGCACAAGGAAGTCATGTTTTGATTGGTTGAATTGAGCTTCCTAGTCTGCTGAAAAGCTTACCCTTAGAGTGGAAATTATTCAGATGCTTCCCTCCACTGAGTCCCAGTTTCTACATCAGTATGAACCATAGGAGATAATTTCTGAGAGGTAATGGGGGTACTTTGTATAGGGACTGCAGGCCCCTGTGAAGACCTGACTTTTAATATTAAGGAACCGGGGAGCCATTGGAAAGTTTTGAGCAGAGGAGTGACTGGGATTATCAGGAACTAACATTGTAAAAGAATAGAAGGATCAAATTAGCTAATCCACATAAGGCACTTAGCACCATGCCTAGTCCGTTAAGAGTGGTTAATAATGGGTAATAATGATTATAAATACCATACTTCAGTGAAGCTATCAAAGTAGCTCTTCTTCAACAGGAATAAATCATGAAGAAATAGAAAATCTGAATAGACCTATAACTAGTAAGGAGATTAAATCAGTAACCAAAAACCTCCCAACAAAGAAAAGCCTTGGACCAGATGGTTTCACTGGTGAATTCTACCAAATGTATAAAGAATTAATACCAATCCTTCTCAAACTCTTCCAAAACTAATTGAAGAGGAGGGACCACTTCCTAAATCATTCTGTGTGGCCAGCATTACCCTGATACCAAGTTAGATAAAGACGTAACAAGAAAAGAAAACTAGAGACAAGGGGCGCCTGTGTGGCTCAGTTGGTTAAGCATCTGCCTTCTGCTCAGGTCATGATCCCAGGATCCTGGGAACGAGCCCCGCATTGGGCTCCCTGCTCAGCTGAGAGCCTGCTTCTCCCTCTCCCTTTGCCTGCCACTTTGCCTACCTGTGCTCTCTATCTCTCTGTCAAATAAATAAATAAAATCTTAAAAAAAAGAAAGAAAGAAAGAAAAAACTAGAGACCAACATCCTGATGACTATTGATGCAAAACTCCTCAACAAAATCCTAGTGAGCAGAACTCTTAACTCTGTTAAGAAGATTACATGATGACCAAGTGGGATTTATTCCTGGAATTCAAGGATAGTTCAATATGCAAAATATCAGCCACTATCAGACAAAATTAACAGAATAAAGGAAAAAATGGTCATATCAATTGATGCAGAAAAAGCACTGGCCAAACTTAACATTCTTTCATGATAAAAATACACAACAGTGTAGGAATAGAAGGAAAGTACTTCAACACAATGAAGGCCATATTTAAAAAACCCACACTGTACTCAATGGTAGTATCATACCCAATGGTGAAAGACTGAAAGTTTATCCTCTACGATCAGAAACAAGACAAAGATGTTAACTTTTGCCCTTCTATCCAACTAAGTATTGTTGAATAACATTGGAAGTTCCAGCCAAAGCAATTAGAGAAGAAATAGAAATAAAAGGTATCCAAATTGGAAACAAGTAAAATTATCTCCATTCACAGATGATATACTCATATATAGAAACCATAAAGATTATACACACACACACACACACACTACTGTAAATAATAAATAAATTCAGCAAAATTGCAGGACACAAAACACATGGACAACAATCAATTGAATTTCTATACACAAATAATGAACAATCTGAAAAGGAAGTTAAGAAACCTTACAATAGTATCAAAATTGGAGATAAACTTAGCCTGTGGCAAAGGACTTTTATACTGAAAACTACAAAACATTGCTGAAAGTAATTAAAGAAGATACAAATAAGTGGAACAATAAACTGTATTCATGGATTAGAAGACCCAATATTGTTGTGAGTACTACCCAAAGCAATCTAAAGATTCACTGAAATCCCTATCAAAATCCAAACGATTTTTTTTTTGCAGAAATAGAAAAAAATCCATCCTGAAATTCATATGGAATCTCAAGAGATCCCAAATAGCCAAAACAATCTTGAAAAAGAAGAACAAAGTTGGAGGTTTCATGCTTACTGGTTTCAAAACTTACTACAAAGCTACAGTAATCAAAACAGTGTGTTACTGGCATAAAAACAAACAAATAAACCAATGAAATGTAATAAAGAGCCCAGAAATAAACCCTCGCATATATGGTGAAATGATTTTTCACAAGGGTGCCAAGACCATTCAATGGGGAAAAGACAGTCTTTTCAACAAATAGTGTTGGGAAAATTGAATATCCACATGCAAAAGAATGCTTTTGGATCCTTACTTTGCACCATATTTAAAAATTAACTCAGAGTGGATCAAAGACCTAAGCATAAGAGCTAAAACTATAAAACTCTTTGAGGAATACATAGAGAAAAAGCTTGATAGTATTAGATTTGGCAATGATTTCTTGAATGTGACACCAAAACCACAGGCAACAAAAGAAAAAAATAGATGTATTGGGTTTTGTCAAAATTAAAATTTTTATACATCAAAGGACACTAATTCAACACCAAAAAAATGAACAACTCAATTTAAAAAATAGGCAAAGCTTTGAACAGGCATTTCTCCAAAAATCACAAATAGCCAATAAGCACATGAAAAGATGCTTAATATCACTAATTATTAGAGAAATGAAAATCAAAACCAGAGTGAGATACCACTTCATTCTCATTATGATGACTATTATCAAAACAAATGAACAAAAACTTTAAAAACAAGTGGTGGTATGAATGTGGAGAAATTGGAGGCTTTGTGCATTGATGGTAGGAGTATTTGGTACAACCACTGTAGAAAACAATATATCAGTTCCTAGAAAAATTGAAGATAGAATTACCATATGATAGAGCAATTCCACTTCTGGGTATATATTCAAAAGAATTGAAAACAAGGTCTTCAAGAGATATTTGTAAACCCATGTTCATAACAGCATCATTCTCAGTTGCCAAAAGGTGGAAATGACATAAACATCCATTGACAGATGAATGTGGAAACAAAATGTGCCATATACATATGATGAAATATTATTCAGCTTTAACGAGGAAGGATATGCTGACACATGTTTCCACATGGATGAACCTTGAGGACAGTATGCTAAGTGAAATAAGCTGGACGTGAAAGTGTGATTCCACTTACACAAGGTACTGAGAATAATTAAACTTATAGAGACAGAAAGTAGAATGGTGGTTGCCAGGGGATAAGGAGAAGGGTAAATGGTGAATGGGGAGTTAGTGTTTTATGAATATAGAGTCTGAGTTGCAAAAGATGAAAAGAGTTCTGGAGATGGATGGTAGTGATTCAGGTTGCTCATCACTGTGGATATACTTAATGCCACAGAACTGTATATTTTAAAATAATTAAAATTGTAAATTTTATGTTATGTATATTTTACTATAATAAAAAAATGCCCCCCACCTTCCTCTGAATCTGTACTCTCCCAACAGATTTCTGGTTATCATTTCCCTTTATGGATAATTTTCCTGTGTAGAAAATACATGGCTTAGTAAGCCCTGCCCTGACAGTCCTCAAGGCTGACAACTAACGGGCATTCTGATTCATACATCAGGCTCTTCTAAGTGTGGGTATAAAGGAACTACATCTTACAAAAGGATGACTGACAAAACTTCATTTCTAGATGGTATTACCATGACTCAGACCCTAAAAAGCAGTGACAGGCTAAGCCTAGGCTCTAGGGAAGTTTTGGTTACCTCTTCTCTGTCTAGGAGAAAAACCAGCCTATTATAAAAAGGAGTGCAGTTGTCAACTCCAAGATAGGCCCTGTTTACCCTTCCTTATTATAAAACTAACTTTAAGTTAAAAATACCCAAGAATGGGGCGCCTGGGTGGCTCAGTCACTTGCACGACTGACTCTTGGTTTCAAGTCAGGTCATAATCTTAGGGTCCTGAGATTGAGCCTTGTGTCAGACTCCACGCTCAGCAGGGAGTCTGCTTGAGATTCTTTCTCCTTCTCCCTTTGCCCCTCCCCCAACTCGTACATTTGCGCATGTAGTCTCTCCCACTCTTTCTCTTTCTCTCTCAAATAAATAAATAAATCTTTAAAAAAAAAATACCCAGGAATTATTTCCCAAACCACAATTACTTTCTCTTCCTGTGTTAGACATTCTACCTTGTTGGAGTAAGAACTGGATAAAAACTTACTACTGCTGTAGAAAGTCTCTGAAACTACCAATCTATTCTAAAGTTCTCAGCTGCTTCATGTGGGAACACATGTGGGAATGTCTCTTTTTTATTTTTTTAAGATTTTCTTTATTTATTAGAGAGAAAGCACAAGCGGGGAGGGGGGAGTGGCAGGCAGAGGGAGAGGGGGAAGCTGATTCCCTGCTGAGCAGGGAGCCGGACATGGGACTCGATTCCAGGACCCTGGAATCATGACCTGAGCTGAAGGCAGATGCTTAACTGACTGAGCCACCTAGCTAGGCACCCACAACTGTGTCTTTCTTACACTGCCAACATTGTGAAGGGAGAAAGAGTGAGAAGAATAGCACCATTCAACTAGGAAGGTGATTTTAAAAGAATAAGGTAAAAACCCTTCTCCTCCTTATATTCCAGCCTCGCCTGTCTTCCCAAGGCTAAGATGGGAGCCTCTTCTATGTGCTCTTATGGGTGTCCATTGTTGGGCCATAAGCCTTCTCATATTGCATTGAAACCACCTGTTTACTCTATTTCCCACTGGAATGGAAGCAATTCCACAAACTGTGTCTTCGGTCTTTGTTACCTCAGGGCTAGGGCTGTCCTGGCACACAGTAAGAACACAATAACTCTTGGTCAGAAAAATAAACAGCATACTGCTGTGTTTCATTAACTCCACAATCCCAACAATTATTAGACATTTCATTTGCAAGACCACTAAGAAAGAAAAAAAAATTATAATCAGAAGATACCAGAAGTCGTAAGCCATTTCAATGTTAGGGTTATTATCACCTTGATTTCAGGCCTGGAACAGGGAAGAGATGGCCACAAAAAGGTTGAAGACAATTGGTATTACTTTATAAATACAGATATGTGCATATACATTTATACAAACAAAAACCTTTTTTAATTATTTCACTTGGCCTATCTTGAGGTTTTCCTCTTGGACCAGATGTTGTTTCAGATTTTAAAGAATCACCCTCTTGTCTGAACACCAGGTAACTAAAAATAGAT
This sequence comes from Potos flavus, assembly GCA_028534135.1. Lineage (NCBI taxonomy): Eukaryota > Metazoa > Chordata > Mammalia > Carnivora > Procyonidae > Potos > Potos flavus. The sequence continues at coordinate 101,905,634 of CM052897.1, forward strand.
AGAGGGACTTGTCCCCATTTCTTAGCTATGGTTATATTCTGAAGCTCTAAAAAAGATTATTATTTGTTATCTCTACCAAGGCAGTTTAAATGATGGGGATCAGTGAATTAAAGGGGAAATACTTTTGCCTCCCGGCAAGATTGTGATAAAAGAAGCTCATTCATCATCTGCTGAGGGAAACACATCACTCCAAAAATGACTAGGTAATGAAAAGTCTGGGCAGTCCCATGGCACTTTTAATCAGAAGATCTCAAAACAATCCCACCATATCATCAACAAAGTCTTGTCATCAACAGGATGCAAAGTGAAAAGTGTCCCTTTCCATAGTGTTATATATCATGAATCTAAGATTTTTAAAAGGTTAAGCAAATTAGTAAAAGCAAATAATAATGATAATCATTGTATATACAGATACATTTACATATAAATACATACAAATACACACACAAAATTTTAATTTGGTGGCATATCAAGTGAGATCATGTGTGAATGTCTGATTGTAAATCCCTAAACACCACACAAGCAATAATAAGGAGCTGAGTTTCAATCCTGGCTCTACCACTTCCTTCCCCTGTGACTTTAGGCAAGTGTCTTACCTTCTTTAAGTGTCAGAGAATCATAAGAATATGCACCTCACTGTAATCAGGGTCCATGGGATGCTCCCTATAAAGCACTTAGAAGAATGGCTGGCATATGGCAAGTGCTCTGTAAATATTAGCTCCCTGCATTTGAACTACAATAGATGCCCATTTACCACCCCCCAAAAGACCCACTTCTCCCATGCAGCCTGGCCTTAGTTGCACAATGTTTTCATTTCATCACTCCCAGTTTGGTCTCACTTCCGTCCCCACCCAGTCTGGGACCCATACAACTACTGCATTTGGTACCCCTTGGGGTCCATTCTTCTTTGGCCCTTCCACCTCACCTTCCTACCATTCCTTTTATGATATCCCCAGGCTGGGATCTTTGCAATGACCCTAGCTCCGTCTTCTCAACTCTAATCCATCCTACATAGCTTTACCTGTTTATGAAATCCTAAGCATGACCTTTCTCTGCTCAAAATGCTCAAAGCTTCCTCACTGCCTACTAAGTTCACTTCTGACCACAGGATTCAAGACATCCCATTTTTGGCTTCCGTCTACCTTTCCAGGTATCTCTCCATCGTAGCCAATCTGATGTACCTATCCCTATGCCACATTCCCCTACATCTATGGTTTTGTTCATACAATTTTCTTTTCTGGCAAAGTTCTCCCCTTCATCTCTGCCTTTAAAAATCCTAACCCTCCTTCTAAACCAATCTCAAATTCCACCTCCACTGCAGTGTACCTTTCCAACCTCCTTTTAACTGTCTTATGTGTGTCTTCTTTGGGATCCTTATATTTAATCTTGCATTGGGGTCGATTCCATCATAAGGCCTGCCTCACCTCTGTAGTCTATCCATGACTTTGCTCATACAAGTGGACAATGAATATGGATGTTACCTGCTGTGTTTAACTGGTTATATATGAATACACATATTTTCTTTGAGCCTCAGTGTCACATATGCCACTAAAACAAAAAGATAAAATCAAATCAACCCTTGATATTTGCTGCCGTATTTAGCAATATAAGGTGGGTGCTGGGTTGTTGGAATCTCTACCCGACAGAATCTTCCAGCTCATCAAACCAATACATTATTGGTTCCTTTAACATAAAACATATAAAAACTTGGCCATGATGTCCACTCAGTTAACTATAGTACTACTAAAATATCTTAGTCTGGATGTGGATTTAAACTGAAAATCGAGCAATACATGGTTTTGCTTTTGTTTGTTTGTTTTGGGTTTTGATTTAGTGATGTTAGGGGGAAAAAAACAAAATCATTATAGTTCTTGCTGTAACAGAGGGCTTAGTGAAATCCTCTATCCAATCTCAGAATAGAAAGATGTAGACAATAGAGCTAAGATTCAGTAATTTAAGATAAGCCTGTAGAATATCAAATGAAACTATTTTTAAAAACGTGAGTTAACCCTATCTTCACTGTTTAATAGTTTTCAATGCCAATGAGGCCTCTTGGTGAGCAAGCCAGACAAAATACGATTTATTAAACTAGACGGAAAACAGTGATTTTTGAAAATCAAAGTATCTTGGTAATGGATCCCCAAAGAGTTCTCAGATTTTTAAGTCTGGTCCTAAGCTACTTGGCCAGGAATATGACCAAAAAATGCTCTAGGGCTATCTCTGGAAAACACCATTCAAGAAACCTGCCTCTTGAGATTACCAAGAACTTTGACATGGCTGTGTAGCCCAATCTAATCAGAATAGTCAACAATTAAAATTCAGTAATGCCTCCAACAAGAAGACAGATTAAATAAATAACTCAAGATGATGCCTTTAGGGAGCAGCAACACTTTTTATTTAAATAATTTCCTTCTCCTGCCTCTACGTTGGGAAACTATCACAGGAACACCCATATTATTAATAGTTTTACAGGTCAGTTCCTTTCTTTGCTGCTGTGCATAAAATGATCATCATTTCCAAATTTTCCCAAACTACTTTTATACCACATGATTCATTTTAAGTAGGGGCAGTCTCTTAATTCTATAATCTAATCTTTTGTATTGTGGATTTTCATATAAATAAATTCACATACCATTTAAAAAAAAAAAAAGCTTTCTCAGACTACCTTACCCCTAATCTTTTATTCAGACGCTGTTGACTTCAAAGAACCATGGGTAGTTAATGAAAGGCCAGTTTGGGCCATTGCTAAGGCCCCAGTGTTTATTCTCATTGCCTCCCTTTATATCCTTTGAGAACCTTATGAGAATGTAAAAGGCTTTACACACTTCCTCTCACTAGTAAGATTTCCCCTCAAGGTCTTATTCACTAAAAATATTCGACAAGTTTGTTTCCTGAAGACACCACCAAATGATCAGAACTCTCCTCCAACCCCATTCCTTCTATAACAGCATTGGGAAAACTCACCATTGGCATTTCAATAATTGATGGTCTGGGGATAGAAGTCTGGAAAGTAACTGCTTCACAGTCCGATTTACCTCCTAGTGACCCAGGTGAATCCTCAGGGGTCTCAGCAGGCTGGTCGGCGGTGTGGTTACTTGAATTCAGATTTGCACTGCTATTTTTCTCTGACCGGATGCCAGAATCTCCCCTTTTCTCTGGAGTTCCTTCTTCCCCTTTTGAGTGACTTGAGTACCTCTCTGCTTTGGCCATGGGCTGAACATAGATGGTAGAATGAGTATCAACTGCATTGGGCTGATCAAAGGGCGCATTCTCCCTTGTATTCCCAAAACAAGCAAGCAGAGCTGAGCATGGAAAAGGATGCATCCTTCTAGATGGAGATTTCAGTCTTTTGGTGAGCCTTGCTTTCCACGTGGACATGACCTGCAGTGAAACATTGCCAAGTTCAAAGCAGGGGAAACTTTTCCAGGGGTTCAGATGACCTCCAGTTTCCTTATAGTAACTATTTCCTTGCCTGAAGAGAAGGACTTTCTAGTGGTTACCCTTAAATAGAAGATTAGGAGATGGCAATGCCACCCTCCCTTGGAGACACTTAGCACCCAACTCCCCTTCGGGAAGCATCTGTCCCAGGGCGATTTCACGCTCTTCCTTCCTCGATGCTGTTAGTGGCTAAAGAAAGCTGTCTGCGAGGCATGTGTTGGCTTGGGTTACAGTCCCCAGGCAGGGCAGACGCTTCAGTATAAGGTAGTGCCAAGTCAAAAGACAGTTGCTTCAGGTTACCTTGAAGGCATAAAGATAATGTAGCCTGATAGCATCCGCCATAATAGCGTCAGCCTGTGTATCAATAACATCATAACAGCAGCATAACCTTCTTCGGTTACCCCCTTCAAATATTTATTCCCCCAAACAAAACAAACACCACCCAGTTATCCATCATGAACATGGACCCCTAAAGGGTCCTTGACCCTGGCAGCTGTTTCATTGTTAAAATAGGAGGTAGATTTGAATCTTTTGTCTGGAGAGATACATGTTTGGGTTTGATGTCACAGGGACTTTTCTGGATCTTTCCTGAATCTTCCTCAAACAAGCTTCCTGGCTTCAGGATCCATATTCCTCCTTCTGGTAGTTATAAATGAGTCTTTGTTAATTTGCTTTTTCACTACTCATGCTAAGTCCATGATTAATTTTCAACAACACCAAACAAAACAAAAAAAATTAGCTAAAATGAGCAATTGATGCAAGTATGTATGTATGAATGTGTGTTCTATTCACTTACTGTGTATATTACTTAATTTGGGAAAATAACCCCCTTTTGAACATAGATCTTCTAATTTTCAGCACATCAATATGTGAATGGTGAAAAATAATAATCAATTATAAGAATATGCTCAAAAATTGAGATTTTTCCTTAGCTAAGCATCTGCTAGAAATGTTGGAGAAAGATAATACTGTAATGGTTTTACCATTAATGGTGACTTTCAGATCGAGCCTTCAGGGTACATTCCCCATTCTCATTTATTCATTTTCCCCTCTCTTTTAACTTAATGTCAAGATGTGCTCTTAAGACCAAACAGATGGTAGATATCATAGCACTAATCCCCTATTTTACAGAGATAGAAAATGATTCTTCGAAATTTCAAGAGACTTAACACAAGGTTATGCTGTTGAAGGGCTAGTGGAAAGTCAGATCACTGCTACACTATCTGATCTCTGAGTCTCACTCAACCTGACAATCATCTTATTGATATGACAGCTGTCCTGGGAACATTCCTTTGGGCAGTCATGGCCATCATATGCTAAGTCAGATATGGCTTGAGGAAGGTGGTTATAGCATCAAATGCAGACTTTATTTTAGTCTTTACCAAAATTTGGAAATAAAATATAAAAGCTGCCATTACTGAGAGGTTATCATGTAGTGAGCCTGTGCTAACCCAGGTATACCAGACTTCCCAGGCTTGAGGGATCATTCGCCCTTTAATACCCAAGTATAAGTAGTGTAAATCCCCCTCCTCATAATAGCAGGAAGTCCAGGCTTTTAGCAGCCTCCCCAACCAGCCTAGCAGGCTTCCTGAGGAGCCCTAGGCGCCGTGTTTTGTCTCTCTTCTGCTGTGGTCACTATGGTCCCCTCAGGCAGGGTGACTCCAAGATGCTTCCCTCACATGGCTCCTTCTTGGTCCCCTCCCTACCAAGCATGTTTACAGTAAAGCAAAGATGGCTTGCAGATGGCAGGAGGGAATTAAAGAGAAGTAAAAATAATTCTTAAACTTGGTTTCATTCACTCATTCATTTATTCACCCAACTATATGCCAAGGGCTATCTAGAACTAGAGAGACAGCAGTTAATGATGCACCTTTCAGATGGCTACAGTTGGTAGACTCCTGGGCAAAAAAACCTCCGAGCCCTCCCCAGACCTGTTGTATCTCTCTTTTTGGCCCTGAGCTTGCAGCCTTTCCATGGGGACCACCTCATCTCTCTCAGGGGCATGCCCAGGAATTCTGGCCAGAGTGCCAGCTTCAGCCCATGCAGAACTGTGGCTTCTTTTTAGCTAATGGTAGCTAAGTCTTAGCTAACATAACAAAAGTAACAGGTAATGGTTATTGAGTGCTTATTATCAGTCATGAGTCTCAACAAATTAACTCATTTAATCCTTACAAGCTTAAGAGAAAGGTGATATTATTAATTCTTATTTTTATCCGTTAGAAAAACAAGACACAGAAACTTAAGTAACTTGCCAAAGGTCACAGCATTGCTAAGGAAGAGAGCCAGGATTATGAGTCCAGGCAGCCTGGCCCCAGAGTTCATGCATTTAATTACTATACAATATCACTTTCCAAAAATACACACATGCTCCAAAGAGGAACTTTCCAACAGCCTAAAATTCAACACACTACCTCTAGGAATTTATTCTACAGATATACATATGCATAGAGATATGTCCAGAAATATTCATTGCAGAAGTGTTTGGAATCACAAAATTGTTAATCAGTAGAAGACAAGTTAATATATATTTCAAAAATCCAGGCAATTGAACACTATGCAGCTTTAAAAAGAAGGATGTAGAGACTTCAGGTTTAATATGGTATGCTAACTAAGCACATGTATTTATATCCTTCCCTTTCTAAGACATAATTAAGATAATAGTAATGGAATTTTTTTAAGGCTTAAATTCACAGTACTGAAGAGAACAGAAAGAAGGCTGTTAACATACAAGAAAACTCAACACATTCTTGTAAAACAAAAATCAGATGAAATATTAATTAATGAAAAAATACCAAAAAACAGAAAGCCAGCATGAATACAACTGCATGGAACCTCTTGGCTTGGGCAACAGGTACAATAGAATTTAAGAAAAGGCCTGAAATGTGGAATTAATTAAAGGTTTGACTATGAAAGTCAAGTTTCCTATACCTTTCTATACCAGCCAGCAGGATACAAAGTGAGTGGGTGAATAAATAAAATGAATAAATGAATGAATGAATTAAATAAGTAAACATGAATGAAACATGAATGAATAAATAAAAGTTAAAGTGTGGGATCAGGGTCTTATTTAAATGTATCTTTAAAAACTGTCTACTCTTGGGGCACCTAGGTGGCTCAGTGGTTTAAGCATCTGCCTTCAGCTCAGGTCATGATCTCAGGGTCCTGGGATCGAGCCCCGCATTGGGCTCCCTGCTCAGCAGGGAGTCTGCTTCTCTCTCTGCCCCTCTGCCCCTCTCCCACTCATGCTCACACACTCTCTCTCTCAAATAAATTAAAAAAAAAAAACCCTATCTAATTATTCTTATCTAAACTATTTGATGAACTGTCTAAAGAACTAACAAGGGTAACTAGTGTGGATGTCAATATTCAAGAGTAAAGGCCATCTGCTTCTTTATTTCAGCCCCGACATAATAGCTGAGTGTTCTCTGCCTGTCCATTTAAAGTGAACCCATAAGTTAATGAGTCTCAGCAACATTTACAGAGCTCCCAATCTTCAAATTCTTCCTTCATGTGAAAATACAAATAGATCGTAAGACCTCACAGGACATTTGAGAACTGCCAACATCAATGACAATAAGCAAAGGAAAAGGAAAGATCCTAGCAAGGAAGAATGAGGGAATGGCAATGGGGTAGGCAGCAATATCTGCCATTCAAAATATGAGAGAGTATGCAGTACAATACAGCACAGCTGGATTCTGAATGATGGGAGGAGAGTAAGGGGGAGAATCTTTGCAACTTGATACCAGGAACATTTTCTTTGGGTACCACACAAGTCATGACAGGGGTTCTAGAGAATTTCAAAATATTAACTTGCTTTACTATAAAGACTGTTTACATAGCTATAATAATATAAACACCATTCCCCATTTTTTCAGTTTTCAGAATTAATATATAGAACAAGAGTTGCATACTGGTGACTCTGAAGCAAAATTAGGCTTAAAGATGTGTTTTGTTTGGCTAATGACATTCTAAAAAATTAAGCGCATCACTGTTAGATCACAGAAACCACCACTCTCTGTATCTTTCACTGAGTCAGTTCACAAGTTTATGTAAACAGAACACTACAGACATTAGAGTTTGTGGTCTAGGGTTGGTATTTGTTATTGTTGGTGCCAGCATCCTTTCCTCCTTTCTTTTGGTAACAGCCCCCTGATTTCCTTTTGGGGAACTCCTTCTGTCCTTTGGGTAGAACTTTAGTCCTGGTTCCAGAGGTGGGAATTAGGTAATCAACATCCTCCAAACCCCTGATCACAGTGATTGGTTCAAGGATGTATATGAGAACACACTGTTCCAATCGGAATAAATCCCAAAATTTGGCTTGGAAGAAACTTTCTATTCTTTCCACTGGAGTAACTCAGTTTCAGCTTGAGAAAGTATAAGGCTGGAGCAGCTGCCAACAAGTTGTATCCTTGAGGGGAGAGCTTTCCCGGGATGGAACCAGCACAAGGCAGGATTTAAGAGATGGATAGAAAGAAACCAGGTCCTGAAAATACTAAGCTTTGCGTAGGCTGTGTTTTCCCCTGGGTCTCCTTTCCTGTTTCATTTGTATGAGTTGAGTTTTGTGTCACTTGCTACTAAAAGAGTTCTAATAAATATATGACTCACAGTTACCATCAAATCACAGAAGACTTCATTATGGTTATAGAATGAGGTGAAAACATTATCAACTTGACAATGGAAAAGTTAAAGGAGAGCTGAGAGATTCTGAAAAACGAACAAGTTGTGAGGTGGTGATGCACATGAAGAGAAGGATGGGTTTGCTAATATTCTTATATTTTGAAGTCAGAAGGACTCCCTATGGTTGATGCAAAGAAAAACATGGCTTTGGACAGGACAGCTCTTTAGCAGACAGCAATTCTGGGAAAGGGACTCATCTGAGAGCTCTAAGCCACTAGCACTCCCGGCAGTTGGGGAAATAAGTGCTTCAATCCTGAAGGAGGTAGTGCATAATACTATCCATATGTACTCCCAGTAGCTCTTGGAATGGTTTGAGAGTAATTTGAGGGAGGAGAGAAGAGAAGGTTGGAGCTGCTATATAATGGCTGGTAGGTGTACAGAAAAATATTATTATATTTTATTATAGTTACCCTATTTTTATAGCCTAAGAAACGAATATTACATATGACTTGTTATTCACCCTTCCTTGAATGAAAACTGAGACTAATTGTTGAGAGAAAATGGAAAGCATAAAATCCCCTATCTCTCAAGCTCAAAGTTTAGATTTGGCTGCATAAGAAACAAGCACTTGATGGTACAGAAAGACATATCTCCCTCCAAATTACACTGGTTCTGTTTCTGGTGGACTCCGGTCTCGCCAAAATATATATTTAGGAATAATGCTCTATAAATATCATGAAAGATGACCTTAGGTTGAGCTATAGCTTAGACCAACCTCTTTCAGATCTCTGGTCATCAAAACATGAAGCTTTCTGCTTCTTACTCTATAAGCTTGGGCACAGTTATGAATTCAAACTGTCACATTAACTCCTCCTTGGGACCAGATGCCTTATGAATTTAAAACCAAGGAGGGGCACCTGGGTGTCTCAGCTAGTTAAGCATCCGACTCTTGATTTTGGCTCAGATCATGATCTCAAGGTCATGAGTTCAAGCCCCAGGTTGGGCTCTGTGCTTAGCATGGAGCCTGCTTGAGATTCCCCCTCTCACTCGGCCCCGCTCCACCACTCCTTCTCTCTCTCTCAAATAGATTAAGTAAACAAACAAACAAATAAAACCATTGGGAATAAGCAGTAAGCCTCATGATGGAATATAGAGCAAGAATCAAGGGCTTGAAAGTTCCCTACCACTGAATACCACATGATGAGATGAGAATTTCATTTGTGTGTGTCAGAGTTGGAGAGAAGTGTTGCTATAAAATTGAAATGAAATTTTCACTGTTCTTATTGTTGCTGACTTATTTTCTTAAGAGAGTAGAAGCTGAAATAATGTTAAATGGCACCCACATTCCGTGGACATTCAACCACATCTTCCTGAGTAAAGGCATCTAGCTCACACCATGAATAGGACTTCCCCTCCTGTTTTTCTATGGCTATTATCCCTGTAATCTTGTACTTTATTTACTTCTATCTTCTTTCATTCTTAATCAGTTTTACCAGAGTTCTTTCCATCTTATTAATCTATTCAAATAATTCATTTTTGATTTTGTTTATTTTCTCATTATTGTTGATTTTGCCCTTACCTCTATGAGATAAGGGGTGTGCTTCTTCCAACTCTACTTTAGCCTGATTTTTTCAGCCTTTTTAATTTTCTCATGAGGAAAAAAAAAATTTAAAGATTTTATTTATTTATTTGACAGAGAGAGACGTAGCCAGAGAAGGGACACAAGCCGAGGGAGTGGGAGAGGGAGAAGCAGGCTTCCCGCTGAACAGGGAGCCTGATGCGGGGCTTGATCCCAGGACCCAAAGGCAGCAGCTTAACGACTGAGCCACACAAGCACCCCTCTCATAAGAAAATTTAAAGACACTAATTTCCCTCTGACTCTTTGTGCTGTGCCACAAGTAACTATTTAACTTAACTTGAAGTTAATTAATTAATTAAGTTAATTAAAATTAAATTTAGGGGCACCTGGGTGGCTCAGTCAGTTAAGCATCCAACTCTTGATTTCAGGTCAGGTCATGATCCCAGGGTCCTGGGATTAAGCCCCATGTGGGGCTTTCTGCTCAGCAGGGAGCCTGCTTCTCCTCCCTCTGCCTGCCGCTCTTCCTGCTTGTGCTCTCTCTCTCTCTCTGTCAAATAAATAAAATCTTTAAAAAGAGAAAAAAATTATCTCTCTCGCCCTCTCGCCCTCTTCCCCTTCCACTTGCATGCTTTCTCTCTAAAAAAAAAAAAATTAAAATTAAATTTAGTTTAAAATTTCAGTCTCTTTGTCACACTAACCACATTTCAAATACTAGAGGGTGACATGGGGTATGCGGCTGCCATACTGAACAAAGTACATATATAGAACATTTCCATCAACACAGACGTTCTATCAGACAGCACTATTCTAACTATTGTTTTAGATGTGGCCCTAACATTTTTCGACTTATGATATCGTTATTGTTTTTTTCAGTTCTAAGTATTTCATAATTTCCTAGACATGGAATGCTTGTTTTAAATAACTTTTTGTTATTAATTTCCAATCATTTTTCATAGTAATCAGAGCACAAGATTTATATGATACTGGTTCTTCGGAATCTATTCAGGTTTCTTTTTAGTCCTGGTATGTGTTCACTTTTGTATATACTCTGTGTGCTTGGAAAAGGTGTGTATTGTCTGCTTGGTGTCAAGTTTTAATTCTGTGTCTATGTTCGGCTGAATAACAGCACACAAAGATATCCATGTCGTATCCCCAGAACCTGTGAATATTACCTTATATGACAAGAGGGACTTTGCAGGTGTAGTTAAGTTAAGGACCTTGAGATGGGGAGGTTACCCTGGATTGTTTGGGTGGGCCCTACATGCAATCACAAGTGTCTTCCTGAGAGGGAGGCCAGGGAGATTTGAGTACAGAGGAGGGTGAGGGCACGTGATGATGGAAGCAGAGGCTGGAGGACACAAAGGAACAATTCTCCCTCTCAAGAATCTAGAAGGAAAAAGGTTAAAGACATCTTGGCTTCAACTTCCTAAACTCATTTTCAACTTGAACTTGGGGCCTCTAGAACCATAAGAGAATAAGTCTGTGTTGTTTTATACCACTAGGTTTGTAGTTAGTAATTTTTACACTACCTAATAGCTTAAGTTTCTTTTTTTTTAAAGATATTATTTATTTATTTATTTGACAGAGAGAGAGAGATCACAAGCAGGCAGAGAGGCAGGCAGAGAGAGAGGGGGAAGCAGGCTCCCCGCTGAGCAGAGAGCCCGATGCGGGGCTCGATCCCAGGACCCTGAGATCATGACCTGAGCTGAAAGCAGAGGCTTTAACCCACTGAGCCACCCAGGTGCCTCTAGCTTAAGTTTCTTAATTGCATTATTCTGATCTGTATCTTTCCTTACTTTTAGTCTGCTTGTTTTTATCAATTTCTAAGATAATATATTAAAACCTTCAATTACATGTGTTGATTTATATATATTTCTCCCTTCTGTGCTGTCAGTTGCTTTTTATACTTTTAGGGTATTTTTTTTTTTTTTTTTAGGTTGCATGTATGTGCATGACAATTATATCTTCTTGCTCTATTTATTCCTTTTCTCAGGATATAACATCCCCTTTTGTTCCTTAATATATTTCTTGCTTGTAGTACTATTTTACTGGATATTAAAATTGCTTCCCATGTTAAAAGTATGATGTCTTTGTCTACCTTCACTAGAATAAATTTGAGGGTAGTATCTAATTCCTTACCTCACTTCCTTCCAATTCAAACTCATGGTTTTCCATATATGTATTGAATATACACACAAATAGAAAAACAAATGTATATATGTGTGTTTATATTAACACCTATATATATAGTATACATGAGTACAAATACATACATTTCTTCGCTCTGCCATAGACAGGACCTAGAAGTAGTGACACCTGGTGGTAATGAACACACTTAGTTCCAACATCTTGGTTTCTAAATACTAAATAATAATAATACTAAATAAATACTAAATACTGGTTCCTAAATACTAAATAAATAAATTGTCCGATTAAAGGAAACTGGGCTCTTAGAGTGATCAGGACTAACAAAATATCTGATTAGTTTGGAGCATCTTATAGTGCCAGAAAATATAGATGTACTAAAAAGAATCATGGCCTGTTAAAAGGACACAAAATCTAACCTGAAAGAGCTTCCAATGTCTAAAGCTGGAACAAAGTAAGCAACAAAATAAAAAATAATAATATTGGATTATAAGCCAAAAAACAAAATTAATATCTAGGAGACCATATGATATAAATAAGCAATTGAATAAATAAGTTAGGGAGAAGGGACAACTCTTCCTTTCAGAAAAATACAAATTAATAAAGATAGAAATGAGGGAAATAGAAAATCACTATTGGAATACCACCTGGATTGAGATTTACTAGTCAGTCAAGGATCATAATTCCCCAAAGGAAGGAATTGTCCACCGCAACATTTACACTTCCCCAAGGCAAAATATTTCAGCGATTATATCATTCAGGGTCTTAGCAGGCAACAGATGGAACACTTAAAGTCTTATTTTAAGGGAGTTTAATGAGGGACTATGTACAGGCATGTGAGCGGGTCTAAGGGAACCAATAAGGAAAGGCAAAAGCGTCCCAAACCATGGGTCTGGAAAGTCAAGGAGAAGGTACCACGGACCCATGGGGGGCGGGGCGGGGAGGGGAGCGGGCTGGACGCAGGGTTGCCTGACAGGATTTATAGTTGTGGGCAAATTAACCCTCTGCCAAAACTGCAGTGATACAAGCAGAGGGTGGGAAAAAATTAATACCCAACTTCTCCGTTTCCTGCCCTCTGATCTCCTCCAGTGCTTCCCATTGACTAAACCAAAAAAGCCAAAATACAGGCACCTTACAGAGCTCAGCCTCCTATAACCCATAATAGAGCAAGAAGCACAGATAATTAGTCTGGGAGGACAAATGGAGAGTATATTTACATGGATCAGGAAAAAAATCATGAATTTTAATTTCCTTAATATGTTTTGTAGGTTGGGGCGCCTGGGTGGCTCAGTGAGTTAAAGCCTCTACCTTCGGCTCAGGTCATGATCTCAGGGTCCTGGGATCGAGCCCCTCATCAGGCTCTCTGCTCAGCGGGGAGCCTGCTTTCCCGTCTCTCTCTGCCTGCCTCTCTGCCTACTTGTGATCTCTCTCTCTCTGTCAAATAAATAAATAAAATCTTAAAAAAAAAATATGTTTCGTAGGTTGAATTGTGTCCCCAGAAAGATATGTTGAAGTCCTAACCCCCAGTACTTCAGAATGCAACCTGATTTGGAAATGAGGCTACTGCAGATGTATTCAGTCACAATGAGGTCATACTGGAGTACAGTTGTCCCTTAATCCAATATGACTGGTGTCTCTAAAAAGAAAAAAGAGAAGAGACACAGAAACAGACAGACAGGGAAACCCCTGTGACCACAGAGGTGGAGATTGAGTGATGTTGTCTATAAACCAAGGAACACCAAGGATTGCCAGCAAATACCAGAAGCTAGGAGAGGCAAGGAAGGATTCTCTGCACAAGGTTTCAGAGGGAACATGGCCCTGTCAACACCTTGATTTTGGACTTCAGCCTCCAGAAGTGAGACAACACATTTCTGTTTTATTTAAACTACCAGCTTGTAGTACTTAGCAATATCAGTCCTAGGAAATAAATATAATATATTTACATGAATTGGAGGGAAAATCGTGAATTTTAATTTCTGTCATATAGAAAAGTTTTGATCTAGTGAAACCCACAACTTCCTGACAGTCTTTGTATTTTACTTTTGGATTGCAACATCGAAAAGATAAATGATTTCAATAATTTCTTTTTAAACCATATTATCTCTTAGGTCTTGCATATACCTCATCAGTGCTATATGATAAGAATTGATACTGACATAGACTGTTAAAAAATCCTTTAGCTCAAAGAGCAAGCCATCATTCATGTACTTCATTTACAGAAAATGAACTGATAACATTAAAATTTTCAACAACTAAGATCATAATAGAACGACTTCTTACATTCACCCATAATTAACCAGTAAATTAAAAATTTTAAAATAATTTTGCAAGCAGAAGTTAATAATTTTTATTCTATCACCATTATCCTCAGCATTTATTTGATGAGATGTTACTTTACTATCCCACACATCATGATGAGATCTGAAAGTATAGCTGAAAGACAGCAATCTGTTGAGAGAGAACTGAGACAACAGGCTGTGTCAGCTACCTATCAGGAAGAATCAAGGACACAGCAAACTGCAAATCAAGAGGGAGACCACACTGAAAAAATAAAATAAAAGTATTCGGAAAAAAAAAAGAGGGAGACCAACTATGTTTTTAAGATTTCTCAACAGATTGTCATCTGTTTGTTGGAAGATTACAATCGTGTACAAACTTGTTTTCTCTTACTGTTCCAGTGTAGGATAAAACAGGTATGTTTGGAGACATGTCAGATGGTGGTGGCTTATAAGTCAGAGGTCTCACGTTCTAGTCCTAACTCTGTCACTATACAACTATGCGACCATGAACAAATCATAAAGTCTATCTTCAGGTGGAAAATAAAGATTTACAGTTACTTCTGCTATGGGACCATTCTGGAAGGGTTTCTCTGTCAGAGATCAACGAGGTAAGGTAATTTTAATTAATAAGTGATATATAAATTTCTGATCTGTAAACACACCACCCCTCAACTGTTGTAACACATGAAGAGTTCAAGGAATTATGGTGTATGTGGATCCAGATGCTTAAGAAATTATTTAAAAGAATCAACAGACCTGCCCTGGGTGTAGGGTCACTGCGAGTGTCTTGTCAGGGGCAGTTGTGATTTTGTCCAGGAGCTCTTTCTCTGTGAAGCTTTGCCTTTGGGGTTCCCAGTTTACCAACCCCCCACCCCCAACCCCCACCCCCCTGCCACCTTTAGGAATAGGCTGTCAACTGGTAAGGCTGCTTTTCTAAGATCATATCACCTTTACTAGTTGAGCTCAGAACACAATAATAATAGCCCTTTTGCTTTGAGTCTTGATATCTTTGGCTTTTTCTTCTTTCACCTGAATTAACTGTCTTAACCAGAGGCATATTCAGTAGGCTTCAACCCTCTTAGGCTAGCCTGAGGCTAGCTAACAGAGACTGTAAGTGGATGCAACCAGCATCTATTAAATTTCCTCCCTGTTCACGTTACCGTATTTCAAAGTTCCCTTCTCCACTGTCTTTGTAAATGTGTTTCCTCTGTATATTGGAAAGTCATGGCATCAGTTCTTATAACCATGGTTTGGTAGCAGGAGAAATACAATTCAAGATAAAATGGTTTTAGCAAAGTAAGAGTCTCGCATAAGGGAGTATAGAACTGGCTTCGGGCAAGGCTATACCTAGAGCTCAAATAGTATTTTCAGATCTTGGGGGCATGAAGAGTGTCACGGAAGCACCCAAGAGAAACATCTAATATAACTCTGAAGGGTCAAGCTTCCTGGAGCAAGTGACATCTATACTAAATCCTAAAAAATGAATAGGATGAATTATACAGGAAAAGAGGGAAATTGGGGGAAGGAAAAAAGGACATTCCAGGTATACGTGGAAGCACATGGTGAGGTCTGGAAGCAAGAGAAAGCAAAGTTCCCTTAGGGCTTGGCCAGCCCTACAAATGGCTGAAAGGTGAGAGAGGTGAGAAATAATGCTGTAACAATAAGCAGCATACAGATGAGGTTGGTCTTCTGTCACACTGAAAATATGAGCCTTATCCTGAAGGCTCTGGGGAAGCACTGAATAAATAAGGACAGCTTCAAAAATAGAAGGTGTCATGAAAACTGAGTCCAGAGAAATGTGTGTGGTCTAATGGTTGTGATGGTTTAAGGTAAAAGTGGATATATTAGTACCTAGTCCTGAGAACTGCTTTACCCAGTCACTTTCCAGTTAACTACTTCTATAGAATTCACCAAATCCTAGACTACTAGTTGAATATTTTTAAATTGCTGTAATAGGAGTAATAGTAATAAACAGAAGACATTGATTTCTGCCGAACAAGGATCCCCATGTGACAAGTAGGAATCAACCATCCGATTTCATTGTCACACACACACACACACACACACACACGCACAATTATTCAGTGTATCATCCAAATTGTTACAGCTTTTTATTTTTTTTATTAACATATAATGTATTATTTGTACCAGGGGTACAGGTCTGTGAATCATCAGGCTTACACATTTCACAGCACTATGACAGCTTTTTAAAAAATCAGATTTCTTGAGTTACAAATTATATACCATAAAATTTGCCAACTTCAATTGTTTATTTTGTTAAGTGATGATAAATGGCTAAAGAGATGTAACCATCACCATAATCAAGACATAAAGTGTTACCAGTGCCCCTAAAACTTCCCTGTGCCCCTTTTCAGTGAATGTCCTCATCCTATCTTTCAAGTCTGATAACCCCAGATCTTCTCTCTGTCACAATAATCTGGACTTCTCTAGAATTTCATATAAATGGAATCATCTAAATATAGTCTTTTGTGTTTGGCTTCTTTCATTTAGCTTTTGAGATTTGTCGATGTTGTTAATTTCAGTAGATCCTTTTAATTGGTGAGTGATATTTCATTGTTTGGAAATACCACCAATTAATGTTTATTTTTTCCACATGGATAGCTAATTGTGC
Source organism: Potos flavus (assembly GCA_028534135.1). Lineage (NCBI taxonomy): Eukaryota > Metazoa > Chordata > Mammalia > Carnivora > Procyonidae > Potos > Potos flavus. Next base: position 101,922,324 of record CM052897.1, read on the forward strand.
CATCACAGTTTATTGTAAAAACTATTTTTTTCTCTGTTGAATTATTTCAGTCTTTCTGTGGAAAATCCGTTAATCAGGCATCGTTGGGCCTGTTTCTGGACTCAGTTCAGTTCTATTGATCTGTATGTCTAAATTTATGCCAATACCACACTGTTCTGTTTACTGTAGCTTTATAGTAAGTCTTAGAATCAGGTAGTGTGACTTGTCCAACTTCGTTCTTTATTTTCAAAATTATTTCATCTATTCTAGCTCCTTCATAATTATATATACATTTACAATCAGTTTATCCATTTCTACCAAAAAATTCTACTGATTGGAATTGCACTGAATCCATAAATACATTCAGGGATGTATTTATGGATAGTAGCCTAAATAATGGCTACTATATGTCATGTCCTGATCTCTGGAACCTATAAATGTTGCTTTTTATGGCAAAGACTTTGCACATGTGATTAAGGATCTTGAGGTGGGGAGATTATCCTGCATTATCTTGGTGGACCCTAAAAGCAATCACGTGTATCTTTACGAGAGGGAGACAAGGGGAGACTGTAGACAGAAGAAAAGAAAGGCTATGTGACCAGGGAGGCAGAGATTAGAGTGATAGAGCCACAAACCCAGGGATTACAGCAGCAACCAGAACCTGTAAGAAGCAAAGAACGATCTCCCTTAGAGCCTCTGGAAGGAGTGTGGCCCTGCCAACACCTTGCTTTCATCCTCAGGAAATGGATTTCAGGCTTACAGCCTCCAGAACTGTGAGAGAATAAACTTCTCTTGTTTTATGCCACCAAGTCTGTGGTAATTTGTTATTAGAAAACTAATACACAGAAAATTAACATCTTAGTAAAATTCAGCTTTCCAATTCATGATAGTGAAATATGTCTCCCATTTATTTAGGTCTTCTTTCATTTCTTTCAACAATATTTATAGTTTTAGGGACGCCTGGGTGGCTCAGTTGGTTAAGCGGCTGCCTTCAGCTCAGGTCATGATCCCAGGGTTCTGGGGTCAGGTCCCGCATCGGGCACCTTGCTCAGCGGGGAGCCTGCTTCTCCCTCTGCCTCTGTCTGCCACTCTGCCTGCTTGTGCTCTCTCTCTCTCTGACAAATAAATAAAATCTTTAAAAATAAATAAATAAATAAATAAATAAATAAATAAAAATATTTATAGTTTTAAATGCATGAATCTTGCACATATTCTGTTAAATTTGTCCCAATAGCTTCCATGTTTTTTAAGGCTACTGTAAATATTTTAAAAATATCGACTTGGAATTGTTTATTTCCAGCCCATAGCAATATGACTGATTTTTACATATTAACCTTGTACGTTGTGACCTTGTTAAACATATGTATTAGATTTTTTTGCTGATTCTTTAGAGTTTTATACTTAAATAAGCATGTCATCTGTGAATAAAAAATTTTACTTCTTTCTATCCAATTGATATGCCTTTTCCTGCCCCTCACTCCTTATTGATTTGGCCAGGAACTATAATATAATATAGTATAACATTAAATGGAAGTGTCAAATGGATATTCTTGTTCTATTACTGATCTCAGGGGGGTGTGCATCCAGACCTGTACTATATTATATCATGCTAGCTGCAAGTTTTCTATAGATGCTTCTATTCATAGTTTGCTCGGAGTTTCTGTCGTCTGTTTTTAATTTTGTCAAATCTTTTTTTGTTGTTGCATGTATTGAAATGATCTAATAATTCTTTTCTAGTCTATTAATATGGTGGATAATGTTGATTTTTGAATGGAAAATTAACCTTGCATTCCTGGAATAAACCCCAAGTGGTCAAGATGTATTATTCATTTTATAATCTGCTAAATTTGACTTGCTAAAATTTTGCCAGGGTTTTTTGTCTCTGTTTATGAAGGCTATGGGTCTATGATCTCTTTTTCTTATAATGTTGATCAGGCTTTACAAGAACACTATAAAGGCTGAAGATTTCTGACTCTTGGCCAATACTCTAATTAAATATTTTTAAAAATTTTTATGAAGCATAATATACATACAAAAAAGGTATGTATCATAAATGTACAGTTTAATCTATTTTTATAAATTGCATACACCCTTGTAACTGGCACCCAGATCAAAAAAATATTACTAATGCCCCAGAAGATCTCTTTTTGCCCCCTTCTTTTTACTATCCCCCCAAAGATAAACACTGTTTGTCCTCCAGCAGCATAGAAGAGTGCTGCCTTTTTTTTTTTTTTTTTTTTTTAACTTTAAGTGTAATTGAATAGTCTGGCTTATTTCACTCAACATCATGCTGTTGGATTCATCCATCTTGTGTGTAACCATAGGTTGCTCATTTTCATTAATGTGTAGTGAGTATCCCGTGGTATTAATACAATAAAATATCTATTCTACTGGGAATTTGGGTAGCTCCCAGCTGGGGTTTTTACAAATAGTTATGCTATGAACATTCTAGTACATGTAGTCATTTCTGTTGGACATAGCCAAACATTGCATTATGTTATATAAATTGTCACTAATGTAAAAAAAATGAGCATGAATGTTAAAGTTAAAAATTTAAAACAACTAAAAATGAAACAGAAATTAACCAACTTGCTTTAAATACTAAGTAAATCAAAATGCTACCCATCCTTTCTTTACTACCTTTTTCATAATCTAATGATGCCTCCCACCAACCCCTTCTACCTGTGCTGCTCTGTCTCCTCAAACCTGTAACTCTACCCATGTTCTCCTCACTCTGCCACTCCTCCTCTCCTCTCACCCTCCACTGGCCATTTCCTACCACCATTTAAAAGTTCTCAAGCTGGGCCGCTTGGGTGGCTTAGTCAGTGAAGCATCTGACTCTTCGTATCAGCCCAGGTCCTGATCTCAGGGTTGTGAGTTCACGCCCTGCGTTGGGCTCCATGCTTGGCATGAAGCCTGCTTTAAAAAAAAAAGAAAAAGAAAAGAAAAGTTCTCAAGATATCCCCATAAGTGAACGAACTCAAAATCTTAGGCTAAAAGGGCCTAAATATCTCGTGGGTACCCAGGATTTAAATATATTATTTTTGTGTCTAAAACTCACTCATAGAGTGTTCCATTAGTTTAGTCTTTTTAGATCTTGGTCATCATCTTGGTTAGGTTAGAGTAATTTATCTTTGCTCACATATTAACAGACCTAATTTTGGATGTTACCTATCGTGACCAAGATCATAAGTACTTCCATGTACTTAAAACTATCATTTGAGAAGGGAAAGAATAATCAAGTCAAAGGAAGGCTGGCAACTCCTAGTTTAATTTTCACCCATGCTAAGAAACTATACTCAAAATACAAAAAAATCTTAAACTCTTTAGGGGTTAAGGTGAAGAAGCAGCACTCTGTTCTCTGATCCTGAAACACTAAACGAATCTTTTAAATATTTTATTTATTTATTTATTTATTTGAGAGAGAGAGAGTGCACAAGCAGGCAAGAGAGAGCATGAGCAGAGGGAGGGGCAGAGGGAGAAGCAGACTCCCCACTGAGTAGGGAGCCTGACTGGGGGCAGGTTTCCTGAAATTGTTGCTATTCCCTTGTGACATCATGCTGCCTAGAATGCTAACAGGACCATTCAAATTAATGCCATGAAAACCACTCACTCAAGTACAGTGGTTTTGCTAACTAATTTATAACGGCACCCTTGCTTCTTAAAGCTTCCCACTCTCTTTTTTTTTTTTTAAGATTTTATTTATTTTTTTGAGAGAGAGAGGGAAAGGGAGCACGAGCAGTGGGGTGGGGGGGGCAGAGGGAGAAGCAGATCCCTCATTGAGCAGGGAGCCCAATGCAAGGCTCCATCCCAGGCCCCTAGGATCAGGATCTGAGCTGAAGGCAGAGGCTTAGCCAGCTGAGCCACCCAAGTGCCCCAGAGCTTCCCACTTTCTTAAAGAAATTAGTTATTTCTAATAAATTTTTAAATTATTGATTATGTATTTACATAATGTATTTACACGGTCTAGGAAAATAGATACTGAAAATTTATATAATCTCACCACTGTAAGACTAATATAATGTCTAGTCTTTTTATTTGAATATGTTTTCCTATATCATAGACTATATATAATTTAATAATCCTATTTTCTTCACTTATTATAGCATATGTATTTCATACTGCCAAGAAGTCTTCACATCTTATTTCCAGTAGCTATCTCTTCTATGTTGAATGACTACTTTCTGTTTTTCACTATAATAAACATACTGGGAGAATTTTCGTGAATACAGCCTTTTCTCTATATTTTAGATTATCCTACTAAGAGAAGAGCACAAGTAATATAAATATTTTCATGGTTCTTGAAATTATTAAATCTTCTCCTGAAAGATGAATTTTATTTCTTCTTAACAGTAGTCACAGTACTCCCTGGCTAAGAAAGACGCGGTAAGCAGAAGGTTGCACGCATACATATAAAGCGAATATTAACAGACCTAAAGGGAGAAATAAACAGCTCTACAATAATAGTAGGAGACTTTAATATCCCTCTTACATCAATTGATAGATCATCCAGACAGAAAATCAATAAGGAAATATTGACCTTACATGACACATTAGATCAGATGGACTTAACAGGAATATACAAAACATTCCATCCAAAAGCAACAGAATACACATTCTTCTCAAATGCACATGAAATATTTTGCAGGATAGGTCATGTGTTAGGCCAAGTCTTTATACATTTAAAAGGATTGAAATCATATTAAGCACCTTTTCCAGCATAAAGTTATGAAAGTAGAAACTAATTATTTGAAGCAAACTGGAAAATTAACAAATATGTGGAGATTAAATAATAGGCTGCTGACCAACCAATGGATTAAAGAAGAAATAAAAAAAAGAAAATTTAAAAATACCTTGAGAAAAACATAAATAGGTATATAACATACCACAATTTGTGGGATGCAGCAAAAGTAGTTCTAAGATAGAAGTTCATAGGGATAAATGCCTACTTCAGAAAACAAGAAAAATCTCAAATAAACAACCTAACGTTAAAGGGATAGAAAAAGAAGAGAGAGCAAAGTCCAAAGTTAGTAGAAGAAAAGAAATAAAATTAGAGTAGAAATAACTGAAATAGAGACTAAAAGGATGATATAAAAGATCAATGAAACTAAGCGGTGGTTCATTGAAAAAATAAATGAAATTGGTAAACCTTTAGTTAGATTCACCAAGAAAAAATGAGAAGACTCATATAAATAAAATCAGAAATGAAAAAGGCAATGTTATGACACCATAAAAATACAAAGGATCATAAGAGACAAATATAAATCATTATATGCCAACAAAATGGACGACATAGAAGAAAAAGATAAATTCCTAGAAACATACAACCTACGTAGAATGAATTATGATGAAATAGAAAATCTGAACATACCAAATACTAGTAAGGAGATTGAATCTATAATCAAAAACCTCCCAACAAACAGAAGTCCAAGACCAGAGAGCTTCACTGGTAAATTCTACCAAACATTCAAAGAAAAATTAATAGCAATCCTTCTCAATCACTTCCAAAAAAAAAAAAGAAGAAGAAGAAGAAGTAGAAGGAACTCTTCCAAAATCATTTTATGAGGCTAGCATTACCCTGATACCAAAACCAGACAAGAATGCCAGAAGAAAAAAATTACAGGCCAATATCCTTGGTGAACATAAATTCATCGATAAAAAAATCATCGACAAAATCCTAAGAAATTGAATTCAACAATATATTAAAAGGATCACACACTATGATCAAGTGGGATTTATTCCAGGGATGCAAGGATGGTTCAAAGATCTGCAAATCACCCAATGTAATATATCATATTAACCAAATGAAGGATAAAAATCATATGTACATCTCAATAGATGCAGAAAAAGCATTTGACAAAATTCAACATCCATTTATAATAAAAACTAGACAAATTGAGTGTAGAGGGAACATACCTCAACATAATAAAGGCCATATATGGCAAGCCCAGAGCAAACATCATACTCAGTGGTGAAAGCTGGAAGTATTTCCTTTAAAGTCAGAAACTAGACAAGGATACCCACTCTTACCACCTTTTGTCAACATAGTAATAAAAGAAATTGAAGAAGACACAAATAAATAGATATTCTATGCTCATATGTTGGAAAAATCAATATTGTTAAAATGTCCATACTATCCAAATCAATCTACAGATTCAGTGCAATCCCTATCTAAATTCCAGTGGCATTTTTCAAAGAAATAGAGCAAATAATTCTAAAATTTGTATGGATACACACACACACACACACACACATACACTCCAAATAGCCAAAGTAATCTTGAGAAAGAACAAAGCTGGAAGCATAATGCTCCCTGATTTCAAACTATATTACAAAGCTATAGTAATTAAAACACTATAGCATTGGCATAGAAAGACAGATCAGTGGAAAGAATAGAGAGACTAGAACTAAACCCACACATCTATGGTCAATTAATACACAACAAAGGAGCCAGGAATATGTAGTGGGGAAAGGCTAGTCTCTTCAATAAATAGTGTTGAGAAAACTGGACAGCCAGATGCAAAAGAATGAAACTCGGCTTCTGTCTTATACCATACACAAAAATTAACTAAAAATGGATTAAATACTTGAAAGTAAGACCTGAAACTCTTAAGAGAACACATAGGCAGTAAGCTCTTTGGCATATGTCTTGGCAATTTTTTTAAAATCTGACACCAAAAGCAAAAGCAACAAAAGCAAAAACAAATAAATGAACTACATCATACTAAAAAGCTTCTTCACAGCAAAGAAAACTACCAAAATGAAAAGGCAATCTACTGAATGAGAGAAAATATTTTGCAAACCATATATCTGATAATGTACTTATATCCCAAATATTTAAAGAATTCATATGATTTCACTTACGTGTGGACTCTAAAAATAAAACAAAACAGAAACAGACTCATAAATACAAGAGAAAAAACTGGTGCCTGTCAGAGGAGACGTTGAGGGGGATGGGCAAAATAATGCAGGATATTAACAGGTATAAGCCTCCAGAATAAATAAATAATATAATATAATATAATATAATAAAATACAATGGATTCAAAAATTATTAGGGATAAAAGCCCTAGGAATTAATCTAGCAAAAGCTATGCAAAAAATAATAAAATTAAATTTTAAAAAAGCTATGCAAAACATTTAGGCAGAATATTAACAAACTATTAAGTGACATAAAAGAAGACCTAAACAAATGGAGAAATGTAATGTTATTATAGAAAAATCAACAGCAATATGACAATTCTTTCCACGTTAATCTATAAATTCACTGCAATTCAAATAGAACTTCCAATTGCTTTTTTCCATGGAACTTAATGAGGAGATCCTTAAAGTCATATAGAATGGAAAAGTACAAAGAAAAGCCATGTAAATATTTTTTAAAGTAACAGTGATAACAGTAAGTATATTCCCATATCAGATGTTGTGTTGGACAACAGCAGTTATTAAAATTTCACCCATGGAAGAAAATAGAAGCCTAAAAACAGACCCAGACTATATATCATAAAGGATGTATATCATAAAGGATGTATATCATAAAGGAACATTATGAATTAGCAGAGAAAGAAAAAACTGTCCAGAAAATAATGCAGAAAAATATAAAAATTAAATCCCTACCTCACATCATTAAAAATTTTTGTTTAAGTAATTTGAAGTAAAAAGAATATTTTAATTCTTCTAGAATAATAGGAGAATATTTGTATGATATTAGCTCAGGAAAGAATTTCTTTAATATGATAGGAAATGCATAAATCTTAAAGGAAAACATTGCTAAATGTGATTACATTAAAAGGAAAAATTTTCTGTATAGCAAAAGGCAGCACAAAGACAAAAACAAAGCTACAGATCAGGAAAAAGCTACAGATCAGGAAAAAAATTACCTATGATGCATACAACTGACAAATAAATAAATTTTCAATTATGTAAAGAATTCTCCAAATCACTAAGGAAATGAAAAAACAGGAAAAGAGATAAATGGACAAAAGATAAAACCAAGAAATTCACAGAATAGGACACATAACAGTAAGAAAAGATATTCGGCCTAGTAGAAAATACAAATTAAAATAAAAATAATAGTCCATAACACCCTCAATCATACTGAAAAAAATTTTCGGGTCCAATAAAACCTAATGTTGGTAAATAATGATTTACACAGATATGGACCTAAATAAAAAGATTCCAGCAGCTAGGAGCCAGTGATTAGAACCCCGTGGGCGTAGAATGTATCCTGGTCCGTATGAGGCAGGAGGCTAGCCCTGAGACCAGCTTGAAAAGAGTGTCCTCTACGAGACCCAGAAGAACTTCTCTCACAGGCCAATAAGCTCAAAGGAAAATCATCACTGCCAAGGATTCTGGGTGAGGATAAAATCCAATCCTGTACCACATTTAGGTTTGGACACAAACGTTGCATATTTATTATTAGGGTACAAAACTCCAAGTAAATGCACAAAAAATCCTGTACAAAGGGAAGGAAAAATAAAATAAGATGAAAACAAAGGGAGGCAAACCATAAGAGATTCTTAACTATAGGAAATAAACTGAGGGTTGCTGGAGGGGAGGTGGGTGGGAAGATGGGGTAACTGGGTGATGGGCATTAAGGAAGGCACTTGATGTAATGAGGGCTGGGTGTTATATGCAACTGATGAATCACTGAATTCTATCCCTGAAACTAATACACTATACGTTAACTAAATTGAATTTAAATAAAAAAATTCTTTAAAATTCTGTGCACAAATGTTCATAGCAGCATTCTTCATTAGAGACTAACGATTGTAACAACCCAAATGTCCTCAACTCACAAATGGATTAAAAGTGGTATGTCTATAGAGTGGAATATTACAAAAGGAATTAAGTACTGATTCATGTTGCAACATAAATATACCTTGAAAACAGTATGTCAAGTGACAGAAGCCATACCAAAGGCCATGTATGGTATAATTCCATTTGTTTGAAATGTCCAGAATAGGCAATCCATAGAGACAGAGATGAAACTAGTGTTTGCTATGGTTGGTGGTCAAGGGGAAAGGAAAATGACTACTAATGGGTACAGGTTTTTTGGGGAGAAAATGTTTTAAGGTGAGGTAGTGGTGATGGTTATCTAATTCCATGATATGCTAAAAGCACTGAATTGTATATTTTGACAGGTTACATTTTGTGAGATGTGAGTTATATCTCAATAAGGCTGTTATTTAAATATGCATGTAGTTTTTACAATTTTAAAACATCATTGATAGATTGAACATAACAAGTAGATTAGATATAGTTGAGGAAAGAAAGAATGTACTGAAAGACAGAGCTGTGGAAAATTACCCAAAGCTCACTACAGAGAAATGCAAAGAAATACAGTGTGAAACGTAGGTTATGAGAAGTGGAGATTAGAAAGCAAATTCCAGGGGCGCCTGAGTGGCTCAGTGGGTTAAAACCTCTGCCTTCAGCTCAGGTCATGATCTCAGGGTCCTGGGATCAAGCTCCGCATCGGGCTCTCTGCTCAGCAAGGAGCCTGCTTCTCCCTCTCTCTCTGCCTGCCTCTCTGCCCGCTTGTGATCTCTCTCTCTCTCTGTCAAATAAAGAAAATCTTAAAAAAGAAAGAAAGAAAGAAAAAAGAAAGCAAATTCCAACATGATGTTAAGATTTATAGAATAAAGAATAAAGAGATGTAGAAAAGACATATTTTAAAATATAATATCTTTGTGCATTAATTTTTTCAAAATACAAGCCTATGCACAATCTTCGCTTGTAATAACCCTCCAATGTGCATTTTCCTTATCCCTTTGCATTTCTTCAATGACTCGTTGCTTCTAAAGTGATGTGCTTTGCAATTATTGCATATTTAAAAATACAGTATGTATCACCAGTCTAGATGTACATATACAATAGGTACCATCAGCATATATTTATATCTTCATTCAGAAAAGTGAATTATTATCTACTCAATGTGAATGATTTTTTTAGGAACAATATCTGTCTTTTTTTCAGTTCTTTATTAATTGTTTTAGTTCCATTTGTAACCTCTTAATAAGAAATAATTTTGCTTGTCATCAAAAAGTATCAAACATACAATTTCTTGAATCTAGTCCTTCTGTAGATGGTTTCATAAAATTTCGTTCTATCAGGAATAGTTCCTGCTACTATCTTCTCAAAGTTTGCCATAGCTCTGGGGGCTGGCTCCTGTGAGGGTGTGAAGGCAGATCCAAGAATTCATGTCTTAGAGTTTGCTTACGCAGTGTAAAAGCCAAAGAACCATGAGAGCCTTATTTCACATTCATTCCCTGGATTGGAGTCTTATCCAGTTCCTCAGAAATTACCATCAGCTGTCACAGGATTCCCAAAATGTGCCATTCCTCCCAGAACTATTCCTTCCACAGTTACAGGGAATACTGTTAATATGAAGTGTCATGATTGAGCCTATTCCTCTGAAAGTCAAAAAAGAAAATAAAAAGGAAAAGAAATGAGCTATATCCAGATGCTTGCTAAATGATGAAACCAGCGAACTCCTCAAACGTACTGACATGATACTTGGCTTTAGGACCTCCTAGGTCCGTTGTTACCATCTCCCATGGTATGTTCCTCTCCCCCTTCTCTTACAGAACTTGTATCAACTAACACACAGCACCGCATTCACTGAAACAGCTCAGGGGTTATTTATGTTTTAATCAGACACTTTCTTTTTGGTGAATAAAATCTTCCAGACACAAAAGTCTCAAATCTCTAAGGGTGAAATTCCAAACCACTGTAGGAAGTGAGGAGCAAAGTTTGGGTGGAATACCTAGCACATATGAGTATGTGTATTAAATGACAGAAAATATTAAGATGGCGGTGCCAGAACAGCACCCCACACTGGTGAGTGTTGGTGGACATAACTGATGGGGAGATCAGTGAGTCATTAGAGGAAGTACTCAAAACTTCCACAGAGCCAACTTGAACTCGGACTAGTATCCTTCCATTGGTTATGTGGTAAAATTTCTGAGGGGAATAAAAAAGCTAACTTTTACATATTCTTCTTCCTTCCATTTATCCCTAGGCACAAACATAGTGTTATGTAATGTTTGAGGAAATGTTTATAAAATGGCCAAGCATATGGTCAGTGGATCAGCTGGATAAGCTGACACCGACATCAAAGGAAGGACAAGAGGTGTGGGAAGGTTATGAGTCAGTGTGTGCACATCTCCTGGTGAGATGATCCCCCACATCCTCTGAATCTATTCTAGAGCCACATTTGCTCCCCAAACACCTCAGCCCAGAAAGCCTGCAAGGGAGTAGCACTCGAATAGAAAATGCTTGCCCTGCTGTTGCCGCCAGAATCTGGACTGCAGCCAGCATCCGCAGTAGAGAAGTCATTATGATCAAAGAGGCAGGGAACCTGTTCCTAGGCCTTCTGCACCTGGGAAGGAAGAGCTTCATCTGAGGGTGCTGCCACAGACAGAAGTGCCCACCAGGAGGAGTGTATGGTGCATTGTCCACAGGGTGCACGCATGGACCCAGGCCTGCTTGCCCTCTGCTTTATGGACTACTGTACTGCTGGGTCCAGTCAGCAAGAGGCTCAGGGGAATTAGGAAGTGGTACCTGGAGAGAATCTGGTCCTCACCTCACACATGGAGAAGGGAAGGGAAGGGAAGGGGAAGGGAAAGGGAAAGGGGAAGAAGAAGGGAAGGGAGAGGAGAGGAGAGGAGAAGAGAGGAGAGGAGAGGAGAGGAAAGGAAAGGAAAGGAAAGGAAAAGTGAAGGGAAGAGTAGCGAAGGGAAGGGAAGGGCAAAGGGAAGGGAAGGAAAGGGAAGGGAAAACTCCATATTAGTGACTTAGACCTGATGTGCCTAGAAATAAGACTGGGGGGACCCATCCCCAAATATAAACAGTTGTTAATCTTTGCCTGATGGAATTATCAGTGATAGTGATTATTTTTGCTTAGAAGAGTTTTCTAAATTTTCTACAGTGAACATGTATTATTTTTAGGAGGGGGCAGGAGGTAGAAAATGTTCTCTAAATGTCTCCCACTTCACGCACTGGAGAACATTAGCTCAGCTGATCCTTACACAACAATACACTAAAGTAGGTTAACGCACATCACCATCTTAAGTTTGCAAATATAGAAACTGAGGCTGAACTTCATCATTCTTCACTGGGTTATACTGATCCTTAGAAACTGAGGCTGAACTTCATCATTCTTCACCGGGTTATACTGATCCCAAGTAAGCTGATGTCATAGGCAAGCCCCTTTTTTGATGGCTGATACAGCCACCCACTCCCCTGAAGCCCTCTCACTCTCTCCATCCACTCTCTGTGGCCTGCTGAAGGTTGGTGCTCATTCTTTGATCACTGGCTACTTGACCAGAGAAGGCAGCACCTTTTATTCTGAGACTCAGGATCTATACCCAGTGACCAGGAAGTAGCAGGGTGGCTTGTTTTCGGCCTCCCTTTGAAGAGAGGAATCTTAGAGACTAGAAGAGGTTAACTAGTTTGTCCAAGATCGCACAGCTAGCAAATGACATAGCTACTATGTAAATCTGACATTCTGAATGTAGAGACCTCACACTTAATCACTAGATTATAGCCCCTCAATAAAACAGTCAAGATTCATTCAAAACAATTTAGATGTGGAACTCTCAGAGGGCATACCACCAGAGCTGGGGTAATCTCTTTGCTCTTGACCTGTACTAGCCAATGTGAGTCGGAACCACTTGAGATAAGAAGACAGTCAGCATGAATGGGAGGTAGGTCACATGCAAAAGAATTAATCACATACATTAAAGATGTATGGAAGCCAGTCTTCTCACTGTTGAAGAAGGGAGGCACAAACATGGAAAAGGCAAGACTCATGTGATACTGGATTGTAATCAGGGGCATTGGCATTAACACAGGGTATCTAAAATGTAGAGAGCTACAGCTACCGATGTAGAGAGCATATGTATGTGTGCATGAGCATATATAACTCTACCCACTGAGAGGACCCAGCCAGAATTGACGACACTCTGGTAGCACTGAGTACCTTTAATGCCTAAATCCTGATTTCTAAATAACATTCTCAACTAAAAGGAACTAGGGCTCCTCATAGACATAGCTGACTCCAGGGCTAGGGCAGGGAAAGTATCAGATCAGCCTGAGATCTCTTATGGCAGAAAAAAGGAAGTTCTTTAAGAATCATGGTAACTGTCGGGGCGCCTGGGTGGCTCAGTGGGTTAAAGCCTCTGCCTTCGGCTCAGGTCATGACCTCAGGTATCCTGGGATCAAGCCCCGCATCGGGCTCTCTGCTCAGCGGGGAGCCTGCTTCCCCTTCTCTCTGCCTGCCTCTCTGCCTACTTGTGATCTCTCTCCTCTCTGTCAAATAAATAAATAAAATCTTAAAAAAAAAAAAGAATCATGGTAACTGTCAAAAATCATGGGAGCTTGAAAAGGCTCTCACTGGCTAAATCTGGGCCAACTTGAGCATCCTAGTAAATAATGCTAGTAATGGATTATAACTCATTGAATAAAATAGGAATCCATGGATACAGACTGATATAAATAAATAAGAAGAGGAAGCTCTACCTTATGCCAACAAATATGTGTAGAAGAAATGGTAGCATTATGTAATTACTTATCCACCATGTTAATGATAACTGGGTCAGGAATAGCATCTGTGGATGCCACAAATAATGGGTAAAGTTTTAATAAGAAATCGGGTGCTAATATAGTCTTAACATATCTCCCTATAAAATACTTATTAACATCTTAATGAATATTTGTCAATACTTATTAATACCCATCACAAAGTACTCATTAATTAACTGTACTGTGGAGAAACCTGACAGACAGAATTTTAACCAAATGAAAAAAGTCAATGTCACCAGTAATAGGTTAAATCAGCATCATGTACCTGCTAATAATATGCAACGAAAAGAACATGTGGTCATTTCTCAAGATACACTTGAATTTAATTTATGACAATTCAATTATACAATTGAATTTAATTATGACAAAACATGAGACAAATCCAAATTGAGGGACATTCTTCAAAGTAACTGATTTAGACACTTCAAAAATGTCAAGGTCATGAAAGATAAAGACTAAAAATTTGTTCCAGATTGACAACAACTAAAAAGACATGCTAACTACATACAGTGTGCAATTCTGGAAGTATAAACACCAGGACAATCAGGGAAATTTGAGCAGGGATCTGTGGAGTAGAATATAGTACAATATCTGTGTCAATTTCCTGATTTTGATGGGCATCCTGTGGCTATGTAGGGAATGTTCTTGTTTTAAGGAAATGCACACTGAAGCATTTAGAGGTAATGGAACATTGCATCATTTGCAACATAATTTCAAATGGTTGAGAAAAAATATGTATATATAGAGAGAGATGAAAACCATGGTGGAATATCAATAATTGGTGAATCTGGGGAAGGATATATAAGACTTCAGTGTTCTGTTCTTGAAATTGAAAATTTTCTATAGGTTTAAATTGGTTTCAAAGTAAAATTTCCCCGAAAAAATATATGATAAAACTCAATACCAATTTTTAGGTGAGCAAAGTAAATGAATAATACATATCTAGAGAGAGAGACAGACCAAGGCATACTGAGAAACAGACACAGAGGGATGGAGGAAGAGAGAAAAAGTCATTATCTGAGACAGTTTTCTATATTTATGTACATACATAGGGGCTTTGTTGCTATTTTTAAAAATAGGATCATACAATACAACTTGCTTTTTTCACTTAAAAATATAACTTGGCAATCTTTCCAGATCAGCAAGCTAAATCTACTTCGATCTTTTTAATTACTGCATAGAATTGCCTTATATTGCTAGTCCATCATTTTTAACCAATTCCCCATCAGAAGATATTTAAGTTGCTACCTAATATTCTCTAAAACATTTATTTTCCATTTATAGTTTTACTACCAAATAATATGGTTAAAGTCAGCATGTGAACTGCTGCATGTCACAGAGGGAAAAAAATTCTCAGACTTGGGTCATACAAATATTCAAAAGTAATGATAAGTTCAAGGCAAGGTTAGTGCGAATGGACAAATCAATAAGATTCTTCAGCGGGGCCTAAATTTCTCATATGTCCACTGTCTAGCAGTGCAACTAGCAAATTTTCAAGTGTCTCTTCATCTTTTTCTTTCTATTAGTCTACTTGCTTTTAGAACTCTATTTTATTTTGATTTAGGAGGCCTCTTTGTCAGTCTACTTAGGAATGGGCATTGCAATTTCTACCCTTATCTTATAGCTATAGGCATTTTCCAGAATGCCTGCACATGTGAAATTATTCAGGCACATTGATAATCAGCAAAAACAGAATCAGAGGAAACCATTTTGTCCTCTGTGTTTGTTGCTAAAGAACCCTTCTCCTTTGATGTACTCATTGGGGTGGCAGAGTTTCTGCGCACATGTCGTTATTTTGTAATTAGAAGAGGGAAGTGGGAGGGGCCATCCATGAAAGAAGGTAAGCTTCCCCAAGCAAAATTGGGCTGGGTCAGATGTATGTACAGCACCACCACTCTGACAACATCCCACGGGTGGACTTAAATATAGTAGAAGCAGAGGATGGCCTCGCGCAAGCATTCAAAGACTTGGACATTTCTCTTGCAAAACTGACCCCCAAAACACTGAGGAATTGCTAGAAATATGAGGTGTGATACCTGTGCAGAAACAGAAAATAAACTTGTGTGTGGTTATTTTTGTGAGGCTTTAGATTTTGTTCAGTGGGGCCAGTGAAGCTAAGAGAAAGGCCTAGGAGTCCTTTTTGCTTGCTTCCATTTCCTAAGAAGTGACATGCTCATCGAAGACTCAAGACCTGCCCTCTTTGAGGAAGACGCGGTCGCAGCTACAGAGGAAACTTGGACGCCAGCTCCTGATTCTGACTCACCACTGTTTGCTCTCACCCAGGAACAAGTCGGTCAGGAAGCCTTGCCACAGCCATGGCTTTTAAAGACACCGGGAAGACACCCGTGAAACCAGAGGTGGCGATTCACCGAATTAGAAATACTCTCACCAGCCGCAACGTAAAATCTTTAGAGAAGGTATATGTTGACTTGATCGGAGGCACAAAGGAAAAGAATCTCAAAGTGAAAGGACCAGTTCGGATGCCTACCAAGACTCTGAGAACCACTATAAGAAAAACTCCTTGTGATGAAGGTTTTAAGACTTGGGATCATTTTCAGATGAAGATCCACAGGCATCTCATCGATTGGCACTGTCTTTCTGAGATTCTTAAGCAGATTACTTCCATCAGTATTGTGCCAGGAGTTGAGGTTGAAGTCACCATTGCAGATGCTTAAATCAACCTTTTTAATAAATTATCGATTGTTAAAAAAAAAAAAAGACTCAAGATCTTAGGAGTGAAAAGTTTGTAAAAGGCCACTGCCACAATCACCCTTCCACATAAACCACACATAATGGTCACTTTAAAAATATTAAATTTTCAATTCATCATCATTTTTATAGCTGGGGGAAAATCCATTTGCGTTAACTACAATAGTTAGTAAAAGCATTTAAGTGTCCTTTTGTCTTTTTAAATATAGTATTTACTCATGAAGGTCTAGGTTTAAAATTAAGGCACAAGTAGGTTTTTAACCAAAGCACATTCATAGATATTCATTGATTTTCCCAAGCACTATATTACTGATTTTCCCCACCCTAGAAGAGAGTTACATGAATTGGAGTGTGTTCTGATAAGCATAGGTTAGATGAAAATAATTGATACTGCTATGAAGATAGGAAAAGAAAATCAATCTTATATTTTCTAACAATTGAAATAAGTGAGAAGGAACTTTTCAAAACAGAACAATAAAGTATCACATTATAGTATATTACCTTTTTTGTCTAACAGAAAAGGGAAGACAGGAAAATTACTAATAGTCAACTAGTTCAAATAAAGCACAATTCAAACGTGCTTCATCTGAGATTGCAGAGTTTCAAGAGTTTTAAAAGGCATTCCAGAGACATGCTGATGAGTACATGTCTCAGGCATTTCCAAACAACTGGTATACGAGGCTGCAATAAAAAGATCCAGGAACATACTCATCATGCTTTTTGTCGTTGGACAAGACAGTTGACCTAAATTCTTCTGCATTTCACATGAAGCAATAGCATCATGGAGGTGTGTAGAATTACAGGATGCTCCAGAAATATTGAGTCACCCCACATGAAAGAGATAGTCACTACTGATCACAGGTGACCTTTACTTTACTGATCACAGGTGACACATTATGGTCATGATTTACTGAATTCCAATAACTTCAGGTTATTTCTATTTAACTATTTCTTGCAATGTCTTTAAAATCCAAAATTATGTCATGTGAATGTGCCTACTTCCCAAAGATCGTTTTAAAGTCCTAGTCTCCAAATCATAAAACTCTCTCACCCATGAATTTCTCAGCCTAAAATTTACATCCAATCCAGAAGTCAAGTGACCTGAATTCATTTCCTGGCCTCAGTGGGCAGTCACTAAATGTCTTCTTTGCCTTCCTTTCTCATCAATAAAATGGGCCAGTGCTCGTCATACCTTCATGTAGAACGTTGTGACAGTAAATGAACTCTTCAGAAGAAAAATGCCATTTAGATTCAACTTCTATCTATTGAGGTGTCTACCCTGAGCTGGGCACTCTATTATGTATTTTACTTATATTTTTCCATCTAATAGAATAGTCCAATTAGGTAGACATTATTAGCTACAACCTAAGACAAAAAAATGAGGACCAGAAAAGGTGAATTACTTTTCTTAGCACAACTAGCCATAGGCAAACACAGGATTCAAATTTCAATCTGGTGCTCTTTCCCTCTTATTATTTCTACTTCTATCTTTGTATAGTCAGGATGCTATTGCAGTAATAAGATTTTCCAGTAGAATGAAATTTTTAGGAACCACCAATAAACTACTAGAGAAAGCAAAGAAGACTGCAAAGATCATTTGTAAAGTTTCGGTCAGACTCTTGAAAACATACATCCCGAGGTCAAGGAGCTGTAACACTGAACTTTCTGGGGAGGCAAATATATATATATACATATAAATATAATCTGGAAAGGAAAAAACTCCAGACTCCTTTAGGAAAGAAACAAGGAATTTATTAATTTAGGATTGAGGAAGAATAGAAATATATGAGAAGTAAATATTCGACTAGCAGTGGAAAACTCAGAAATGAAAGGAACGCCTGAATTCCTGGGATAGACATTCTTTAGATAATATCTAGCAGGTGAGCAAGTTTACTACCTGCTAGAAACTGCACAGCCCAAGATCCCTTGGAATGTATTTATAGCTGCTCCGTCACTAAGGCGCCAACATTTGATCTGTTCTTTCCAAAATAGGTTTTAAAAAATTCAAAAGGAAAAAGGCAAGAGCGCTGTAAACAACGTCTTCTGCAGCCGTTTGTAAACACTGCCACCAGAGAGAATAGAAGACATTCGTTTCCAAAGTCTGAACAGACCTTCAGTCTGATGAGAGAGAAGGCTTGAGAGTGGGAGCTGCCGAAAGCAGAACAGCTACTCCCTTTGGCTTCGTGGCTCTCATGACCTGAGGAGGAGAAACCACAGCTGACTCACCTGTTTAGAAGGAAGACAACGCGGTGAGCAAATTTCCTCGATGGATATTTAATGCAGACCCCGTGCCATGCTCCGGGAAGGCGTGTGGCCAAAAGAAAGAAGTGAGGTGCCCAGAGTCCTAATTTTCTGAGACTTTCAGGTGCTTCTCAACTCCTTTCCAGGAGAAAGAAGTTCTGTCCATGAGAGACTAGTCTATGGGAGCTAGAGGTTTTATCAAAGAAGACCCAAAGTCTTAATTAATGATTGATAACACCTAGATTGGAGTCACCACAGAATTACAGTACCACAATCTCTCATCCAAGATTCAGAAATCCAAGTGCTGTGAAAATAAAAGTTTCTTTTTTTGTAACTCATTTGATAAACAAAACCTGATCCAGCTTCTTCCGGTGACCAAACCTGACCTGGATTTAAGAGAGGGTGTTACAGGGTGCTGCCCCAAGCCCCTAGGTGATTATGAAATATTTAGTATATGCACCATACTGTCTTTCCAAAATCTGAAACATTACGAATTCCAAGAATACCTAGCTCCAAGTGTTTTGGTAGGGGATTGTGGACCTGTATTATGTATCTTTATGTGTTCTTTTGTCCTTCTTCTTTTGTTCTAAATGCAAGTTAAGTCATGTCTCACACAGTATAAGCAACTAGTCCACAGTATTTTAAGAAGCAGCTACACATTCCCAGAAAATGCACAATTTGCCAAACCATGTATGTTAGCTTGCAAGGTCAGCCACCAAACTTTGGAAGAGCCCACAAGGTGAGCTTTGCACACCAGGAAACTACCACAGCTGGGAAGGAACTGCCAGAATTATATGCAGACTAACTACGACAGCCTCACACACCAAGAAATCACCTGAGAAGCTTTAAAAACTACTGCCCTAAAATGGATCCACTTCAGTAACGACTAACAACCTTACCTCTGTGAACGCTCACATTTAAATTTGTAATTTATCTGTCTCACACATTAACGTTTTCATTTAAATCCTGGTGAGCTTTAGAAACTCAGTACCAGGTATACCTGCACAATCCCAAATTCTGAAAATTTTTATCACTGAAAAGCATACCCCAAAACAAACAAAAACCTTAATATATACTGCTCATCTCCTGCTCATCTTTTCCACTTTATATTTGGTGGAAACGTTCTATTTCAAACACACCGTGAAAGAATAGGCACTTGACAATCATTTCTTCTGGATGAGTCTGGAAGGTAAAAACTCAGCTATCTGCTTAGAAAAGACGCTTATTAAGAGCTCAAACCCACAAGTGGAGCCTCTGGGATCACAAAATGCTCTGCTTGTTTCTAAGGATTTGGTAATCCAATATTTTCTTGTCCTATATGCCAAGCTAATTAGTTCTAAATGTAACACTCTTTAGTGGAATGTGGATGACAAATATCCATACAAGGACCTACAACTTTTAAATGTTATATCTAGTCTCCCATGTGTATTTGGGCACCAGATTAAAGGATCATCGCTTTGACTTTTTAAAATTTAAAATATATCAGGAATAATGTCTACCCCAGACTGCTGCTGTTTAAGTGAAAGTGTTCGGCCCAGAGTTCTGTCACGTCTGTCAGAATGTCTGGCTTGTAAATTTTGTGTGCTTATAGATTTTGGGTAAAATACAACAAAAATTGCAGATGCATGCGCACAATCACGCACAATGAGACAGGAAGCAATTTAAAATGAAAATAAAATAGAAAAACAGTAGCTACTTCATGTAAAACCAAAAAAAGAAAGAAAGACATAATTACCTACATTTACAAAAGAAGCAAATAATAAGGAGGAAGAAGAGTTATTTAGGGTAAAATAACCAGGAATTATAACTAAGATTCATGGGAATGAAAAATTGGCGTTGTGTGACAGAGATGACTTGTGGCCACAAACTATTCCTCCATTCTTCCTCAGTAAAAAAAAAATAAATAAATAATCCTGATTTTATTTGGGCAGCAATGCACTCAACCAAAAGATGTTCTTTCCCAAACTCCCTTGCAGCTCGGTTTGGCATGGAATTAAGTTCTGATCAATAATCTGTAAGCAGAGTGTGGGGGAGGGGCAAGAGGAAGGGAAGGGGGAAAGGCTGCCCTAAAGAGGTGGGCTCCGTTTTCTATGCCTTGTCCCTTCTGCAGTAAGGAGCTCCAGAGTCAGCTTGGACCATGAGTTCAGAATGGAGCATGTCCCTGATGTAAAGCAAAAAGATAAGAACTCAGTTCCTAATAACTTTGTGGAACTGCTGTATTTATTCTGGACTGGCTATCTCTGGACTTCTTTTACATGAGAGAAGCAACTCTTGTGTGTTTATTGTTGTTTGTTTTGGTTATTGTTGTTGTTATTGTTACATTCAGTTCTATCAAAAACCTAACTGAGACCGACAGTTGGAGAAAATAAATCAACTGCGGGATCCAGGACTCAGGCCCTTGCCACTCCAAGTGTGGAACCTGCAAGAGCAGCACGGGCATCACTCAGGGGCTTGCTAGAAGAGAAGTCTCAGGCCCCACCCAGGCCTCCTGAATCAAAATCCAAATTTCAACAAGATCCACAGGTGACCTGTGTGCATGGTTTAAGAAGTTTCAGTAAATGCTCTATGAAAAGCCAGACCAAACATCATGGATTTGAATGAACTGCTGGGCAGTGTTCTTATGACTTAGATTTCTATCCTGAGGAAGAAAACAAAAAACAAAACAACAACAACAACAAAAACACTGAGAAAATATGACCTGATTTTGAGATCAGACATCAAACATACTATTTTCAAATGTTAAGTTCCTCAGTAGGTTCAAAATGCACTAAAAGAAAACAAATACAAAGGTTATAAAAAGTAAAAACAAAACAAAAAAAAAAACCAACTAAATATGGACTTTTAAAGCTATAATTCATAATAAACTAGAGTGCTTTACACACAATGATCAAGCTGCCCAAACCCAGAAACAATAATCCTTTTGGTCATTTATTACACCAAAGCTTTTTTATTTTCATTTTTATGTTACTAACCACCAATTCTCTGACAAGTTCGGTAACATCCCAACTGCCCAACTGAAAATTCATTTACCTGCATAGCATTTAAACATGAAAATTATACTTTCAGTGTACACATTCAGTCTGGAAAATTTCTCCTCCACTTCCCAAAAGGACTCCCAGTCAGTAAATGTAATTCTCTACATGAACAAGATTGTTTGAATTGATGAAGTTCAGTTAATTTTCAAATAATTTTTCTACAGCAGTATTTTAGATAAAATGTATATACAAAAAAAATGACCAGATCTTACTTATACTACTGGATGAGTTTCATAATCTTATCCAGCCCTGTAACCACCTCCCCAATCAAGATATAAGACATTCCCATCCCCCCAGAAAGTTCCCTTGAGCTGCTCTGCAAGCCTTCCCCACCTCTGCCTCCCCACAAGAAGCAGCCACTTGTCCAGGGGAGGTTCTTACCCTGATGTGGCCAGAAAATGGAGCCAAGAATGATTCTACAATTTAAGGCCAATAAAATAGCATTAAGAACCATAGAGCTCTTTGTTGCCTGCTGGTGCTCTTACCACGCTTTAATCTTCTATCAAAAGCTCGTCTAATGTGTGGTAGCAAGGAATAGAGAACACCTTGAGCTTAGTTCAGTCAACAGTGTGAGCGTTGATACAGTTTGCTAAAACACTGACTCTACTCAAGTGGATTCTTGATCTGTTTTCTTTAAGTAGGTATAAATAGGTTTTAAATAGGTATTCCTTCTTTGGGGGAAATCCTAATTTCAAATAGTGCCTCCTGCCCTCCCATATCGGATACCAAAAAGAGCCAGAACATAGAGTGATTTGCAGTTGAAAGTACAAAGTTTACTTTTTAAAACCTTTGATTATGCCATGTTATTATTTTGGGTCGAAGGTGGGAGTTAGGCCAAACATTGTCTCTTTTTTCCTAAACCAATATATTTAATTAAAAATTAGTACACAGAAAGGGTCCTCTGAGCACTGTCTTCCTTCTTTGAATCGACTTACTCCATCAATTTTTCAGTACTTCACATTTCCCAACTTTAAGGAAATGGGCAAAGGCAATATATGTAATCCTTACAAATATTATGAGAAAGGCACTGTTAGGTTTGGGTACACTGCAAATGTAAGACACCCCTAATATTAGCAGTTTTCATTGTAAATCCAAGTAACCAATTCTTGGTTGGTTGTGTTATCAAAGCAAAAAGTATGAGGCCACATACAGTGCAACTCCCAGTTACTCTCAACCAACAAGTCATTTTCCTGAAGAGTCACTGCGTCTCTCATTAATGGTGCACCAGCATCGGAGGGTCAGAGCTCTGTTTTGGGGTCGGCTGCTGCATACTTGGGTGCCAGTTCAGTGATGAGATTCACATAGTCCGTTTTCTCCGCACAGGCTCTGCACTCCTCTCCCCAGCTGTGCAATATCTGTTTCAGCTCTGCTACTCTCATCTTTGACAGGTCCACTGATGCCAGGTCCAATTTCTTTTCTAAACAACAAAAAAGGAAAAGCACTATTTAAAAAGAAACCAAAACAACTGTGAAACACTTAGAAAAGCCGATGGTGTTACTTATCTTGGTGCTGACTACCTTATGTAATAAGGTAAAAGAATAATAAGAATAATAAGAAATAAGAAGAAGAAGAAGAAGAAGAAGAAGAAATTCCAATTTCTATGGAAACCAAGACATACCTAAGGAAAATGTGTTATGTACAAAGCTATTGGGATCATTAGTGTTGTATTCAATTTGCTTTTCATGGAATTATACTTGCTTCAAAACAGGGGCCTGGGTAGCTTTACAGGATTTTGGGACCACTCCATGTGACCACTCCATGGCTTCTCAAGACCATAATGACTAAAATGACTACACTGTATCCTAATTGCTGCTCCTAAGATACAGAGAATTGATAAATGGCAATGCCTTGGGATGGCCTTGAGTGTGGCCAGCGGAAAGCCCTAGATTGTAATTAACCAGAAAGTGATGGTTCGCTTTCTATAAGAACACATGTCTGGATTAAAACAGATGGACATACCTATTACAAGGCCCTATGAAGTTTTTAAATAACAAATGTAAGGACACCAAAAACATGAATGAAATTAAGAGCATTCTTATTGGTCCTTAATTGTTTGGGATCTCTGCTTGAATTCACCTGATCCTCTGTCCCTACTGGGATCACAAAATCATCCCAGCACTCATTGGTAGTCCTTTGGGATATACCCACTTCTCTAATGCTAGCGCTTTGGTGCCAGCCGATCTGGCTCCTAACCTTCTTGCCAATAACACTTGTCATTAACATCCAACTCCTCTAGAAAGACTATTGTTTCCATTTACTATCTCCAGACAATGTCGAGAATGCAGCTACTTCTCCATTGCCAAACCCAAAAATAGGAAAAAATAGGAAAAACAAACAAACAAACAAAGCTCATCTATAACATACTCATGATTGTAATTTCCCTGTCAGAAAGGGGAAATTCTTTTCCTTCCCTCTCCCCCATGACCAGGTGTGTGCTTGAACATGGATACAACATTGAAGTTTGCTTATTAAACAATTAGTGGCAGCCCAGGACTTTTGCAGCTTGACTTCTCTTGAGGAGCCCTTTCCTTGTTTCCCCTGCATGATAGAACACAACATTTAAAAGCCTTTTAACAACCATGATTGTCAAGTGACTTATCAAAAATTTCCAGTATGTGTGCTAAAACCTAAAAGTTGGATTTTATACTTAGGAATAAATTTAACCAAGGAGGAGAAGATCTATACACTGAAAACTACTGGATTTTGATGAAATAAATTAAAGAGAACACAAATGGAAAAACATCCTGTGTTCATGGACTGGAAGATTAATATTGTTAAAATGCCCATCCTACCTGAAGCCGTCTACAGCTTTAATGCAATCCCCATCAAAATTCCAATGGCATTTTTCACAAAAAAAAAAAAAAGAAAAAATAACCCCGATTAGTATGGAACCTCTAAAGACCCTGAATAGCCAAAGCAATCCTCAGAAAGAACAAAGCTGGAAGCATTGCACTTCCTGATTTCAAACTGTACTACAAAGCTACAATAAAACAGTGTAGTACTGACATAAAAACAGACACATACACTAATGGGGTAGAATCAAAAGCCCAGAAAAAAGCGTATAAGGTCAACTAATATTTGACAAAGGTACCAAGAATATTCAGTGGGGAAAGAACAGTCTCCTTGTTAAATGGTGTTTGGAAAGCTGGATAACCACATGCAGAAAAAATAAAACTGGACCCCTATCTTATATCACTTAGGAAAATTAACTTGAAATGGATTAAAAGTTAAACATAAAACCTGAAACCATAAAAATTCAAGAAGAAGACATAGGGAAAGTCTCCTTGACATTGGTCCTGGCAACAATTTTTTGGATATGACACCAATGCACAACAAAAACAAAAACCAACAAATGGGACTATATCAAACTAAAAAGTTTCTTCACAATAAAGAAGCCATCAACAAAATAAATGGCAAGTTATGGGATGTGAGAAAATAATTGAAACTTATATATCTAATAAGGGGTTAATATCCAAAATATATAAAGAACTCATACAACCCAGTAGCAAAAATATCCCAAACAATCTTACTAAAAAAATAGGGAGAGGAATTGAATAGATATTCTTCCAAAGAAGACATACAAATGGCCAACAGGTCCTTGATAAAGTACTCAGCCTCACTAATCACAAGGGAAATGCAAAACAGCCTTACAATGAGGTATCACCTCACATTTGTTAGAATGGCTGTCATCAAAAACCTAAGAGATAACAAGTGTTGGAAACGATTTAGAAAAAAATCACTGTTGCTGGCAGCATAAGTTAGTACAGCCACTATGGAAAAGAGTATGGAAGTTCTTTCAAAAATTAAAAGTAGAACTACCAAATGACCTAGCAATCCCACTCCTGGGTATATATCAAAATGAAATGAAAACAGGCTATTAAAGAGATATCTGCACTTCCGTGTTCATTGCAGCATTATTCACAATAGTCAAGATTTGAAAATAACCTAAGTATCTATCAACAGATGAATGGATAAAGAAGATGTGATGTTTGTGTGTGCGCGTGCATGTGTATGACACACATGGATACACACACAATGGAATGTTATTCAGCCATGAGAAAGGAAATCATGCCACTTGCAACAAGAAGAATGGACTAAGTGAAATAAGTCAGAGAGAGATACTGTATGATGTCACTTATACACGAAATCTAAAAAAGCCAAACTAATAGAAACAGAGCATAGGACGGTGGTTACCAGGGACTGGTGGGTAGAGAAATTAAGATGTTGGCAAAAGAGTACAAACTTCCAGTTACAAGACAAGTTCTGGGAATCTAATGTATGCCATGGTAATTATGGTTAATACTGTATTATATACTTGAATGTTGCTGTGAGAGTAGATCTTAAATGTTCTCATCACAGAAAAGATACGGTAATTATAAGACATGATGGAGGTGTTAACCAACACGATGGTGGTAATATTGCAATATATAAGTGTATCAAGCCAACATGTCATACACCTTAAACTTGCACAATGTTTTATGTCAATTACATTTTAATAAATCTGGAAAAAATAAATAAAAGTTAAATTTTAAAGCCTTTTTGTTATTTAGACAGTCAGCTACACCCTGTGCTCAGGGCACCCTTCAATTTTTATAGTGATCTCCATCCTTTAAAAAAAAAATAGATCTAGCAAAAACATACTTTCAGGTCAAAAACCAAATGATACCTTCCTAATTGAAAACATAATCCATATCTACACTTACCTTGTTTGTTGATTTCATGGCTGGCTTAACAAAATACCTTTAAATATAGATGCTTTTATAGCTCAAATTATTACTATCCTACCATTCGAAGACCCTGTTCAATCTCAACTTTCTTGCCAACCATAAGTGGGGAAGGAGAACTTAGAACTGCTGGTCTATTCAAGATAAATGATCAAAAGAAAAAAAAAAACCACTTTTTTGCAAGTGTCAGTAGTGTCTTTGAGTTTTTCTAGGGAACTTGGCATCTGGCATTAATTTTAAAAGAGGAAAAACTCTGTAACCCTAAACTATAAGGAAAACGTTGATCCCAAAATTAAAACTGGTTCATGGCTCCCCAAGGGCCTCTAGTGGCCAGCGTTGCCAAAACATTAGTAACTGCATTTCTTTTCAATAATATCTGAATAATTTTTCTATTATTCAAGGATCCGAGTAGGATCCCTTGTATATAGCAGATGTTATTCCAAATACGTTTGTTAAATGAAAGAATCAAGACAGGTTTGTTCCTTTTATGAATATTGCTTATATAGACTCAATGATTCCTGCCTCTACTTTATTGCTTGGAAGCCAATAAAAACAGATGCCTTTCCCATAATCACTACCTTGGAGATTAGGGCCTGCCTTTGGCAAATTAAGAAATAGATTGTCTTTGGTATCTTCTGACCTTAAACCTATTTAAAGCCAGCTTCGTCACTATGGTGCATAGGCATATTACACAGCTATGTTGGAAAATAAGACTAAAATAATTCAGAGTTGGGTGCTAATTACTTAGGAAGTAAGTGGGTCTGTAACATAAAACAATGACTTAAGCAAAAGAAATGAGTCTTTCCTGGTAAAATCTCAGGTATTAAGGACAGGCTAAGAGAGGAATGCCCCAGGCTTTCGGCACACCTCTTCAGTCTACCCAAAAGGCTGGTCCAGATGCAAATCCTCAGTACTATATCGGAATAGATCTATATCAGTGAAATTCATAAGGCCAAGGATAATGTTTTAAATAGGACAGCTCCTCCCTTTCCTCACTGTTTATTTTAGGCACCCTTGATAAGCTTACTTCATCGAGCAAAACCTGACTTGATGTGAATAACCTATTTCCTAAATTTTAAAAGTGCCAGGATGGTAGACAAGTCTAGGGAAAAAAGATATAGTCCATATTTAAAACTTCAAAGTCCCGACATCACCTTTGAATAGATGCAACTTTTGTCTTAATAGGTCACCGAGAGCTAAATCACCATGAATAGCGGCTCCCTTTACATTTGGAATTTTTCCTTGACATACATAGCTGACATTGCCTTGGTGATTTAAGAGTTTAAATTTGGCTATCTGGGTTGGCAGATTTACCAAATGCTGATTGTGCCAGTATTCATTTCTCTTCCCCCAGAGGAGCTCAGATGGCATGAGGCACCATTCAGCAGCCCAGGAACCTACTGGTGAGTGGAGATTTTCTTCCCTTCTCACACCAACTTTTTAGAAACAGGGACCTCAGTGTAGAGAATTGGCAATGTTCTGGACATATTGGGAAAATACATTTGTCTCCATTATACCATATTTCAGTTCACAGATCTGGCTGTCCATCTTCTTGAGCTTCTCGCAAATCTTTGCTGCAGGCATATGCACACTCATTGGGCGAGCGACCTCACTGAGGATCTTCGTGGCTGCATCCTTCGTTGCGCCTAAGTAATAGCACTGAAGGAGTACAAAGGGAATTTAGTGTCCTGGGTGACAAAAAAAAAAGTAGTTAATATAGTTTGGAGAAGTGAGAAAGAGGTTAACCTAATTTTCATGGCCCAGCTATTAAATTTTAACCCCTGCTGACTAAGACACCAGAAAACAAATGATTCCAACCCCGTGATCATGTTAATTAGAAGTGCCCTACAATTCACACGATGCTCAAAGACTAATAAGAGCCAACACTTGCTAAGTGTTTTCTCTGTGCCAGGCACTGCTCTCGGGGCTTTAAAGGTCTTAACTTATTGAATTCTCACAACAACCCTGTGAAGTAAGTACTATAATTATCCCCATTTTACACCCAAGTCAACCGAAGGTCACCTGGTGGTAAGCAGAAGAGACGGAATTTAAATATCTAGCATTTTGGCTCTAGAGTCCATGCCCTTATCCATCATGCTATGCTGCCTTTCCAGCTGCCTAACTGAGGCAATTTACATTTAAAAATATGAAGCTTCATGGCACAAATGAATGTTGAGACGGTGTGTCAGTGGTGAACAGTCAACAATGCTGATTTAACTGACAAGTTGAACATGGAAATTTTAGGCAAAGTGAATTGGCCGGCAATTGTCTGTAGTGAAGTAAAACATATATTGAAAAGTGATCTGTGTAAACCCAGGAAACACCATTATAAGAGAACATAAATACTTCATTAGTTATGTATAAATGATGTGATAAAAATGTTTTGACAGGTGTGACTAATAGTCTTATATTAGTATATGTATCTTATATCTTATATTTAGAGAGAGTCTACCCACTCTTAACCCAGGACAGAAAATGTAACTTTACTTAAAACATGGAATTGCTTGTCTATTCAGAAAGCAAAATATACCAGATATATTCTAAATGAAAATACATAGGACTACATTTCACTGGAAGATCAATTTCTGCTTGCTATCTGCAATGAACATGCTTGAGGCAAGCATTTAAACAGGAGAACATTAAGGAAAAGATGAGAAATGAAACAATTAACAGTTTCTTCAAGCTTAAGGGAAAAATGAACAGGGAAGATTTACCATACCAGGCGGTTTTCTTTGCCTTTGACATCCAAGCAAAAGCTGACCAGTTCCTTTTCTATGGTGTCCAGGGAAAAGTTGATTCCTCTGGCTATCAAGGAGTTATAGAATCGGTTCAAGAATTCTTTACATACTAGAAGAATCAAAGAAATTGTGTAGTTATGTACAATATAACCATGACTATATCTATGTGTATGCCCCCTCACCAAATAAAAAATAGTTAAATATAATTCAACACAGTGTGACAACGGATTCGAATTATAAGTAAGAATGGTTTGGGGGTCTATAGCAATTCGCTTAGTATTGGGCCCTTATAATAATATGAACTTATCAAATCAATCAATCAACCTTTGGAACCAAGTTGAACCTAAAATGAGAATTTTTCCTCAACAGTTAATCCTAAAAAAGAATATAGCTTTATATAGGATATGATGCTTGGGACTGCTTTGTTAAAGCACAGAGAAAAACCTGAATACATATCTTAAATGAAACCCCTTGATAGTCTGCCTATGTCTGTATGTTCTATCATCACAAACCTAAGTGAAACTCCAAATTTGAACAATCATATTCAATCCCAGCATCCAGAGCCAGCGAAGAGGCAGAGGAGCTAGGAAGTGGTGCAGACAATAACCAGAGTCACCACTTGTTGGGTGCTTAGAGGTGCTGGCGCCGTTCTAATGTATGTTATTAACTCATTCAAGTCTCAGAACAAAGCGATGCTATAGACACTTACTATCCTTATTTTACAGATGAGGTAGCTGAGTCAAAGAGAGGTCAGTTAACTTTCCTAGTAAGTGCTAGAGAGGGAATTAGATCCCAGGTCATCTGACCCTGGCCCTATACACCTATCCATTAGGTACCTCTGCAGTAGGAGGATGCTGCTTTCCCATGTTCCTTTCCCGGAGGGGGCAAGTGTGTGGAGGAAGGAAATGGAGGCCAGAAGCTTATAATGGAAAACCGTGGCCCTAGTATTAGAGAGAATTCTAGAGAAACATACTAAAGAAGAGTGGAGAGTGCTCCGGCCCTTAGTTCTATCCCTACTCTTGATTTATGGTATTAACTAAAACCAGATGATGTGCTCCCATCTCCAATGTTCAAGTGTCTTATCTGTCTGTCTGGTAAATGAGGCAAGGTCTAGCCTAATACACAAGATCACTCTAATACACAAACTAGATACCTGCTGTAGTTTAAACTGTGTTCATCTGAGTAAAATAGTTTATTTAATAAACATTTATTGGGCACTTCCTATGTATAAAACACCTTAGGAAGTACTACTAACAGATAAACTTCAGGAAGGAGGCAAGACCCAGAAAGGAGAGTCAGGTTGCAAGAAGTAATGTGAGAAGAGAAAATGGCAAGTGGAAGAAAAATCTAAATCAAGATTAACTGTGTAAACAATAATAATAAACTTGTAGGGGTATAAGCATAAGGTAAAACCCCAAAACAGGACAATCCTAACACATAAGGTGGGAAAAAAAGGCGAAGTCACTTGAAACTTCCTAAGATCCTTTATCATCCAGAAGAGGGTGGAGAAACAATATTGTTAAGTCATAAAATTTTTTAGCCAATTCTCATGTTAACAACGTAAGGGTAATAAGTAAAAAATATGAATAGATCACTTTTAGATCTGTATGGTGCAGGGCATGGGGAGGGATTGTTCAAACTTTATCATTCCACTGGAAGACAGAAAAGGTTTAAAAAAAGAAGAAAAAGAAAGAAAAAAAACCACAATACTTTTTTTAAAAAACACAAAATTGAGTGGGAAAAATAAACCCAAATATATAATTAATTACAATAAGCATGAATGTATTAAAGTTGCAGTTATAGAATGGATTTTTCAGAGCAGAACTATCAAAAATTCAATTACAGGCTGTTGATAAGAGTCACATAAAAACTATGAGACTACAGCAAAAGGTTGAAAAAACAAAAAACAACAACAAAATTGAGGAGATTTTAAAAATAAGAAGATATGCCTGGAAAATGCTAACCAAAATCTGCGTTAGTTCTGTAAAGCAATTTTGAGAATAACCATAAAATGAACCATTTACCCGAAATACCAAAATAAATGTTGTAAACTAATGCACAGCCAATAACATAGTTTAATAATATAGAAAATCCTGATATAATTATAAGAAGAAACTGACAAATTCACAATAAAGATGGCTGAACACCCTCACAGCAATTATTTGATCAAATCGACCAAAAGTTAATAAGGACATTAAACATTTGAGCACTATTCACAAGTTTGACCTTACAACCTAAGGAAGCTTTCCCCCCCAAATTAGAGAACCCACATTCTTTTCAAGAAACTATAGAATATTTACATTAATTTGACAGGCCGTAGGCCAAAAAGCAGTTCTCAAAAAACACCAGAAAACCTGCACTAAGCAGTCCACATTCCCTGAATATAATTAGAAATGAGTAACAAAATAATATGATCCAACTTAGTGTCTGCCCTCCTTGTGTCTGGAAATTTTATTTTTACCCCAAATGGTGATATAAATGTATGTACAATAGGGGAATGGGTGTGCAGGAAACAGATGTGGGTGGGTGCAATAGATCTAAAACTTCATTTTCCAAAGATAATAAAAGTACAAAACTTAAAAAGAGCATTTTAAGCAGTTTATTTAGATTAATAAAGGTATGTGTCAAATGAAGCAACTAAACTACTTAGAAGTAGCTGCAGAGGAAAGCACTATCTAGAGAAGAATGGATAAGGGTCTAACATTTTTCAATATAGGCCCGGGGGGAAAAAATCACATTTTAAATTTATGCATATACATAACTATTTGATAAAAAGTATAAGCTATAAAACATTGATAATAAAAAGAAGGCATACTAGAGAGAGAATAGAGACTCTAAAATCATAAGAAAACACCACAAGAAAGCTTTATTTCAATAAATTCAGAAACAGCATAGACAACATTGTAGAAAAGCATAATAAAAATAACTTACATAGGAATAAGAACCTGAATGGACCTAAAAGCCATTTTAAAAAATTGAAGCAGTAATTAAAAATCTACCATGGAAAAAAAGAAACCAGCTACCAGAACTATTTTATACAAACTCTCACAGAGACAAGGATAGCAAAGGAAAAGAAAGGAAGGAAGGAAAAGCTCCCAGACTTTAATGAGATTGGCGAAACCTTGACATCAGAACCAGGCAAGGACAATATGAGACAAAAATTATTGGCCAATATCACATTTTGAAAATAAAATGCACATTAAAAAATCAAAATCAAGGAAGAATCACATCAGTGAACAAGATGATTTAAAATCAGAAAAGCAAAAAAATAAATAAATAAAATAAAATCAGAAAAGCTGGGGCGCCTGGGTGGCTCAGTCATTAAGCGTCTGCCTTGGGCTCAGGTCATGATCTCAGGGTCCTGGGATCGAGCCCTGCATCGGGCTCCCAGCCTGCTTCTCCCTTTCCCCCTGCTTGTGTTCCCTCTCTCACTGTCTCTCTCTCTGTGTCAAATAAATAAATAAATTCTTCAGAAAAAAAATCAGAAAAGCTATTAATGCAATTTATCATATGATCATATCAATAGATGTATATGTATTTAATAAAATCAATTTTCTGTTCATGATTAAAGCAAGCATCCATATGCACACACTTAGCAAACTCGGACTAGAAAAGAACAGCATTGACTTGATAAAGGATATCTACGAAACCTCTACAGCAAATGTCCGACATTAGCAATAAAATGATCCTTTGTCACTGCTTATATTCAATACAGAACTGTATGTGTTAGCTAGTGGGACAGATGTTTATTAGAAAGGAAAAAGCGTGGCTCAGTAGGTTACGCGTCCAACTCTTGATTTCAGGCTTAGGTCATGATCTCAGGATTATGAGATCAAGCCCCACATTGGGCTCCATGGAGTCTGCATAAAATTCTCTCCCTCTCCCTATGCCCCTCCCAAACCCAGCTCACACTCTCTCTGTCCCTGTTAAAAAAAAAAAAAAAAAAAGGAAGGAAAAAGAAAATTTTTATCATTTGCAGATTATATGATTGTCTAGGTAGAAAAACATTCTTCATAAGGAGAGCATTATGCAAAATTGTTGAATATCAGATTAATAAAAGAAACAATGAGAAACCGCAAATTTAAAATAAGAAATCATTTACAATCATGACAAAAACTCTAGTGTAACCAGGAATAAATTTAATGAAATATATCAGGACTTTGGAAGAAAAAATTACAAAACTAGATCAAAAGACCTTAAAGTCGACATCAGAAATTAAAAGATAAACTGTGTTCACAGATGGGAAATTTCAATATTATGGATGATAATTATTTTTAAATAAGTCTGTACATTTAATGTTATTCCAGGGGTACCTAGGTGGCTCATTTGGTTAAGCTCTGCCATGATCCCAGGTCATGATCCCGGGCTCCCTGCTCAACAGAGAGTCTGCTTCTCCCCCTGCCTCTCCTCCTGGCTTGTGCTCACTCTCTCTCTCTCTCAAATAAATAATGTTATTCTAATAAAAATCCCAACAGAACTTTTATAGATTTTACAACCTGGTCCAAAAATACAAATGAAGAATCAAGAGCAAATGAAAGCCAAGAAATGTTTGAAGAAGAAAAAAAAGGAATTCGAGGAATAGACATTATCAGATATCAAGATTTAGTTCTAGAGCTACAGCATTGAAAACATTGTGGGAATGGCACAGAATAGAACAGGAGAACTTGTCTAGAAACAAATGCACAAATAGAGTCTAAAAACAAATGCACAAATCTAGAGGAGGTTGGTAAAGGATGGAAGTG
This sequence comes from Potos flavus, assembly GCA_028534135.1. Lineage (NCBI taxonomy): Eukaryota > Metazoa > Chordata > Mammalia > Carnivora > Procyonidae > Potos > Potos flavus. Next base: position 101,956,073 of record CM052897.1, read on the forward strand.
ATGCTAAAAATCAATGGAGGGTAAAAATTTACTAGGCAATAAATGGTACTAAGACAACTTAACCACGGAAAAAGATAAACTTAGATATCTATCTAAAACTAATGCAAACATAAATCCCAGATGAATAAAGATTTCTATGGGAAGACCATCACTACTAAATTTTTAGAAGAAAACCCAGGAAAGCATCTTCATGATGTCAGGATAGACAAGAAAGATTTCTTAAAGAAGGTACCAAAATACAGATCGTACATTTGATTACAGCAAAATTAAACACTTTTGTAATGCCAAAGAAGTCATAAACAAAAGATAAGACAAGCCACAGACTGGAGGAAAATATTTACAACTTATATAACTGACTAAAAATTAATATCCAGAATACATGAGAAATTGCTATGGTCATACCCTTGGGTCCAATCATTACCAATGACTATAATCTCTATATAATTTCGGTTGAAACATCCCATTGTCTGACCATCACCTCCTATCTCTCCAGCTCACCTCCTCTAACACCCAATACCCAACACCCAAGTTCTCCCAACCCCACCAGGACATACAATCCATTGATTTTCCCAACTTTTCACCATGCTTCCTTACCCAGTTTAGATTCCATATTCTACACTATAGTCACTTCTTTGCACATAAATTCAACACTCTCGCATCTCCCTCCCTTGTTGTATGCACCTGGAAAAACCCTAACCCTAATTAAAACCAACTCTCCACCCAGTTTGTATGGATACTCGCTGAGCACAACTGGAGGAAATAACAGAGGTGCTCACTGGTCTCACTTTAAAATCATGACCACCAATTTCCAGTGAGCCATCAGGGCTGCTCTATGACCCTACTCCATTGGCCATACTCTCACTATATCCAACCACCCAAATGACAGTTGCAAAACTGCTCTCTCCTCAAACCTTGTCTAACACCTCCACCTCATCCTCACTCCCACCTCATGATCCTGCATCCTATTTCTCTGAGGGGGAAAAAAGCAACAGGAGAGAACTCTCTCCTGGTCCCACTGCCCTATTTCCCACACCTGTAGCTGCGTGTGAATGAACTTTAATTCTATGAATGAACTCTGACAACCCTTCCACTTGCTAAGGAGATCCTATCAACTCCCTGCTCCTCCACCTCTGTGCTCTCCCTCCTGTTTCGTTCCCCATTAGCCTGCAACATGCATGTGTTACTTCCCACATCTTAGAAACAATAGGAAGATCCCACATTCCTGTCCCCCCCACCACCAAATACCACCCCATTTCCCCATTCCTCTTTAAGAAAAACACTCAAAGAATTTTTATGCTGTGGTTTCTAATCTCTCGTCTCTTCCTCTCCCTCACTTCCCCACACCTAGTTTAAAGTCAGTGAGTTATAAAAAGTTTGTTGTGAAAAAGAGTCCTTTGCCTCCCCTCATTACCTGATTATTTGTTTCTTTTGTCTGCTTCCTTATTTTGTCCTGCATGATACTTATAGTCACTTGAAATGTATTTGTGGAGATTATTTGAGGCCTAAGATGATGATGCCTTATTTCCATAAAGGATTTGTGTCTGTATTTATCAGGCTTAGGAGCTACTAGCCAGGGACTACTTTAAACTAAATTGACAGCTTGATATTTTCTTGGACCCCTGATGTGAAATTTAGCTGCAAATCCTAGTGAGGACATCTTGTGGTTATAATCTCTCAGAAATGGATTTGTTCCTTTCTTCTATTCTGCTCAGTGTCAAGGAAATTTTCCTTAGAGACCTCTGTGTGTAGGGATGGGTTAGGTTTATTGCTCGTTCAACCTTACTCTGAGGGAGTAACCCTTTGGGAATCCCAAATTAACAGAGAAGAGTGTCCTAGTAGACTCCCTACTTAAAACAAGTCTTAAAAAAAAAAAAAAAAAAAAAAAAACAAGTCTTAGGCTTTGCCTTCCATCTTCCTCACACCAAAGATCATCTTTACTTTGACTGACCAGTGTCATCTGGGCAAAAATGAGTATAAATTCAGTTTACCATTCAGGATTGCTTCTTCCCCTTCAATTTTGTCCTAGTAAATCTTTCTATCTTGTCAGCTGTTGGTTCCTTTATGATGTTTTCATATTTTCTTTTGCAGCATTAGGATTTCTTGGCCAGAGAATTGCTATAATCTGACCCACTAAGTTCTGAACATCCTAACCAGATTCTTTAAAAATGAAAGTCAGATTATGCTACTTCATCTGCTCAACACCCTCCTGTGGTTTTCCATATCACTCAGAGTCTAATCCAGTCTCCGGATTGTCCCGAAGTCCCTAATGACCTGACTTTCCACTGCCTCTCACCCTTCTGTGTCTGTCACCTCTCTCACTTAAGCCACATTGCTCTATCCTCAAAGAGGGACCTAGATTGGATGTGAAATATATATTTTTTGGCTGAATAAAAGAGCTCCTGCATATCTGTAAGAAAACCACAGTCCTACAGGGAAAAGTTAAGTTGAAAACACATATAATCTATTGCTCAGAAATTCTTGCTCTATGACCTAGAGAAATCATCACCTATGTGCTCCAGGGGACATGTATAATACTCAGGGCACCATTGTTTAAAATTATGTCAAAGTGGGAAGAACCTAACCGAACTTTCAAGAAAGAATTGTTACATAAACTGTATTTCACTCAGAAAGTGGAATTCTACAGGCAAGTTAAAAAAAGGAACTACATCTGTAGTTATCAATATACATAAATGCCCTAATATCATGTTGAATGAAAAGGTTGCAAATGAATAGGTACAATGTACAATTATATAGAACTAAGATAAAAAAATTACATAGATTATTGTGATACACACATTTATAGTAAAAGCTCTTTAAAAATGGAAAAGAAGCACACATTAACTTTAGAACAGACATTTCTCCTGGAAAGGGAGAGAAAACACTGGCTGCAAGTGTGTTATTTTATTTTTTTAAAGAGAGAGAATGGTAGCAAATGTAGCAAAATATTAACAATGAATCTAGATGCTAGATATAGGTCATATAAAAATTTTCCTGTATGTTTGGAGTAGTTCCTAACTGATGTTAAAAACTCACCACAATATCTTTGACTGTCATAGAAATCCCCAATAAGCTCAATAAAATATTTGGTAATGTTAATGAAATTGAATTTAAAAGTTTAAGGCGAAATCACACATCAATTAAGCAATTATTAGCCAGAGCTCAAAAAGGGAAAATAGTATTTAGAAAATATAATAATGCCACCTGCAGGAAAAGAGCTACAAGTTTTTCAAAAAGGTGATGATAAATGCTTAAAATCAGGTTAGTGGAATAATTAAACTGGCAGTGGGCTAGAAACATTATTTTCAACAGTTACATCCACACCTTCTAAAACTGAAGTCAGTCCCACATATCTGCTTGATTATGGAGGAAAAATAAAAAAAAAAAGACAACAATCGTGGTGATAACAGTACTAGGGGGGAATTGCTATCTAAGAATATAACACATGTTATAAGGAGTTAAGAGTTTAAGTATAGCCAGAACTTCTTGAATAATTTGTATACTACTTCATTGTTCTGATTTTATTTTTTGATATTTCCTTAAATAATTTAGTCCCCAACACTATACTCAGAAAGCAGTACAGGTAGTAATTCAGTAAATAGACTCTGAAGCCAGACTTTCTGGGTCCAAATCCCAGCTTTACTGATGACTAGCTGTGTGACTTTGGGCCTTTCACTGTTGAATCATCAAATAGTCTAACTCGAAAGTCATCACTACTTTTTCTCTGACTGTGTTTAAGATTTTCTCTTTTTTTCTTCTTTCTAGTAATTCATTCTTGACAATTTCTTCAATCTTCTTACTTACTAATTCTTTTGTCAGCTGTATCTAATCTGCTGCTAATCCCATTAATTTCTATTTGTAGCCATTTAATCTGGTTCTTTTACAAATATGGTTGGACATTTTTAAGAGTCTTTTGCCCTTTACATTTTCAATCCCTTCCTTTATTTCTTAAAACATAATAAATGCATTTTGTATTCTGTGCCTGATAATTCCAGTACCTGAAGCCTTTTCACTAGTCTCTGCCTGCTCTCTGCCACCAGTCTCAACTGGCTGTCACTTATGGTGCCTGGCTTCCCCATGGGTGCAAGACTTTTCTGAATGTAACCTTTATTTCTTAGACTTGAACTGTGAGAATTATTTGCAGGCTGGGCTAAAGGTGGATTCCTACAGGTAAGATCAACATTTGCTGATGCCTAAAACCCCTTTAATCTAAAATTTCAGTTTGAGATGTTTGGGACCATCCAGGTTGTGTGCATTTGGGCCTCAATGCATAGGTGGGCTATCTTGTGATTAGTAGTTATCTGGAGACATTTTTGTTTTCCCTTTTGGTACAAAGTTCAAGTACCACAATTGCTTTTAGTCTCTAAAGACAGGGGTAGAGTTATAGTTATTTCCAGGTCACATTTTATAATGGAGGTCTAGCTCTTTAGGGTTTCAAATTAATTGGGGGAAGACCTCCTACTACACTTCTAACTTGGGAAGGTCCGGAGCTTTGTCTTTATGCTCTTTATTTTACCAAAGCCATGAAAACCTAAATTCAGATTGCTTGAGTAACAAATGCCCTCAAGGCAAAAGCCACCTTCCCCATTCCTTTTACCTCTTTTAGTCCACTTTCACCTTGATTTTTGGCCTCTGGTTGTGCCTTACTGCCTTACTCTTAAAATTATTTTTAGGAGGGCCTGGGTGGCTCATTGGTTGAGCGTGACACTTGATTTTGGTTCAGGTGATGATCTCAGGTGTTCCAGGAAGGCTTCTCACTCAGCAAGGAGTTTGCTTATCTCCCTCACACACACACACACACACACACACACACACTCTCTCTCTCTCTCTTTCAAATAAATAAATAAATCTTTAAAAAATATTTTTACATTTTTATTTTATCCAGTGTTTTTAGTTGTTTTCAGCTAGAGGACCAGTCATGTTGTCCTTTGGAGCTCCAAGTCCTATTCATTCCTAATGCTATTAATAGGAACAGAACATTATAACAGCCTGTCATTTATGTTTTTAACAAATATTCATTAAGCAATTAGTAAGTACCAGACAGTGGTCTAGGTTGTTGAAAAACAAAGTCCATACCCTCAAGGACTACATGCTAGGGAATAAATAAAAGTATCTTGTGGCTGTGAATAGAAAGAAACATGGTAATAATGGGGGTAGAAAGTGACAAGGTAAATAGTATTATTCTAAATGGAGTGGCCAAGGAAAACCTCTTGGATAAGGTGGTATTTGAGCAGATACCTTAAAAAGGGAGAGAAAACCATAAGTGGACTTCTTGGGGGTAGAACTCTCCCGGCAAAGGGAAGAAATGCAGACTCTAATGCGGGAGTGTCCTTGGTGGGTCCAAAAACAGTCAGGGCACCAGAGTAATGGAAGCAGAGTGAGCAAGAGGAGAGAAGACAGTAGAAAATCAGTCAAACACGCAATAGTCACAATATGCTATAATAAATCTAGGCAAGATGGCATAAGCTTCACATTTAATTAATCCAGGGGCTCCGGCTTTTCTGAACTGTTTTCAGGTAGACACTCCAGAAATTAAATTACTAATGAGTAATCAAATTTATTGTTTATGTCTCACAAATACTGCTTTAAATGCATAGATGCAGTTGTAAGATTCTTTAAACAAAATTGTAACTTAGAGGAACAAATATAACTATAGAAAGTTTAAAAATGACATCGTGTAGATATTTCAAATTTCTGGAGAGAAGTTTAATTATTGCAGGGCTGGTAGAAAATTGGGCTCCAATTCTTAACACTTCATTAAGTTATTATACAAACTACACTCATCAAGTTATTCAATGTATAATGTTAATCTATAATTTCCTGTTAAGCAGGGACAGCGTCCCAAGGTCACAGAAGGGTGAGGAGGATATACACTTATATAAATTATTTTGGTCAATGAAAAATGATTGTTACAGCAGTCCAGGAGGAAGGAGCTAGCATAGCCAATTATCTTCTTTAATCTTGTTAACATCCCTGAAGTAGGTACTATCACGCTGATTTTGTAAGGAAGGGGCATGGGGGCTCAGAGCAGAAGGGCTGGTGCAACCTAGCCCCACGTGTTCTGATTTCAAGTGCATAGCTCAGGTTCTGCGAACAGAAAAGGAATCATTCCTGGGTATTCCTCCTAAGGAGTTAACCTACTCCTTTGTAAAGCAACTTTACTCTGTAAGTCCTAACAAACATTACTTTCGTTCTCTGGTTTAAGCCACCTCCACTCAATTACGGACAACTTGTCGTTTAATTTTTCTTTTGGGAGTCAAATTTAAATTTGAAAGACCTCGCCTGGGCAGGGAGAGGCCAGACTCGCCCATTCGCAGTAGTAGCTTAGATACAGCGCCAGGGTCTTCTGAAGCTAGTCGCGTCTACACATCTAATCCAAATCCAAATCCAAACTCTCCGGCTTTGACCGCAGCCGTTTAATAGTACAAGACCGGGAGACAGGCAGCCTCAAGGTGTCACCGGGCCCGGATCGAACTTTTGCCTAGGCCTGGGAGAAGGCGATGGGAAACCAGGGATCGGGACCTGCATTTCTTGAGTTAAATGTTATTTATAGCCAGCGCCGGGAGAAGCCAAAGCCGACAACAGCTGCGCTGCAGCGCGGTGCCACCGCCATGCAAGCAGGTCTCACACCGCTCACCTTCACAGTCGGCCCCTAGCCGTTCCCCGGCCTCCTGGCCCAGCGCCGGCCCCGGGTTAGAGACCCAAAGGCCGGCACAAAAGGCCACCACTGCGGCTGGGCCCGTGCACCACATGCTGAGCCAGCCGCTCCAAACGCCTGCCACCTGCGTCCACCAAACAGCCACGCTGCTATCGCCCGGGGCTGTTACTGGACGCGGAGAAGCAGAGCGAGGGGTGGCGGGGGGGAATCTGCGGGTAGTTGCTAGGCCAAATGACGCAATTCAATCAAGAGTTTCCATTGGCTTCCTAGAAGGGGGCGGAACGAAGAAATCCCTTCCAGTCCCTCCACGACCGGCGCGTGCGCATCATCGCACACGCGCTGCGATTCTAGCAGGGCGGGGGTGGGAGAACGCAGTAAAGCTATTCGCCCGCAGTCCGAAAGGAAAGGCGAAACCTTCACGCTGATTGGTGACCACGCGGGAGACCGCGGCGGATGGACCGGACGCAGTGGGCGGGCGGGAACGTGAAGTTTCCGCGGTGCCTGATGGGGCTGTTCCGAGGCCCGAAGCTGTTGGCACAGGGGGACCACTCGTTACTGCTGCCGCCTTCTCTGCCGCCTCATGGCGGCCATCGGAGTTCACCTTGGCTGCACATCAGCCTGTGTGGCCGTCTATAAGGTGAGGGACTGGGGGAGCTGGGCTTCGGCCTGATGGTCCCCCAGTTCTCTGGGTGCGGGGCAAGTCCTTCGGTCTCTTGTGGGTTTGTGAACAGCGTGTCGCCGGCCTAGAAATGTCGTGCGGAAAGGCATTATTGCGGGGAAGTTTGGAGGCGCAGGACCGAGAGGACCCGGCCTGGTCCTCTGCAGCACCTCCGGCAAGGCTGCTGCGTCCTGGCGGAGGTCGTGACGACGCGGGCGCGCGGGGTCCGGGAACGTCCGGGCCGTAGGGGGCCTGGAGGGGGGCGGTCCTGGGGACATCAGGGCCTCTGGAGGCCCAGAGGGATCTCGGGGGCGTCGTGGGCACTGGAGGCTCGGAGTCGGGCGGGCCCGGGACGTCAGGGCAACAGAAGGCCTGGAGGGTCTTGGGGACATCAGGGCCGCGGGAGGCCGGGAGAGGGGCGGTCCTTGGGACGTCAGGGCCTCAGGAGGCCTGGAGAGGTCTCGAGGACCTCGTGTGCGCTGGACGCCGGAAGAGGGGCGGTCCGGGGAATGTCAGGGCAGCAGGAGGCCTGGGAGGTCTCGGGGACGTCAGAGCTGCAGGAGGCCTGGAGGGGTCTCGAGGACCTCGTGGTGCTGGACGCCCGGAGGGGGACGGTCCCCGGGGACCCCCGGGCCGCTGCAGGCCGGGAGGTGGGCCTGAACATCCCGACCCGGAGGTTTTCGAATGTTTGCCAGGTTTTCGAATGTTTGCCAGGAAAGGACCGGGTGGTCGAGATCTGAAATTGGAGTTGATAATCCCACGAAGCGAGTTGCTGGTGCATGCTCTACTGACTTGACCTTTCTGGAATGAGAGAGCTTAACAAGGAATTGTAGTCTGCTTCTCATCAGTAGGGAGGTGGAAGGAACAATAATACTGAATTCCCCAGATATTAGTCTTGCATTTAAATGTCAAGTGATTTGGAAGGAAAAACCAAAGAGATTTAGTGCTACTTCATCATACATAGAAAAAGGAAGAAAGATGTATTTATCAGGAAAGAAAGAAAACTGGATACGGTGATGTAATAAGTCTTATTATTGTATACAGGGAGGCTATGTTTGATCCAATTATTGACTATGCAGAGCAGATTGAAAAAATGAGGCAGTTGTTTGTGAAATGTTGACCTTATATAAAATCTAGGAAATTAATAATGGTAATTAAATCTGCAAGTTTAAAATATTGATACAGTGGTTTTTTTTTTTCTACAGGTATGGCAAGGTAAAACGGACCCACATATGTCTGATGAGACTATATATTTGTGTGCGTGTGTGTATGTGTATGTATGTATATATCCCCCCCCAAAAAAAGAACTAATATAGTTGTGTATTTTTTTTCCAGGATGGCCGGGCTGATGTGGTTGCAAATGATGCAGGTGACAGAGTTACTCCAGCTGTTGTTGCTTACACAGAAAATGAAGAGGTACTATTCCCCTTATGTTTGTATTTTGAGATAAGTAAAATTACATGCATTGTAATATGCTGCTCTTTTGCAGGTTGTTGGATTGGCAGCAAAACAAAGTAGAATAAGAAATATTTCAAATACAGTAATGAAAGTAAAGCAGATCCTTGGCAGAAGGTACGGAATAAAATAATGCTTTTACATATGGAAATAAAATGTGTTCATACATTCTAAGCATAATGTGAAATGAAACTAGAAACATCGGTTTGGTTTTTTTGTTGCTTTTTATGATTGAATCGTTTCAGAGATTATACCAGTAGCCTCTTTCTTTTGATGATTAGTGTATTTTCTCAGGGATAGGATTCACTCAGATACTTGTTTTTTGCTCAGAGGTCTGTTTTTATTGATAAATGCCACCATTCGTATAGTTTGATAATGTTTCATTTAGAAGTGGTAATTTGGACTTTTCACCTTTTTATATGACAGAGGGAACTTGGAAGATTTTGTGGGAATTTGAAGATTTTTCTGTACTGGAGTTGAATTTGCAAAATTTGTTACAATTGGTCATAATTTATATAGAAGCTATTGATTTTCTTCTTCAGGTCCTTTTGTGACACTTTCTGGGAACTAACTTTTCCAGTTGGCTTACAAATTTAATCATTAGAGAAACAGCTTAATTAGCATCTTCAGTAAGAATCAGGTTAATCATCTGTTGTAACTTTAATTAAAAGATTAAAGAGGCTTGCTTCTCCAGACTTCTGTCTCCTCAAATTATAGATTACCATAATAATTAGGGGTTTTCATTTTCGCTGGAGTAGTAATACTTGATACAGTGTTTTTAAATTTTCAAAGTGCTTTCACATCTATTATTTAATCCTCTCAAATCCCTAAAAGATTGGGAAGGCAGGTTTTATTCCTCCCCATTTGTAGATGAGAAAATCGAGACACATAGAAGTTATGGAATTGCTCAGTTAGTTAGAGGGGTGAGCTAGATAGGACTGCAGTTCAGGACTTCTAACCCTTAGCCCTAGGTTCTTCCCTTTCTGCTTTGTTCAGTTGAGAATTTAAGTATAAATGCCCCATGTTGATCTTAGGATTTGGGGGTTATGGATTGAATCTGATATTTATTTCTTTTATACATAGAGATATCTTTTATTATCCCTTACCTGTATTTAGTTAAACTGAACTTGATTTATTTTTTTCCTTAGGGTATTTATGCACTAAGTCAAAAATGACATTTTGGAGAAAATTTAAATTTTTGTGATGATAAATATACTCCCCTATCCATTTATGTGTTGACAAAACTGTGTATTACGCATATTGAAAATAAATCAGTTGGTGTCAAAATTTGCAGGTTATAAAATCTCTAAAAAGCTCTAGATGGGCTTTGAAGCTATATTTACTAAAAAGCAGCGAACAGTTTTTTTCAATTAAACTTTTTATTTTGAGATCCTTATAAATTTACATACTGTTGTAAGAATACAAAGCGACCCAATGTATTACTGGATTTACCACTTTGGATGGTAACATCTTGCAAAACTAGAGTACAGTATCACAACCAGGATACTGACATTGATACAATCAAAATACAGAACATTTCCGCAGATGTGGCTCCTGGTAGCACTGTTGGATGTTGCTATTTTAGGGCAGATGATCAGAGTAATGCACGGTTGTGTTCTGCCATGCCATGCAGAATCTTTGTATTATCAGGAACAACTTAAGCTTACTTTTCTGGCCCCAAAAGTTACCTTTTAACAAAGTGCAGTGGTGACAGTCAGATGTAATATGTAACCACAGTAGGCTGCTGAGGCCAAGGCTGGTAAAGGATGAGCACTCTTCAGGCCTGCTGTTCCACCATGGTCCTTACGGCACTTCTCTAGAGTTAGCTGTCTCGTGGCCCAGATATACCCCCCTCAGCCTACTTACAAGACAGTGGTGATTTTTACAGATAGACACAGTTGTACCAGGTCTCGGCCTCAGAAGCACTCTCTCTTTTGTGGAGGAGCCAGTCCCCTTTACCAAGCCACTAAGGCCCTTTGGAGCCCTTAGTCCAGCACCTGTCCTGGGCGAACGCTCGCAGTTGGGCTTTCTTGGTCTTGGCGTCCCGCCTGTTTGCATCCTACTCACAAGTAGCACCACTTAACTTGCTGCCACAAGTATCCTTACGCCCTCCCTGTAACTCTCATTCCCCTGTGGCCTTCCAGCCAGAAATGCGGTCCTTGGACCTGGCTTCTCAACAATTAGCCCTGAGAGGGAAGAATCGGCTGGCTCCTGGAAGTACACTGAGAGCACACAGAGCTTCCCCACACCTTCAGACTTGCACCTTGCTGCCCAGGAGCTTCCTGCAGCTAGCCTTCCTTCCCAGTCCACTATGGCCAGTTCCAATAGCAGTGCGGGCATCCGGTGGTCCCGGCAGGAGACGCGAACTCTTCTCTCCATACTAGGCGAGGCAGAGTATATCCAGCGCCTCCAGACTGTGCATCATAATGCAGATGTCTATCAGGCTGTGTCTAAGCGAATGCAGCAGGAAGGCTTCCGCCGCACCGAACGTCAGTGCCGCTCCAAGTTTAAAGTTCTGAAGGCGTTGTATTTAAAGGCATATGTTGCCCATGCCACGAGTATGGGTGATCCACCGCACTGTCCGTTTTATGATACGTTGGATCAGCTTCTCCGAAATCAGATAGTGACTGACCCAGACAACTTAATGGAGGATGCTGCTTGGGCCAAGCACTGTGATCAGAACTTAGTGGCCTCTGACACCCCAGGGGAAGAGGGAGCCAGACTTCTCAAAGCAAAAAGGACTCAGGCAGCAGATCATCAGCCTATCTTGAAAACAGTTAAGGAATCAGATGAGGATTGTCAACTGAGAATCAGTGACCAGATGCGAGAAACCAGTGACCTCGAGGACTCCTGGGATGAATCCTCGGGTGCAGGTAACTCCCAAGCATGTGAAGGATTGGGGTGCCAGAGTCACTTGGTTCTAAACAGCAGTATATGTTTGGATGGTCTTCTCTTCAACATTGTCTCCATTTCTGCCCCATGCCCTCTGTTTTTTAAGCCTTCTGCTAAGATAAAGGGCTCCAGGTCTTCAAAAGCAATGACCCTAGGTATATAAGGTATTAGATCTTTTTAAACGTGGAAAAAGTACTCTTTAGAACCAAACTCGTTTCGGCATTATTTATAGTGGGTGCTTAGGAACGTGAGAATAGAGATTCTGGGTTGGCTGGCTACGTGGAAAGGGGTTCAGGAAGGCAGCGGGGAGGTTTTGGAGGGAAGATTACAGTCGGCCAAAGTGTCCAGACCAAGGCGTTGAAGTCTTCCCAGCCCCTTGTGGAAAGAGGCCTTTCCAGGAACTACCAGAGTGTTGTAATTGTCTCTCAGCTCCGCTGCTGGCTCCAAGCATTCCCTTAGCAGGAATGTCCTCTTTGCAACATTGTTGCTTTGTTTTTCAGGGTGCTCTCAAGGGACCCCCAGCTACAGCAGTTCCCACCACCTTTTCAGAGGTGCAGTTGCTCCCTGTCAGAGCAGCCCCATGACCAGACTGGGTGTGTCCGGTGAGCCCAGTCCCTGCGCCAGTACCAGCCGAAACACTCCTGGGGTGGCCTCCACACCGCGGCCTCCGGTCGTCTCCTCCAGAGTTCCTTTTGTTTCTGGTGGGGATAGGCCTTTGACCAGTGAGCCCCCTCCCAGGTGGGCAAGGCGAAGAAGGCGGTCAGTGGCCAGGACTATTGCAGCTGAGTTGGCAGAAAACAGGAGGTTGGCACGAGAACTTTCAAAGCGTGAGGAAGAAAAATTGGACAGGCTGATTGCTATTGGTGAGGAGGCCAGTGCTCAGCAAGACACTGCCAACGAGCTCCGCAGGGATGCCGTGATCGCAGTCAGACGCTTGGCAACGGCAGTGGAAGAGGCCACCGGTGCTTTTCAGCTAGGGCTTGAAAAATTGCTTCAGAGGTTAATTTCAAATACCAAAAGTTAGGAGTCGATTACAAAAGAGTCTCTTTCCTAAACTGGTAGAAGCCCAGGTCCAACACCTGCCTTTCGGTACCCTGGCTCCTTTTACAGGTCCTTCTGGGAAAAAGAGCGGATGAACCGTTAATACGCAAAGTGGCAGGAAGATCCGCGCTAGTTGCTTTCCCCAAGCTTCTCCACTAATTGAAAGACCTCTCGGATGTGTGAGGAGTGGTCTCATAGAAAACAGACGGAGCCGAGTCCAGAGAGCTAGTTAGCTGTGGCTTTCCCACTGACATGAGGCAGTTTAGTTTACCTCTACACCAGTTTCCTCATCTGTAAAATGGGGGCTACGTAATAACTCCTGACCTGCCTACCTCACAGGGTTGTTGTGAGGATCAAATGGCTAATAGATGTGAAAGAGTTTAAAAGTTTAAAAGCACTACACACTATACACATGTAAGTTATTAATGCATAGGACCTTGGCCGAGGTAAGGCTAGGGTGAGGCACATTAGTTGACAAGATATAAAATTACGGTGTATACCATGACCTTGTCGCTTGAATCTTTACTAGTTTAACCTGACTGCTTCTTGTAAGATCTTCATTTTTTTAATTCCTCTATGTAGTCATTAGACTAATATAGATACATGTATTTGTACCTTTATCTCTTATGTTTTCACTGCTGTGTCTATGACATACCTACTGGAAAGCACTTAATGGTCAAACCGTCATTCCCTCCATTTTACTAGTTCTTAGTGTCTTATCACTATAAGGATATAAATCAGAACGGACAGGGAGCCACAATTGTGTGTTCTGATTCATATTGATAATCTTCAATATAATGAGGTATTGACTGTTCTATAAAACATTACATGTAAGTAAATTCTTTGCATTCCGTATCCTTTGGGTCCCTTTATATGCATAATTACGTGTCTTTAGGTTGGGTATCATTTGAACAACACGTGGAAACAATTTAGAATCTGTTTTCCAAACGCTTTTAGCTAATTTCATTCTTTTCTGTTAGCCTTTTTTCTGTCTCACATGTTACAGAGGGCAAGCCCTGGAAAACTTTCCTTCTAGGGAACTTTGCAAAATCACTTTCTCATACTATGTAAACAGACGTTCACCTTGTTAATGGCATATGATGGAAGAGGACAGCTTTGGGAACAATTGAGGATGGTGTGGATAAAGACTGCCTGCAGTACATAACTCCTTTTAAGCACAAAGTCCTCAACAGACACATCCCCTCACCCCCCAAAACATACACACTTCCTCTAGGAGATACAAAGGTGTTGAGCCATACTTCCAGTTTACTTTAGAAGGAATGCCGTTACTGGCCATCATTAAACTAACTAACTTAAAGCTTTTAAGTGGTTTACTTAGTACTTTCAGGAAATACAAATAGGAGCCTTGGAATTTAAGAGGCTTTCCTCCAGTCTACAGGCTAAGAATAAATAAATAAACAAAACAAGTACAGGCATGTTTGAAGAGATTTTGCTTTATATTTTGGAGGCTTGGGTGCTTACCTAAAAGCTGGCAATACAGATCCGTACAGAAATAGTCAAAACAGTGGGAATATGCGTGGAACCATGAATAGAGGGCAAGCAAGCAAGGTGCTCTGATGAGTGGGAGATGAATGTAGAAGGCAGCAGGTGTGGTAGAACACACTGGACTCCAGTTAGAACTGGGTTCTAACCCTGGCACACTTTGTTACATCGGGCAGATGACTTGTCCTTTTTGTGCCTCAGTTTCTTTAAAATGAGAGATTTGTCCTAGATGACTTGTCTAGTACCTTCCAGTTCTAAAAAAAATTCTGTGATAAGTGGCATAACAAAAAAAGGCGAAGTGAAATTTTAATTGCAATGTTTTCAGCTACAGCCACATACTGTATGTTTGAATTACTGGTAACAACTGTATTTTAAGGAAGCATTCTGTGATATTAATATTTATTAATATACTCAGCCTAAGTAAGCATCACACCATACGTAGGTTCCTTGCTTTAAAGAAGCATATACTAAGGCAGTGAAATGAGTATATATCTACATATGTGCATTTTCTCAATTGTTTTAGGCCTTTATATGGAGGGATGTGTGTCATTTGTAACTGGATAACACTAATGTAGATATGTAGACTTTCTGGAAAAACAGGGAAGTACTTGAAGGAGAGTTAGGCCTGTACTATATTAATCTATTAATGGTAGCAAAGTACGTAGGCAGGGATTTATTTGAGATAAGAGAAGTGCTAAAGAACAAAAGTGGAGTAAAACTTGGAAGGTAGTATTGTGAAAATCTTTTGGGCGAAATAATCTTCACGTGAGAATAAAACTAAAGTGAAAGTTCGTAAATAAAGAGAAAAAGAGGCGAAATATTGTTAATAAGGGGAGGCCCCATGAATGAGAACAAGCTCAGAAATCCTGCCTAAGCTCTAGGCCCAGCCATTTGTGCCTGCCCGTCCTTTGGCAGGTCATTTTACCATTCTGTGGCCTCCAGAGGGAGAAACGAGTAACTCTCCTACCTACCTCACAGGAATGTTGTGAGGGCCAAATGAACAGATGAATGTAAAAACGCTTTCAGACACAGAAGGCGCCGTGTTGTGACAGTAACGGGGAAGAAGACCCTGGGGCACATCAGTGCTGCCATGTGCCAGGTCTGACAGCCTGCTGACGGTGCAAGAGACATTTAAGGAAGGACGAGGAAGAGAAAGTGGCGTTGCTTGTAGAGGTGGTGATACAGTGGTGGGATTAACACTCTGCCACCCAAAGACCATGATGTAAATGAGGTGCTATGTATGCCAACTTCCCACCATCCTTTGTGTTTCTGTTAAGTGATTTAATCCTGGTGTGGACAAATAAAGTTTTTACTTGTATATACTTGTGGGTCAGTCCGCTACTTTCTGGCGATATCCATGACCATTTGTCGTCACATCCACGCTCTGCTTTCTTTCTCTTTGCCAGCTAATACCCAGGGTCTTGCCTGTATATGGCCCTAAGAATTTTCTGAGCTTCTTGTCTTCACATGAGAAGGGCCCTCTTTGCAGGGCAGTTGAGAAATAATTTTCCATTTCTAAAAGTTCTTTAAATTCCATAATATAGGCTTTCCTGGCAAATTGTCTTATCTAAGATAGCTCACAGATAGTTTACAGATAACAGGGTAAATTGTCCTGGTTGACTAAAATTCTCTTCTGAAGAAAACAACTGGTAAGTGTCATGCTGAAATTATATTGGTGCAAAAAAATTACAATGGGCAGACTTCATCTTTTTTTCTTACTCTTAAAATAGTTGTCCAGGATTTAGACTAAATACTGGATTTAGAGGAAGGAAGGGAGGGAGGGCTTAGGTGAAAAGAATACTAAACTTTGTATTAAAGATCTGGATTCCAGTCCCTTCTGCCATGAATTAACCATGTGACTTCGGGCAAGCTCCTTACCTGTTTTCCTCTCTATCAATTTTTAGGTAATAGAGAAGGAAGTATGGGGATTCTGCAAGTGTTCTAGACAGATTTCTGAGCTGCATGAGTCCATCTGAAACCCCTTTTGTCTTCCTCTTATTTACACAGGTTAGGGTCCTCAGATGTTCAATAACTGCAGCAGGTAGTCACTATTAATTTTCAGCTCCTCTTATTAAAACTGATCCCTGAATGAAATAGCTATAGCCCCTTGGAAGAAGGGTTAACTAGAAGGGTTTACTTCAATTTCTAGATGAAATTAAGCAAAGGACGAGTGACTCCTATCACTGCTCAGAGGGGCTGGAGTACATTAGTCATTTACCTTCTTACTGGGAGGCAGCTGGTAAAGTGCAAACAACACTAGCCTGCTAGAGAAGACTGGGTACTGACTCTGCCCCTTATTAGCTTATGTCACTGATTCTCTTAGAACCTCTTATCTCTAAAATAATACCTGCCAAATTAACCCCACTTAGGTGTTGTGAAGATCAAGTGAGGTAATAATAAGAACGTTTTTGTAGTCTGCACAAATTGGTATTTTGAGCAACATTACACCCATTGTTACTTTTTTCATTGCCATACACATTTATTTACTACTTAATTTGTATAGGACATTATAGACCTATCTACCTGCAGTATATTGCACCTTTCCATTTATAAAATACATACTTTTGCTCAATTTTTTTTGACTTTGCGTGTTGATTCATGTTCAGAAGCCAAGAAACAAAGATGATGCTAGGTGTTCTGGTTTGCCCTTACTTTGAAATCTTCTTTTTTTTTTTTTTTTTTTTTGCCCTTTTCATCTCAGTGATTGGGTCTTCAAGACCATAGATGAGAGAGTATATGACATAAAATCACTGATATTATGAGAAATTACCCCCAGATGTATAGCATCTGTTAATAGCAAGATCAGAATAAATAAGAGCTATTTACTTTCAAATGTGAAGATTAACACTTTAATAGAATCACTGTAACCATTATAAATACTATATCCATTTAATCTTATCCTCTATATCATGATTTGTTAATATTAAGCAACTTAATAATTGATTGTATTTTTGTATTTGTTTAGTGGTATTGAAAAATATAATCTTTAGATATTACACATCAACAATACTGATTTTAATATTTATCTTTATCTTTATGGACAGCTCTGATGATCCACAGGCTCAGAAATACATCACGGAAAGTAAATGTTTAGTGAGTATGGTTCTATTATTACTTCTCTATTACACAAAGTAATTGCCAAGGTCATAACCTATTATATTATTTTGAAACTTTGTATTTTTACTAAAATTATTCCTAATTTAACACGCTTAACAATTTCCTTGATAGGTCACTGAAAAAAACGGAAAGTTACGATATGAAGTAGATACTGGAGAAGGAACAAAGTTTGTTAACCCAGAAGATGTTGCCAGACTGATATTTAGTAAGATGAAAGGTACTGAGCAAAAGATCTTTTAAAAGTTGACCTTAAAAAAAAGTTAGAGGTGTTTCTTAATATGCAGAGAAGCAGGGTAATGGAACAGATGAAGGAGACCTAACACTAGACCTGACTGGGCCACTACCCAGCCGTGTGACCTTGATTAACTGACTTCCTTCCCTGACTTTGGTTGCCTTAGAAGTAACTTTAATGGGTTGGGCCAGGTTAGCATTTTCATAGCTTCTTAAATTGAAGTGGCCAAATAAGTTTGGTGAAGAATGAATATTTTCTCTCTCTGCTCGAGATTAACAGTGGTCCTTGAACAGTTATGTAGGCGGATGAAGCAGGTCTGGCTTACCACCACTTCCGACAAAGGCTCGAAGCTGAGTGGCATGCTATGGAACAGTTTGGAAAATTCTGGAGTAGATTATTTGTAAGGCTCACTTCAGCTCTGGAATTATGAATTTGTGAGATGGAGGGCAGCCCTTTAATGTGTTGAACTAACATGCTTCTTGTCTTCACACTTATGGATTAGAAGCTCATTCCTAATGGAACCAGTCTAATTTGGGGGGTAGTTGACATTTTGAAGCCTAAGAGCCAGGCTTTTTGGAAAGTACCTAGTTCCATGTCCACAAACTTCCAAAACCACAAAAAGTTCTGCACGATTTAAGAGAGCCAGTGAAGAAAATGAGTGGTGTGGGCAATCAGGTGAATTGGAAAATCTTCACAGTGAGAAGATCATTGGCACAAATTAGTAAACTGCAAAGTATCATGACATTTTTTTGGTCGTTGAAATTTATTTTTATATTTTTTCATACACAGAAACAGCACATTCTGTACTGGGCTCAGATGCAAATGATGTAGTTATTACTGTTCCATTTGATTTTGGAGAAAAGCAAAAAAATGCTCTTGGGTAAGTTTATCTTATTTGCGTAAAGGAAATATAGATTTCATATCATAATGTAGTAAAAGGTAAAATTATATTTGAAAATACCTTTGGCAATAAAATTGTATTTGTAAACATGTATATATTTACATATATAATTACTATGGTAAAAAGTCTAGTAATGATCATTAATATTTCCTGTCTTTTATGAAATGCCAAAAGAACATAAAATTAGGTGTACCTTATTAGCTGTTTCGATTGGAAATGTTTTTAATTACCAGGTTAAGTTGATGTTATAGATTGCTTTGCCTTAGTTTCATGCAATCAGGGTTTATGTGGAAATTATTTAAAAATACAGTTTTTTGCAATGAAAATATTTGCAATAATTTCTTCACCTTAGATCTTTACATCTAAACAAAAAGTTGAGGGGTGGGACACTGGGTGGCTCAGTCGGTTAAACATCTGCCTTCGGCTCAGGTCATGATCCCGGGGTCCTGGGATTGAGCCCCACATTGGGCTCCCTACTCAGCAAGGAGTCTGCTTCTCCCTCTCCCTCTGTTGCTTTCTCGCTCACTCTCTGTGTCAAATAAATGAAAATCTTAAAAAAAAAAAGGTTGGGTTTAGTTTTTAGTTTTTATGGTCATTATGCAAATACAATTGGCAAGCATGCATGCCTTGAGGATAGAGTCTCATATGGGACTTTGGCAAGCATCTGAGTTGCTTCTAGGACAGATAATTGCATTATTTACTTGAACTTGTGGGATGTTAAAACTGTGACCCTAGGTTAAAGAAACTTTAAAGTTCCAAAATGTATTATAAATTTATTAATTTATTTATTTATCTTTATTAAGTTATAATTAATTAAATTATTAATTAAATTAGATTTGTTTATTATTAATCCCTAAAGTTTATAAGCATGGGCATTTTTGAGAGCTTTCCTTTTCCTTACTTCGTATATGCACACGTTATTTTCTTTGTCAAGAAAATACTTGAACATGTTGTATTGATGAACATGTTGATATTAAATTTATTGAAAGCAAATCGTCCACAGGGAAGCAGCCAGAGCTGCTGGGTTTAATGTTTTGCGGTTAATCCATGAACCATCTGCATCTCTTCTGGCTTATGGAATTGGACAAAACTGCCCCACTGGAAAAAGGTAAAAACCATATTTATAGCTTTAAAGTTTTCAGTGCAGAAAACATTTTAGATTACCACATTTATATCAGTAGGGATTGTTATATAAAGCCTTTATGAATAAAAAGATGCTGAAACTGCCTTGGAGATTTTCAAATAGATGAGAAAGACGTCCTAGGAGAGCAGAGAAAGGACATAATGAGAGGGAAGACTCAGCTTTCCTACCCTTCTCTTATTGCTCATGTTATCTTTCTTTATTGGAGAAAGATTTGAAATTTACAAGCCCGACCAAATTCTAGCTCAGGCTAGGGCATTGTTAATTTTTCCATCAATTCCAATTATTAGACATGTTTAGAAACAGTACTTTTACTCACTGTATGTAAAAGTATACATTTTTCTTGGCAGGAGATGGGGGAGAGTCCAGCATAGGATTTAAGACGTCTTTTAGTAATGAAATAGTAAGACATACTCCTAATTTAGTTGTCAAAACTTGTCTTAATAGAGCGGACACGGGCACCTTTAGGGAGATTAATACAGATGTGCTAATTTTCCCTAGTTGTTTCACCTTATTCATATTTCACAGTTAAAAAAACTAATATGTTTAAATCAGTAGAAAATCAGTTTTAGATGAACTAGATGAATGTAGAATATCAGAAATTAGCTTCCAGTTTTGCATATGTTTGATTTTTATAGAATGTGTTATTGTAGTAATTACTTGGTTAATATTAGCACATAAAATTTCTATATCCCCTTACGATTCACTGTAATCACAAATCTCTGCTTGGAAAGGTTAGTATCTTGCACTGTATGTTAATTATAGTGGAGTTAAAGAAAAGAAAAGTTAGTGTCTTGAACTCTGGTTACTCAGAAAAACCAAATTTTACCAGTACAACTAAGTAAAAACAAACTTTGACTTTGAATCAGAAGATATGGGTTATGGGTTCTAGGCTTAATTCAGCACTAAATGATGACCATGGACAATTAAGTTGACTTGTGTGAGATTTTCAGTTTCCTTATTATGATTAGGGATTAAACTAAGTTAACTTCTAATGTTCAGCCTACCTTTAAAACGGTGTGATTCCCTCATAACTTACTCATGTTCTTTTTCTTTTAAGCAACATTTTGGTGTTTAAACTCGGAGGAACATCCTTATCTGTCAGCGTCATGGAAGTGAACAGTGGAATATATCGTGTTCTTTCAACAAACACTGATGATAACATCGGAGGTACACATTTCACAGAAACCTTAGCACAATATCTAGCTTCGGAGTTTCAGAGGTGAGTATTAATGGAGTTGATGATGTTTTGATTGAAGTTTCTCTTTGGGGTTTTTGTTTTTGTTTTTGTTTTTTTTTCTATTTTAAATTGCCCTGCTTCGAAGGAGGACATGTTTTTTGTTTTTATTTTCCAGTGCGTTGGATATTTTCATGTCTAGAGTTACCATGTGCTCTCCCAGCATTTGCAGGGAAGCAGAGGCCAAGTTGAGCGGCGCAGTGTGCTTGGACTTTTCGCTTAGTGCGAGGGCCCACCAGACACTGAACTGTGTGAACTTGGGTCTCGAAGTGCAAATTCTTAATTCCTCGGGTGCTGCTGTTATGTCTAGATAAAGGAGGGTACAGGCACTGAGGGCTCACTACCTTCTAAACAAATTTTAAAAGGTTAGATCTGATAAAGATTACATTACGTTATGGTCACATCCTAGTGAATTAGTGTCTTTGGAGTGTTTGTTTAATTACTAGTCTGCTATCACAAGGAGTATTTCAGTTTTATTCCTAGGTGTAATTATTCCATTCAAAATCATGAGCCAAATAGATAAAGCTTATATTTTGGACATTGCCACTGTTAAAAAAAATTTTTTTTGGCCAAAACAGTATTTTCATCAGTTTGACTAAACCAACTGGGTAAAAAAAGTTTTGAAAAAGAGGTAGGTTCTCACTTGTTTCGTAAAGACCTATACTGCTTTTTATTATGAAGGTGCTTCAGCTCAAGGGTAAGACGTTGTTAATTTGACTACCAGTTGCAGTTATTATACATGTTCAGAAACAGAGCCAAGCAATTTTAACAATTAACTTGTGTTGGGGATGAGAAATGGTAATTTTACATATTTTATATGTGTCAAATTTCTTTAAAGAAGCCCTTTTAGGGGCACCTGGGTGGCTCAGTCGGTTAAGCGTCTGCCTTCAGCTCAGGTCGTGATCCCAGAATCCTGGGATCGAGCCCCGCGTCAGGCCCCCCCATCTGCTTGCTTGTGTGCTCTCTCCCTCTCTCTGTCGAATAAATAAAATCTTAAAAAAAAAAAAAAGAAACCCTTTTAGTTTTGTTTTTAGTGCTGGACCGATCATTTTATACCATTAAACTGAGATTGTGCTGCATTTATAAAGGGAGAGATAGGAAACTTGACCTGGTCACATAGATCTCCTTCACCCTCTGTTTATCACGTCTGCAAAAAGATGGCAGCTACTCTACTTCTTCAAAGGACAGTCTGTTATTATGGTCACAGAGTTTAGCAATTCCAAGCATCAAAAATACTCATTATTCCTTTTTCTTGAAGAGACTCTTTTTTTAATCGCAAAGAATTTCCTCAGAAATTTTGGAGGGCTTAAAGCTAGTTACTAAAATCTGATATTACCATGAATTTATTAGATTGTTATCTTAGTAGGCATTATCCAGATTTGAGTTTCTATAAATTCTAATTTATAGAATCTAATAAGAATTAGAATTTATATATAAATGGCCTAGGAATTTTTAAGCTCCAAAGACTGTATTTTTTATTTAGATCCTTCAAACATGATGTGAGAGGGAACGCCCGAGCCATGATGAAGTTGATGAACAGTGCTGACATTGCAAAGCATTCTTTGTCAACCTTGGGAAGCGCCAATTGTTTCCTTGACTCATTGTATGAAGGTCAAGATTTTGACTGCAACGTATCCAGGTAAAACTGAAATTCAAAAAACTTAAATTCCAAAGATGTTATATTTTTAGGTGTAATTTTCTCACTTAGGGTTTTTTGTTTGTTCTTTTGAGATTTATTAGCCATCAATAAAGGGAGAGCTTTCCTGTCTTTATACTGAGGTCCAATTCTTGTTAGACTAAGTAACTGCTCCAAAACTATTGACCTCAGTTGTGATTGCTTGCCCTGTTACCAACAGCTACAAAGAACAGAGTGTGAAAAAGGAATCCTAGATCTTTGAAAGAAAGGCTTATTGTTGGTTAAGTTTATGTGGGGCTGCACGTGTTTCGGTGGTACTTACTCAAACTAAATAGTTAACACAGTGTGGCAGGCTGTAGTCTAAGTAGTAATATATATTAACTCATCAAATCCCCATAACAACCCAATGAGGTGTAAGTAGTATCGTTTTCCTTATTTTACTCAGAGAAGTTTCATTCTTGCCCAGGGTTACAGGGTAAGTATGTATAATATTAGTGATGGACAGGGGTTCAAACCCCGCAAGGTTGACTCCAGAGTTCATGCTCCCTGTCACATTCTACCAAAGATTCATGTCTATCTTGGTTTTGTTGCCTCTGTCATCCATTGTTAGCATTTTAAATTTTGTTAGTGTTTATTTAGTAAACAGGTTTAACTTGCATAACATTGTTTTAAATTCCCTTATCTTTTACATGATCCAAAATGCTGGTTACAGGCGATTACACTTGTACCCAGAGAATCCAAAGGGGGGGACATTGCCCTATCATATGCAAGGCAAGCATATTATTAACGCTAATAATAGCTACCAATGGTTCACTGTTTAAAGCTCCCAACAACCTAACAGGTGACTTGCAAACATAGTAAAAATTTCCAGAATTACAGTATTCTTTTTAGGATTCTACCGACTATATTTGGTTAAATTCAGTCTTCATTTGGTCCTTGTAGTTTAGCTTCCTTGTTTCCCTGGGCTTTCCCAAAGACTCTAGGTCTGCGTGCCCTATACAAGAGACACTAGCCACCTGTGGCTATTTAAATTGTCATTAATTAGGAATAAATAACATAAAAATTCAATTCCTCAGTAGCACTAGCCACAGTTCAAGTGTTCAATAGTCTCAGAAGCCTGGTGGTGATTCTATTAACACCTATTCTATTAACTAACAGAACATTCTATTAGAACTTCATTAGCTCTTAATTTTAAGAGAGATTTCAAACTATAACCCAAAAGATTGAAAGGTGTTAAATTGAGATCTCTTTGTGGGCAGAGCGTTGTGTATTTTTTCTGTTTCTATAATTCCTAACTTAATGCTGAGTTTGTCCAAGTACTCAGTATATGCTTGCATATTATTGCTTAGTTATCAGGAATGAAACCGAATTTGTAATTTTTCACTAAGGAAAATTTGCCTTTATCACAAAGATTTCAACTATAAGGTATATATAGATAGCACAAATAAATTTAAAAATCAGTCGTCTGCATTTAAGTTTGGTGTGAAATTAGGGAGTACATTTTTTATAAACTTAGATCTTAAAAGTATATGCTAGCATTCAAGCTTCTCAGAGCAAGAGAACTAAACTTATGTATAGCATAGTCTCAGATTATAAAGAAAAAATAATGAGAAATAATTTTTGAAACCTTTAACATATAAAAATAGTGAAAGCTTCCAAATGGAGTTTGAATTTGAATCTGTGGCTTTGTTGGGAATACTGTACACTGAGTGTTTATTTTTAGGTTTTTTGAAAGCTTTTACAAGTAAGCCGTGGGTAAGAATCTTCTGAATTTGACATTGAATGTCTTCATACATTTATAGATGAATAACTTAGGTGTCCCCTCCCCCCCTGGTATTGCACTGTTAGGTTAAATATCTTGTTTTAATCATAAACTTATCTTTAAGAGAACTGTCATATTAGGTTTTGGCATCACTCTTCACAAGAAAAATTATCTTAATTGTACTAAGCCTTTTCTCTATGTCTTTTCCTTTGTGTGTGTGTACAGAGCAAGATTTGAACTTCTCTGTTCTCCACTTTTTAATAAATGTATAGAAGCAATCAGAGAACTCTTAGAACAAAGTGGACTTACAGCAGATGATATCAATAAGGTAATACTTTTATTTTTTTCTTATTTTAGGAATAGTATTGGTCTTGGAATTTAGGAAATAGACCCTTGTATTGAAATAATATTTTTATTAATTTAAATATTGTCTGAGCTTGTGTTAATGACTAAGGAAAATTGAATTTTTTATTTCTGGCTCTGGTGATACATATCATCAGTTTCTTAGCAAAAAAGAATAGTTCCTTTCCAGTATATTTTTTGAGATGTGAGCAAAAGCTGATGGATATTTGCATGTTTACTATGTGCAAAGCACTGTTTCTAAGTATTTTACGTGGATTAACTCATTGAATACTCACCAACAACTCTATGAGGCAGGTGCTTTTATTTATCCCCATTTTATGAGTGTACACACCAAAGTACAGAAAAATAAATAAGTTCCTGGCAATCATGTGGTTAGTGCTAATGCCAGGATTTAACTCCCTGTAAGTCCTGAGTCAGCTCTTAACCCGTATACCATTCTGCTTCTCTCTGCTCCTGTAACAAAGTATTCTGAGACTTTCAAAGATATTCGGATTGTTAATGTTTTCCTGTTTCCCCCCAAGATTATTTCTATTCCTTTAAAATGTATATTTTTTCATTATTAAAATAATAATAAGTATTCGTGAAAGAAAATTCAGGAAAAACCAAAAGGCAACCACTGTTGTATTTTGTAACATTTCTAAGTAATCCAATTTGTATGTACAATTTCGAATTGTATTTTTTAATATTATAACCAATTCCTTTCCCCATATTACTGTATAATGTTCATAAACACAATTTTAAATAGATTCTTAATATCCTAGGAAAGGAAAGCCAATAGATTATTTCATTCTATTGTGTTCTATTGTGAACACTAGGTTGGGTCTCCCTCTCTACTAAACAGTGAAGTCCATCTTTGGACATCAGTTTTTACCATATTTAGGATGGATTCCTATTGTAAAATTACTGGGCTGAAGAGTATAAATAGCATTAAACTATCTTTACCTTTAATTACTTTTTTTTTTAAGATTTAATTTATTTATTTGACAGAGAGAGACAGTGAGAGAGGGAGCACAAGCAGGGGGAGTGGCAGAGGGAGAAGCAGGCTTCTGCTGAGCAGGGAACCCGATGTGGGGCTTGATCCCAGGACCCCGGGGTCATGACCTGACCAAAGACAGACACTCCATGACTGAGCTACCCAGGCGCCCCCCTTCAATTACTTTCTAAAAGAATTGCACTAACTAGTACTCATATCAGCAATACCTAAAGATTATATGCATTTTGGGGGCACCTGGGTGGCTCAGTGGGTTAAAGCCTCTGCCCTCGGCTCAGGTCATGATCTCAGTGTCCTGGGATTGAGCCCCACATCGGCTCTCTGCTCAGCAAGGAGCCTGCTTCCCCCTCTCTCTGCCTGCCTCTCTGCCTACGTGTGATCTCTCTCTGTAAAAAAAAAACGACAATAAGATTATATGCATTTTACTTTGCCGACTCTGAGTCTTATGATTCAAAGATAAATTTTCCATTGAATTGTTGAAAATTGATTATTTTTGTATTTTATTGATAGAGGCTTATCTTTTAAATGTTTATTTAGTTTTGTATTTCCTTCTGTGTAACTACTTATTTCATATTCTTTGCCCGTTTAATGATTTAAATCTTAGTATTAAAAAAAATTTTTTTTCGTACAGATGTTTTACATAATCAGTATATTAATTGCAATTTACTGCAGTCTTCTAAGGCCTGTAGTTTACTATTTAATTTTGGTCATCTGAGGGAAGGGGAGGGTACTTGACACACAGAAATTTCATTTAGTTTTTAAATCTATTGGTCTGTCACTCTGATTTCTTCAGCTGCTTCTAAGTTTATAAATTCTATCTCTGTTCAGATGTATGACAGACATTTAATACTGCTTTCTTTTAAATTGTCTATATTTTGAGAGTTTTTGTATTTTAACTATTTTGATGTACACCGTACAGTGGAAATTGGGGTATTTTTGTTTTTTTGGGTAGTTTTCTTTGCAGTTTAGTTCAAGAAGTTTTTTTTTTTTTTTTTGGGGTTTTTTTTTTTTTTTTGAACACTTATCATATGCCAGGCATTGTGCTAGGTGCTTGAGGGCTAGGGGTGGATCATGGAGAGTAAGATGTGGTATAATGGTAGCGAGGCCGTGGTGGGAAGTGAATAGCTTTGGAGACAGACCCACCTGAACTGGAAGGCTCATGATGCTCATAGTTCCAGAGTAGACTTAATATCCTGAGCCTTCTCTATCTCTTCTTATTAGGAGGGTGAAAATATTTACCTTTTAAGTGAGTATGATAACTTATTCTACAGGGTTGTTACAAGGATGAAGTGAAATATCATGTGTAGCACAAGTAAGTTCTCTTCCTTCATTAACTGGTCATAGAGCCCTGACATTTAGATATCACAAGTGGTAAAATTCTCAGTTGCTTGAATTCAGGTTGAATATATTCTTAGGATTGAGAATGTCTTTGAAGATTCACTCCCCAGATATTTCTTTTTTTTTTTAATTTATTTATTTTACTTTATTTTTTCAGTGTTCCAAGATTC
>CM052897.1:101983664-102070036 GCA_028534135.1 Potos flavus
TTTTTTTTTTTTTTTGAGGGGGGAGCAGGAGGGTGGGCAGAGGGAAGGGAGAGAGAGAATCTTAAGAATGCTCCATGTCCAGCAATGAGCCCAGTGCCAGGCTCAGTCTCATGATCCTGAGGTCATGACCTGAGCTGAAATCAAGAGGGATGCTTAACCAACTGAACCACCCGTGTGCCCCATTGACACTTTAATTATAATGTGTCTCAGGGTGGGTCTCTTTATTCATCTTACTTGGTAATTTTTGGGCTTACTGCATCTGGATATCTGTTTCTTTCCCCAGGTTAGGTAATTTTTAACCATTATTTCTTTTAATATGCATTCTGCCCTTTTTTTCTTTCTCTTCTCTTTCTAGGACTTCTATACTATGTGTATTAGTATACTTACTACTGTCCCGTAAGTCCCTTAAGCTGTCTTAATTCTTTTTCATTCTTTTTTCTTTTTGTTCCTCTCTTTAGATGAATTCCTCTGTCCTGTCTCTGAGTTCATGAATCTTTTCTTTTGCTTCATCTAATGTGCTATTTAACCTCTCTACTGAATTTTTCAGTTCAGTTATGATATTCTTCAGTTCTATGATTTGTTTGGTATTTTTTAATATTTTGTATATCTTTGTTGAAATTCTCACTTTATTCACACATTACTCTCCTGACTCCAGCAAGCAGCTTTATTGTTATAAACTGTACTGAGAAAATCACTTATCTTTGTCTCATTAAGATCGGTTTTTGAGGATTTATTTTGTTATTTTGTTTGGAATATATATGTTGAATCTCCGTATTGGTTTCTGTGCATTATATGAAACTGCCACATCTTCCAGTCTTGACACACTGGTCTTACATAAGAAATTAACTTTGTCAATCGCCCCAGCCCCAAGCTCCTGGTTGCCTCTCAAATCTTTATGCCTAAGCTGCCATCTTTGTTCTTAGTTGCTCTCGGTAGTTGAGAGTGTGCCAAGACCATCAGTGTCCCAAGGAGGAGGATTGCAGATACAAGCTGATTGGAAGCCAGACTCTCAGGCAGCAGCTGGGAAAGTATGCAGTCAAACCTCTTCCAGGGATAAACTGGGAAATGGGCATTTTTGCCTGGCTCCCTCTACGCTGAGCCTAGGGATATAGCCACTGAGCAGGGCGTTCTCCTTACCCATTTAAAAACTGCCTCTTTGTGATAGTCCTGTGGGACTCATGAATGCCAGTCCCTTTGACCATCAGAGCTAGGTGATTTGGAGCCCTAGTCCCTCAGGTGGCAGCCGTAAAAGCTGGGGCACTTGTGTGGATAAGCTCATAAAGGAGTTTTATATGAAATTCTTCAGAGACAACGTATTTAACCAGATGGACCAAGAGCTTAAAATGTAATTTTGTAAAACATCTTTTTCCTCAGAAAATTCAGTGTTCTTCCATGGCGAAGACAAAAATCTGTTATGCCACATAGAGAGATTGCTTACATTTGTCACAAAAATGCTGTAAGACGTATGTAAACATTTCTTTTAGAAGTGTTGGAATAGTATAAAGTATTAATATATTTCCTATTCAAATGCCTGTTTATGGTTAAGCCTCATATGCCCAATATTAATCACAAGCCAGATTGTTGCTATATTGTATTTTCTACTGTGTGGTAAGATCTCTTCATTTTAAATTTTGTTTTTATGAGTAAAGAATATGTTAAATACTTAAAATGTGTTAAATATATATATTTTATATATATATGGTAAATACAACATAAAATAATGTTATAATAAGGCTTCTTGTATTTTACCATTACATGTGGTAAAGATGGCTGAACTTTTAACACTTGATTTTGAGAAATAGCCATTGTTCTAAAAGTAAAAAACTGAAAATTATTTTTATTTTCTAGGTTGTCCTTTGTGGAGGGTCTTCTCGAATCCCAAGGCTACAGCAACTGATGAAAGATCTTTTCCCAACTGTTGAGCTTCTGAATTCTATCCCTCCTGATGAGGTCATCCCTATTGGTGCAGCTATAGAAGCAGGGATTCTTACTGGGAAAGAAAACCTTTTAGTGGAAGACTCCCTTAAGATAGAGTGTTCAGCCAAAGATATTTTAGTTAAGGTAAGTTTAACTTTTCTTTACTTTTCCATAAAAATAGCATAAACTTACTGTCATAAGTTTTTATACATACCATGGTTTTACAATGAAACTTTGTATATTGGTAAAAATTTTAAATTTAGATTTATAATTTTACATTTAATGAGTCCTTGTTTCTTTCAGTTAGTATTTATCTAACATATTAATTTCTTATAATTTTACTCATAAGGGGTACCTGGGTGGCTCAGTTGTTAAGGGTCTGCCTTCGGCTCAGGTCATGATCCCAGGATTCTGGGATTGAGCCCCGCATTGGGCTCCCTGCTCAGTGGGAAGCCTGCTCCTCCCTCTCCCACTCCCCCTGCTTGTGTTCCTTCTCTCGCTATGTGTCTCTCTCTGTCAAAGAAATAAATAAAATCTTACAAAAAAAATTTTTAATCATAAGATTAATTTAATCATACAGATAGATATGTGTTTCAATTTATTTTTAAATGAAATAGGTTGGGATTAAGGATCACATCTGTTAATTCTTTGCCTATCTGTAGTTTCTAGATTATCAACAAGGATTAAGTATTATATTTACAATAGGAGTGGCTTTATAATTGTAATGATAAATATCAAAGGATATGCATATTATCTTTCTGCTTATTAGGGAGTCGATGAATCAGGAGCCAACAGTTTCACAGTATTATTCCCATCAGGGACTCCTTTGCCAGCTCGAAGACAACACACATTACAAGCCCCTGGAAGTATATCTTCAGTATGCCTTGAACTCTATGAGTCTGAGGGGAAAAACTCTGCAAAAGAGGAAGACAAGTTCGCACAGGTGAATACATAAATTTGGGCAATGAATTAGTCATGTGAAACTGTTTAGCTTTTCCTTCTTCATTAGACTCAGTTTAATATCAATTAATATAAAATGTACATAAGCTATCTATTTAACATATTTGTATGAATGGATTACTTCTACTTTTAAAAGAAGGAATAAGCAATTTTAATTTGAAAGAGTTACAAGAAAATAAAAACAAAATACAATATGTTTTTTTTCTGTTTGTCTTGTGCTCTCGACCCTCCTTGGTAAAATGTAAGTGGCAGGGAAAATGACATTTTTTGGTTTGTTATATGCCAGGTGCTATAACAGGCAACTTACAAATATCTCAAAGTGCCACGAGATAGACATTATTATGATCATTTCATAGATGATTGAGAAACAGGCTCATGGCAGTAAATACCTTATTTTCCTTGTTGAGGTAAGATTTATCCTCAGTTGGTCTTACTCCTGGGCCCTCGCTCTTGCCATTATACCATGCCGCCTCTCATACAGGATACTTTTACTTTTTCAAAATACCACATTTCTATTTCATACTGTAGAGTCCTCTGCATCCTTTAAAAGAAATGAAGTGGAGCCACTTGATTTGCTTAGAAACATGCCCAAGAAATATAATTACATTAAAACACATATACAGGGACTGCAGAGCCATATTTGCAGTATGATGTCATTTGTGTTTAAATAAAAAGTTTGAGAGCATGGGTGTGTGTGAGGGAGGTGGTGTTTTGGTGGGTGTGTGTATATAAATATCCATGCATGGATACAGAAAATATCTGTAGGTATTAGAACTATATTTAGGAAACTTAACAGTGGGTAGATTTGAAGGTACCAAAAGGGTTTTGTTTTGTTTTTTAGTTTTTAAAACTTTGTACTGAATTTTTAACAAACAGCACAGGACATGAGCATGAAATACTTTTATAGAGAAAATAAAGCAAATGTAGGTAAGCAAAGGGAATGCATAGTATCTTCAGCTTTATATCTGTTTCCTAATTCAACAAAAGAATAATGAAAACACACATACAAAACCTATCTGGGCTCCACCTCCAACATCGTAGAATCTAGGGGAAAAGGGCCCCTTCAACTAGTAAAGTTTTCACAAGCTCCTCCAGATGTTTCTGTCATGGATTACTATATAAGCACTTTTCTGTGTACTATATTTTTAAACTCAGTTGGCTGTCTTAGTATTCCCTTAGCTTCTCTCTCTCATACATTTATTACCTTTTCTCCTCATACACTGCTCCAAGACTCTGCTGCAGCTGCTGTCCCCATATCCTAACTTACAGATGCCAGAAGGAGAAGAGTTAGTCACCTAATACTGAATTTGGAAGATACTCTTGTAAAGATCCCATCTGTTCTAATCTCTCTATTTTACAAATGAGTAAACCAAGGTATTTAGTGCTTGCCTAAGGTCATAAGACTTATTAATATTGGCAAAATCTGAAAAGTCACTTCCAAACTTGGTTTATTGGTATACCTTTCTTTAGGAAACTAAATAATTTTTTAGTAAATTCATTAGTATCTCTTATGTACAAATGTAATCTTAGTTGTACAAAAGAATTTGTCATGTGTTTCTTTAAATTGGTTTTCCAAGTGTATTTAAAATATTGGAATTTTTAAAGGTATATATAGAATTATATACCTTAATATAATTTACATGTTATTGGTAATGGCTTAAGCACCAAAAAGAAAAGCAGTCTTTCTTTTCTGAGACAGAGTATACTCCATAAGCTAGGATATGATATTTAAGAGGAACAAATTTATTAGTTATATGCTCTCCTTCTGGAGAAGGAGATGTTTCCACTTCTTACTTAAGAAAGCTTAATCCTAGTCTCTGATTCTGGTAATTGAAAACTGCCCTATTTAAAAAGGTTTCAGTAATAAGTAA
The DNA here is from genome assembly GCA_028534135.1 of Potos flavus. Classification (NCBI taxonomy): domain Eukaryota; kingdom Metazoa; phylum Chordata; class Mammalia; order Carnivora; family Procyonidae; genus Potos; species Potos flavus. The sequence continues at coordinate 101,988,413 of CM052897.1, forward strand.
GATTTAGTCCATTGGAATAACTGGTACATCAGTTTATTAATATATCAAAGTACTGAACCATCCTAATATTATTTTTGCAAAAACAGGTTGTACTCCAGGATCTAGATAAAAAAGAAAACGGATTGCGCGATATATTAGCTGTTCTTACTATGAAAAGGTACAAAATTAAACTATTTCTGATGTTCAGAAAATTCATTGTGAGGCTTGACCTTTCTTGTTAGTTTATTGATTTCTTCACGGATTGCCATTCTAGGAAAGCCTGGTATTAAAGCTTGCAAAGGTTTTATCAGTGAATTACATTTTTTGCCCTACAAAATTGCTATATTTTATAGAGACAGTGTATCTCAAATTACTTGTATTCTGAATTTTTTATGAACTCTAATTATTTTGGTGTGGTCAGTGTAAAAACTGGCCCATCAAGTTTGAGATATAATTTTTATCGGACTTAAATATAATCTTCTAAGGTTTATATATTGATATTATTTGTCCTGTGAAAGGATAAGTTTATTTCAGTATTGCTACAGAAAATCTCTAGGAAATAAATTACTAATTAAATCCAACTATTACCACTCCACTAACAACTGGCCATCCATGAGACTGTGTCTTGCAAGTAAATCATTTCCAAATTAACTCTAGGGACAATTCATTCCATAATCATACATAGCAAGAATGTCAAATTCATTAGAGTAGGTTTGCCTTGGCTTAGGCTTAAAGATGGCATGATGTATGTTCAGTGTGCATAAAGTCTTAAACTTGAGATCTTTATCCTGGTTTTCAAGGAATACAACTTCCGTGTCAGTGTTCTAGGAAGACATTTTTAAGAACAGCTACCTAATTATAGCATATGACACTAAGTTTAGACACTGAAATTGTGTTTCTTCTTTATCTTAATACTCTTTTAAAAATTAAAATTATCTCATTTACTCTAAGTCCTCAAATTATTTAAGAACTTTCTGCTTTTATGAATGAGCTCACGAAATGTTATATTTTGTTTGTTTATTTGTTTAGGGATGGATCTTTACATGTGACGTGCACAGATCAAGAGACTGGAAAATGTGAAGCAATCTCTATTGAAGTGACATCTTAGTGTTCTAGAGAAACCAGGAATTTTTTAGAACTAGACTATCAATATTATTTGGTTTTGTTTACAAGTGATGTTTATATTAAAATACTTTTTGAATGAATTGTATATGTTTCTATTAAAATACAATATATTGGTAAGTGCTGCAACTTTTTTTTGTTTTCCATTTAAGATGGGAAATATAAGGTCCTTTATTAGTGGGAAATATAAGGAACTTTTTCTATCATGAAGCTATTTAGAATTAAATTGTTCGAGTGAATTGAAGGAAATTTTACTGGAAATTTAACAATGTTTTTTAAAATTTTTGTTCTATAACTTCAAATTTGAAGAAGTCTTATTAATTCTTATTAGATAATGAACAAGGAACAATTTACAAGTGTTTGATATTAAATAAAGAAAATTGGAGAGCCATGTGCAAAGTAAGAAACCATTTTTGCTTTAAAAGAAAAAAATAAATTCATAAACTCAACAATTGTGCATAGATATGTGTGTGACAAGCATAGAAAACAAAAGTCTAGAGGGCTGCCCACCAAACTTGTAACAGTGGCCTTTTTGTGGACAGAAATCTTATAGGGTGGCACTTTCACTTTTCCTTTTTACAGTTTTGTTTAGTGTGACTTTTTCTCTCTAACAAACATTTTATCTTTTGAAATGAAAAGATCTTTTTTATTTTGAAGAGAAGGCTAGCCACATTCTGTTTATCAGAGAACACTCACTAGTGCATTGAGATACTCTGTGGATTACTAATGAAAAGTTTATTCACTAAAACAAGACAACTAATCTGTATATATTGAAAAGAGAGTTGGAAGGTGAGCAGTGCACATCAGATTCTATTATCAAGAGAGGATTTTCCATTCATTTCTCTCCTTGGTTCCCAGGAGACTTGAGAAGAGGAAGTATCTTTACCCAGTGGTAAAATTAAAACTTGTGCTGTTTTTATATTGTTCAGGCTTTGTGGATGTGCTTTATTCCTTATAGTTTATTTTTATGGAGCTAGGTGGCAGTAATATTCTATTTCTAAAGATACAGAAACCAAACTTAAATTTTTTCATGATTATTCTGTATCAGATTATTGACAGAATCAAAAAGAATTCAGATGTGATTATGAGTTCACAAAGAAGCAGACTCAAGGCATACCCTTTTGATTAAGGCTGAGTACTTAGTTATTTTTTAGGATCTTTTCCAGTTATTAAAAACTTTGAAATCAAATAAATAAATTAAATGTTTTTAGGAAATAGGAAAGTAACATCTCAACTAGTTGAACTGCTTTCAGTTATGCTTTAGAAAGTGCTGTAGGATTTTATTTCACAGTTACTGTTAGCTCTTTAAACTAGATGAGGCACTGGCAAACTATAGCCAGTGTGTCAGTTCTATGCCATTCCTATTTTTGTAAATAAAATTTGATTAGAATATCACCAGGCTTACTGGTATCTGTATCGTTTGTGGCTGTTTTCACACTGTAATGGCAGTGAGTAGTTGCAACAGAGACTCTGTGGGCCATAAACTTTAAAATATTTACTGTCTGGCTCTTTACAGAGAATGTTTGTCAACCCCTGAAGTAGATTAATGAAACCTGTAGAATAAAATATCATAAGGATTTATTCAAGAGTTTTCTTTCCTTCCATGTCTATGTAATAATTTACTTACTTCACTACTTTCTCCACTACATTAGTAAGTATTGTGAGAGCAGACACACTCTTAGTCACCATTATGTCCCAGGCCCCAGAACAGTACCTAATCATAGGTGTTCAGTCAGTGTCTATCGAATAAGTGCATTACATGGAAGAAAAAATAAGTCCTCTTTGTATTCTACAGGACAATGGCCAGTAAGTACATCTTTTGCATATTTTATGATTTCTTTAGAAACGCAATAAAGAAGGAAAGGAATATCACTGCTTCTGGCTTTATTAGTCAGCTTTGCATGATTTTTTCCCCAACATATCAAATTCGAAATTGTCACCAAGTGTGCTCTATCGCCTAAGGAAATGTACTCCAAATTGTCTTGCATCCTCATATGACAAGTTTTTTTGTTCTTCTGAATTTGGGGAAGATTTGCCAATTAACTTTTCTTGTGTTTTACTTTTTCAAGCTAAAAATAGCTTCAACATTCTTCTAATTATAAAACGATATATATTCATTATAAAATTAAAATTGCAAAAGAAAGGGGCACCTGGGTGGCTCAGTCTGTTAAGCATCTGACTCTTGACTTTAGCTTAAGTCATGATCTCAAGGGTCGTGAGACTGAGTCCCGCGTTAGGCTCCATGCTCAGTGGGGAATTTGCTTGAGATTCTCTTTCTCCTTCTCCCTCTGCCCCTTCCCCTGCTCAACATGCATGTTCACCCTCTCCTTTCTCTCTCCTCTCTCACTCTCAAGTCTTTTTAAAATAAAAAAAAATAAAATTGCAAAAGAAGAAAATCTATATTCTACCACCTAGAGTAACGACTGTTATTTTTGATGAACATCATGATAATCTTTTCATGTACTTACCAATTATCTTTGCAGTGTCCAAATATTTAAAAACATGAGCGGCACCTGGGTGACTCATTGGTTAAACGTCTGCATTTGGCTCAGGTCATGATACCAGGGTCCTGAGATCAAGCTCCACGTTGGGCTCCCTGCTTGGCAGGGAGCCTGCTTCTCCCTCTCCCACTGCTCCTCTCCCTGCTTGTGTGCTCTCTCTCGCGCTCTCTCTAATGAATAAAAAAACTTTAAAAAAATTTTTAAAACATGAGCACTTTTACCAGTAAAGGAAGAGGTTATGTCAAACTATAATTTTGCCTATCTGATACTGTCTAAAGGACAGAGCCAAATATGCAGATAGAAATAAATTCCTATATATAATTCTGTAAAAGTCTTAGGAGGACACAACGTACTTGTCATCACAAACAAAGCTTTTATAAGTGTGAGAGCTTTCAAAGATTAAAACAAATCTATCAGCACAAAACACATTCTGTGGGAAAATGTCAGGATTTCTAAAATAACAGTGAGTAACCATGTAACATAACAATACCACTGTTTGTTTGCTTTAATTATCTCATTTTTAAATCGTAACCTCACCATAACTCCCTGAGTAGTTGCAATATGCAGAGTAATCTAGCCTCTATTATTTCTGTGTTCTACATGTACAAATAGAAATAGATTGAGAGAAGTTAAATAATTTATCCAAGAACTGACAGTGTGAATTTTGAACTTATGCTTTTTTTGTAAAGTTTTCCTTGATTGCTTACTATTCTAAACACTTTATGTGGATTGTTTCATTTAAATTCACGTTGTCCATTCTATTCCCAAAGAACATTCAAATGAAAGAGGGGACACTCCATGGGTCTCCAGAAATCATGTTTGCAGGGATCTTTATGGGAAAAAACTGGGGGGGGGGGGGGAGGCATAGTTCTGTATGTTTCCCCTGAGGCCAGTGATGTATGCATCTGGCTTTTGATTTCCCTCTCCATTTATAGCCAGGATTTACCAAGATCCTCAAATTTTTTAATCTCAGGACTCTTTTACACTCTTAAAAATTATTGAGAACCTAAAGAGCTTTTATTTATATTGGTTTTATTTTTTTTTAAGATTTTATTTATTTGAGATAGATAGAGACAGTGAGAGAGACCATGAGTGGGGGTGGGGAGAGGCAGAGGGAGAGGCAGGCTCTCCCCTTAGCCGGGGGCCTGATGCGGGGCTTGATCCCAGAATCCTGGGATCACGACCTGAGCTGAAGGCAGATGCTTAACCAACTGAGACATCAAGGCACCCCTATATTGGCTATAGATAGATAGATAGATATAGATATAGATATATAGTTATTTCTATGTAGAAGTTAAAACCAAGAGATTTTTTTTTTTTCTGCCACAGATACTTTTTGTTGTTGGCTATACAAAGGTGCATATTAGATGTGTTGGGGGGGGTGAATTTGGGTTCCCCACTGAAGTGGGGAGGTCTGGAGTCATCACAAAGTGTTTTGTTGCAGTAAATATTTTGCCTCTGATTTCCCCATCACTCCTGCACTTCCTCGTCTGTTGAACTGGCCTCCTTCCGTTTGTAACTTGTAGTCCCTTGGACTCGTATTTTCCCTTCCTCCTTCCTATGTGAAATTTTGCTATCAGTCTGAGCTTTTTTTGCTGGGCATGTTGGGGAGATCCGAGGATAACTTTGGGGGCCAAGGGCCTGGCATGGCTCTGGTTTTTCAGGGAAGATCAGAACCATCCTCAGAAGCCAGGCCATGGAGAAGATGGGAGGGAACTTTCCAGAACAACTCCCTGAGTTACAGGTGAGGATTACAGTAGTATGCTTCCCCCTCGTCTCCTGAATGTTATGAAAAATGTTACCCTCCCCTGGATTAGTCCTAAAACCCAGAGATTTTTAAAGTCACTCATTTTTTAAATAAAAAAAAATTACATGTTAAGTAACATTTTTATGAAAGATAACTTTTCAAAAACAAAAGATTTAGTGGTAAGTGTGGAATGTTTTGTTTTTCAAATCTCTTTAATGTCTGCCTTGAGAAGATAGCTGTGTTCTGTTTCTTCAATCTGTTGCAATATCTAAGTTGTGTATCCCCTGAAAAACTTCACTCTATACTTGTGAGAAGAGAGTAAAGAAGTCAGAAAACATTTTGGTATTATTATGAAAAGTTTTGAACTTATGAGCTTCCTGAAGGGTCTCAGGGTCCCTTGAGAGTTGCTGCTTCATTTAGTTACACAGTAGTACCTGTTGAAGAGACAAGGTCTTATCTGTCCCCTGGAATTAGTGGGGTTAAAGATGAAGGACAAAGGAAACAGTTTACAAAAGAGTCTGATTCATTCTGTAAATTTTTACTGAAACTGATCAAGACCCAAAAAACAGACAAGATAACTACAAATGTTGGGAAGTGCATTTAGTGCCAAGGAGAGAGAATGGAAGACAGGAGATACCTACATTAGATAGGGTGACCCGGAGAGGCCTCTGAGGAAGTGGAAGAAGCAGAGACCCAAGCACTCCTCTAGGAAATAATTTAGAATTGCCTGAAGATATTTATTTACTTGCTTGTTTACTATCTGCTCCTCACACTAGGATATAAGCCCTATGTGGTCTGGGTCTTTTTCTTTCCTATCTACTTTTAGCACCTCATACATTGCCTGGCACATAGGAGATACACCATAAGAGATTCCTGAATAGGTGGAAAAGATCCTAGAGAACAGTGAGTAAAGAGGAGAGTGGCACAGTCCGGTCAGGGTGGCAGGGTTCCAATCACTTAAGGCCTAGCAAGCTAGCAGAAGGTTTGGATTTTATTCTAGGTACTCTGAGAAGTATTTAAAGCAGGCGAAGGACATGTCCCATTTTATGTGTTAAGGTGACTCTTTAAGTTGTATGGAAAATGGATTGGAGGGGAAACAATAGTGGAAGTGAAGCCAGGCAGGCTTTTGTAGGACTGCAGGTAAGAAATGGTTAAGGGCATAGCAGCAGCAATGGAGAAAAGAGGCAGAATTAAGGAATATTTTGGACATAGCACTGACACAAGTTGCTAATGAAATTATGGAATGAGGAGAGAGTAAATCAAGATGACACCTAGATTTCCTTCTTGGACCCCTGAGTAGATGGTTGTGCCAGTGTATTGAGATGAGAAAGTGTGGGGATGCCTGCCGTGGAGAGGACCAGGTCTGGAGGCAAAAATGAAGGGCACTCTTATGAGTGCATTCAATTTGAGATGTTTGTGCAAAACCTAAGAGAATATGTCAGGTAGACACTGTGGATATTCAGACCCGGAATTCAGGGAAGAGGTCAAGGCTGGAGACAAAAAGTTGGGAAACTTTAGCATAAAGATGATATATAAATCCATGGGAACTGAGACAGTCACTTAGGCAAAGAGCCTAAGAGAGATGTCTTGGGGCCAAGCCCTGAGGAACCCCAACATTTAGGTTACATAAAGGGAGCCAAAAAGGGGAGTGAAGAGAGGTCAGTGAGGTGTAGAGATCAATGAGGTAGAAGAAAAACCAAGAAAGAAGCTTAGGATACATGCTCGTGGGTTGTTCTAAGAACATATAGGACTGGCAGTGAATAACACTTGGGGAGGGGAGGAAGGCAGTGAAGCTGCATCTAAGTCTTAAAGGGTTTCTAGAAGTAATCCTGGCAAAGATGGGGGAAAGTAGGCATTTTCTAGCAGCAAGAGCAGAATTGAAGAAATCCTTGAGACAGGAAGCAGGGAATATTTGAGGAACTCACAAATTAAGAAGGAATGATGATGAGCAGTGGGGCCTGAGACGTGCACAGGAACCACCATGTCACAATGGAGCTTCCAGGTGATAGGGTTGGATAGGGCCTTTTATTCCTTATTGCCAAAGTAATAAGATGCTCATTATAGAAAATGGTTAAATATGTAAAGAGAAATCGAAAAGGAAATCACCCCCCAGAGATTTTACATTTATCTTCCTATGCCTTTTTATGTAGTTGAAACTTTTGTAGGTTTTTGTTGGTGCTTTTTTGCTTAACATATTAAACATTCCCCCATGATACTAAAGGCTTCATAAACATCTTTTTAAGTGGCTAGACAGTATTTCACAATGGAATCAAATTAATTTCTTCAATGTTCTGTGTTTACAGTATTCCAAATTTATACATGATGCTTTGAAAGATTTTGGTAATTTTTGACGTAAATTTCTTCTAAAAATCCTTGGTCAATGTCAAACGGTTTTCTACCCAAGTTTTCCCAATTGACTCTTCTAAGATTTCTGCGTTAGACTGCTTAGAACAATCACCATGGAAGCGGTGTGAAGAGTGGTTGGGGGCGGGGCGGCAGGGGTGGGGAGACCTGGTAGTTGCGGCAGTTGTCCAGCAGACAAGACCTGGCGTCCTGCAGGCTTGCTAGCAAACCGTGCACATCCTTCCGCTCGACCCTGTCCTCCCCGCCCCCACCCGAAGAAGCACCAGGCGGAGAGTTCGTTAGAAAGGGCAGACCCTCAGATCCCAGCCCAGACCTACCTAATTTGAACCTGCATTTTAACAAGATCCCCAGATGATTTCTATGGCCATTCAAGTGTGAGAAGCACAGATGGAGACTGGTGGTTTCAAACTGCTGCATACTACAATCACCTGGGGAGCTCTAAAAAATTCCAATGCTCATGTCACACCCCATACCGATTAAATCAATCTCAGCGAGTGGGACCAAAAAACAAAACCTTTCCAAGTGATCACAACATGCAACCAATTTTGAGAACCTTTGATCTAGGGGTGTAGGAACAATGGTTAGTTGGGCTCAGGTGGCTGAAGAACAGGCATGGGAGCTAAACCTACTTTGCACCATACAGCTCCGCTCTACATTTTGGATTTTTGCACAACATGCAAGAAGGGTTGATGTGCAAGAACTGAAAAGCGTGGGAAGGCCTGATGCACGTGCGTACTCCCGACTTAGGGGTTACACTGCCCGGTGGAGGTAGGCTGGCGGCTAACTGATTGCGCCGGCTGACCGGGACCTTGCGCCCCGCCCCCGAGCGGCTCCCTCTCCCTCCGGCGCGTCGGGATGGGACTTGGGGCGCATGCGCGCTCGCCGCTGCGGCCGGGGTCGGCCGCCGGTGACGTCAGGACGCGTCGCGGGTTCCAGCCCCAGCCTGGGCCCCCCGACTCCCGCGCAGGTCGGGCGGGGGCGGGGCGTCAGGCCAGCTGAGCTATCCCGTCAGACCGCGCCAGTTTGAATGAAAGCTCCTCAAGATGGCGGCGGCCGGGGCCGAGGCGCGAGGAGGTGAGGGCTGGAGAGCGGCACCCGTCACTATCCCCCGTTCTCCAGGCAAACTCCCGAGGTCCGGGAAGCGGGGCCAGGATCCGTGGTCCCGCCAGAGTGCGACGCGGCGAAACGCCGCCTTCCACTCTTTTGACACCTTGGCCCCCAAAGGCGCCCCGCGGGCTTCACCCTTCTCCCGGTCCCTGACCCTTCTCACGGCACGGCCCGCTCGCTCCCCGCAGTCTCCTCCTGCGCCCCGCTTCCGCGGGGCCCGGTCCGCGCGCCCTGCTCCGAGGTCGGCTGTCTCTCGCTCCGCGGAGGTCCCGCGGACTCCGTGGTCCGGCCCCCGTTGCCCGTTGGGCCGGAGGCCCCTCCCCGCCTGGTCGCCGTGTGGAGGTATTCGGGCGGCTGCCGCGGCTCCTGGTAATCCCCGGGGGGGGGGGGGGTGCTCGAGGGCCTGTGGGCACGCGTGTGGTTTACTCCTTTGTGGTGGTTTGGGCGGGACGTTTTGTGTTCGGACTGGCTTTTTAACTGGGGAGCGGGAAGTATCCGGTGGTATAAATGTGACCTCAGTATCAGAGGAAAAAGAAATTGGGGCTGAAGTGTGAACGCTCAGGAAATAAGTGAGCATACGCCCCAGTTTGGACGCACTAGAAGGGTAAATGCCCCCTCGGAGAATATCCCAGTAAGTGGGTGTTTGAAGACGTAGCCTCTGGCTTACGGTAATTTTTATACCCACCGGGAACTTGCGTGTTATTTATGTGGACGCCAGACAATTAGATATCTAGCGTGTAGTGTTTGTGTGTGTGCGCCTGCCTGTCGCGCGCACCCTCTGAAAGACTGGAATTTTCAAGGCATTCTAGAATTTAAAGGTGTTTGCTAGCACTACTCCTCTCCACCTAGATTACGAACTCATTATCCCCAAACTTTTCTTCCACTAGGGGTTAGTGTGAACCTAGTGTAGTGTAGGTTTTTGTAGTGGTAATGAAATGTTTAATCTTGGAAATGAATTATCTTCTACATTATTATAGATAATTGGAATTGTTAACCAAGGGTTTGCGGTTTTTTATGTTCCAGTTTTTTTCCTCAAAAATAGCGTTTCCGTGCAAGGTTGTCTTGAACCTCAAATTAAACTAGATAAAAATGGTAGGGACAACAAGATACACCTTGGGTGATATCCAAGAGGAACCTCCTTTGCCAGTGATCAGCATAGTGAGGTTAACTTTACACAAAACATCCGGAAGTTTTTTAAATAGAAGACATTTTAAGTGGTCATTTCTGTTACATCACTCTCCTACACCCAGAGCACCACGCCACAGTAAACAGCCACTCCCCCAAATATTTTTTTGGAGAAAATACCTTTCATTTTTGTGGTCTAGAATTTCGAATCTTTTGTAGGAAGCGGGTGGTGGAAATCGTGTTTCAAGGTTTCTGACAATGAAGCCCCAGTATGAGTTGGGGAGGGTGAGGGAAGGATATATTAAGACCTGCTGTGAGTTTTCTCTTCCTTGGAAATTTACCTCAAAACAAAAGGTTATCACAACTACCTTGGAGAGCTACCAAGTAAAGCTTGAATTTACTGGCAGATTTTGTTTGGTTAACTTTACTCCCACCCTCACATTTTTCAGTGAATCTGAAATCTGGGAAGATGGAAATATCACTAAAGTCAGATAGGCGGATAGCTAGCAAACACTGGGGCAGAGGACCCTTGATTCTCTGGAGTGCTTACCATAACACTAGCCATAAAACCAAGTTTATTACATATTTCTAAACATCAGTTTGTGTTCACATATTTTATATGCCATATGGTAGCGTACTGTTTACAGAAATTTGAGAGTAAAATCTTCAGCATATTTAGTTACTGGCTTCTCTAAGGTTAATTATGAGTGTGTCTGATTTTTTTTTTAAAGCTTGGTATATGGATTATGTAAATTGAATACTCTGTTTTATAAATCTTGGCTTTAAAAACAATACAGGAAATGAGTATTATGAAAAAAATTCTCCATTATTTATTATAACTCTTGGGTTTATTTACCTTGATAATAATACAGCACAGGCAAAATAATAAATGGAGTTAAAAATTCATGCAGCATTCCAGAATGGGAAAAGTAGGGCATGTGATTGATGTATGACTATGTTACTGTAGAGCTATATTTTAATGAGATTTCATTTCTTATTGACCAACTAAGAGAAAGGGAGAAAGTTGTTTTTAATAACTTGTAAGGCTGTTTTAAAATATATTTAAGATATTTTTAATAACAATAAGTTTGTCTTAGAGATCTACATTTTGTTAAAACTGATCATATTCTTTATACTCTATGTAGAATATAATGGGAAAGGTAAATACATTATCTCTGTTGACCTTTGCATCTATATGTAATTTTAAGAAAGCTTACAGACATGAAACTTTTTGTTCAGGTGGCCTAGTAGAAATTAATTTACATTAATTAAGCATAGTAGGATAGAGACCCATGAAAAAAATCCAAGAAGACCAGTTTACCAAAATAGTTCTTTAATGCTTAACTTTTTCTTGAAGACAAATAAATGGTTTCTTGTCATATGAATTTTCAGTCCTATAAAATTGCCAGTTGAAGGGTGGGGATATAGAGGTCTTAAGTTTTTCCTTTTTTTGCTTTAATTGAGTAGCTACTTCATTAGTAAAGAATTCTATTTTCTTATTGTAGCTTGGTGTGTGCCTTGCCTAGTTTCACTTGATACTCTTCAGGAATTATGTAGAAAAGAAAAACTCACATGTAAATCCATTGGAATCACCAAAAGGAATCTAAACAATTATGAGGTGGAATACTTGTGTGACTACAAGGTAGTAAAGGTAAGGCAAATATCTAGCCCCTTAAAAGAGACCTAATCAGACTTCAATTCAGTATTTCATATTTCTGTAACCTAAAAAGAACCTTAAAAGTAAGCAAAAGCTCTTAATGTTAAAAATTCTAAGCCATAATAAATTTATATGTCCTAGCATCTATATTGCCAAATAACATCGAGAGGATTTTGAAGCATTAAATGTTCTTGCATTAGAATATTTTAAGGTGCTTGTATCATTCTACATCCAACTCTTGATTATCTCCATGTGGATTACCAGAGCAAATGTTTTATCTCATATTGGCTTCTCCTGTCATTCATTTTGTTCCTGAATCATATTTCCCCACTATCACCTGAAATAAACCTAGAAATTCAAACCCAATTTTAGTACTATTGAATCTCTTCAGGAAGAATTACCATTTGTATGTCCTGTATCATGTCAAACTCCAGATGTTAGTGAGGTTCTGTGGTGTAATAGGATGGCCTGGAATTCGGAATCATTTCTGATCTTCGATTGGTACTTTGAGGCTTTATCAAAGTCATTTAACTTCTCTGGGCCTCACATGATTCCTGTTTCTCTTTAAAATGACAGGTTTATTTTCCTAAGAACCTTCCTCAATCTAAACCTTATGATGTATTTTTGAGTAATTCATCTTTCTTTTGCCTGTTCCCTCTCCAAGAACTCTTTTTTAGTCATTTAGTTGTCATTTCTTCCAGACATACGAATTAGAAGTCCTCCTCCTTTGTCTTCCATATTGATTTAGTCATTAAATCCAGTTCTTCCTTTGAAACATCCATCATCTTTTCATATAACTACCTTCCCTACTCAGTGGGATTTTATGATCAAGCATTTCACTATACACTTCAGCAACCTTCAACCCCAAAACAGCCCAGTCACCTGGCATCTCGGTGTATAAACTGTGGCCTGACCAATCTAGCCAAGAATATCCTATAATCACACGTACTGTCACCATTAAAGCTTATTTCTAATCTCACTCCACTCAGTTCTACATAAGGTTTTTATCTGTTGCTTTCTTTTCCCTTTCTTGTCAGCAGTTTTTCTAACTTCTATTACTTTTCTGGACTTCTTACTCTATCCTTCATCTTCGTATTCAGCCATAGACAGGGAAGTATTTACTTCCCTTTCTTCTATTTCTCTGAAAAATAGGTTCCTTCAAGTATGAACTCTCAACTTACCTTTATACCAGTTATCTGTATCTTTGCTGTTACTGTTTTTCCTTTTTCTTCCTGTCCATCCCCGTTAGGACTTTGCTTAATCCATTATGCTTTTGGGGGGAGGTGTGTGTGTGTGTTTCCACTGACTTCTCTCAGTCAGTAAAACCTGTTCAGGTCTTCCCCAATCTTTCTTCGACCTTGTCTCCCAACTCAAGCATTCACGTCTTCTACTTCATTTCTCATTATCTTTTTGAAATAGCTTTGTCAAGATGTAACTCACATACCATGCGCTAATTTAAAGTGTACAATTCAGAGCTTTTAGCATGCTCTCAGAGTTATTCTAAAGTTGACCGTGGTGATGGTTGCACATTTTCATTACACCAAAAAGAAACTCCAAAAAGAAACACCCAGCCACTACTCCCCAAACCTCCTCAGTCTTCTTCCCCCACTAGCCCTAGTCAACCACTAATCCACTTTGTTTCCGTAGATTGCCTATTCGGACAATTCATACAAACAGAACCTTACAATATGTGTGTGGTTCTTTGTGATTGGTTTCTTTCACTTAGCATGGTGTTTCCAAGGTTTGTCCATGTTGTAGCATGTATTAATACATCATTCCTTTTTATTGCCAACTATTCCATTATAGGGATGTAGCATATATAATTTATTCTGTACTTGGACATTTGGGTTGTTTCTGTTTGGGGGCTATTATAAATAATGCTGTTATGAACATTCATGTAGAGAATTTTGTATGGACATGTTTTAATTTCTCTTGGATATATACCTAAGTGTTGAATTGCTGGGTCATACAGTTTCTCTCTGTTTAACCATTTAAGGAACTGCCAAACTTTTCCAAAGGGACACTCCCACTAGCAGTGTTACAAGTGTTTCAATTTCTCTACCTCCTTACCAACACATGTTATTATCTGACTCTTTGATTATAACTGTCCTGGGCATGGAGTACCTCCTTGTGGTTTTGATTTGCATTTCTCTGATGGCTAATGATGCTGAGCATCTTTTCATGTGCTTTTCAGCCATTTGTACATCTTTGGAGAACTGTCCATTCCGAGCCTTTGCCCAATTTTTTAAATTGGGTTTTTTTTAAATTAATGAGTTGTAATAGTTCTTTATATATGCCAAATAGTCCCTCATAGGATAAACAGTTTGTAAAAATTTTCTTCTGTCTTTACATGAACTTTTTAACCCACTTTATTCTGATTTATGCCCTTCTCAGTGACCTCCTAATTCCAAATATAAGGACCTCAAATCTTACTCTCCTTCTTAGCAATGTCTGACACTGTTGGCCTCTCTCTCTCTCTTCTTTGAAATTCTCTTGTCCAAGGAGAGACTGCCTATGCTCATACTCTGTCTCTACCATCTAATAGTTGAGTGACTTTTAGCAAATTACTTAGCCTCTCTTTCTGTTTCGTCACTTATAAAGTGAAGATATTTGTAGTATCCATCTCATAGGGTTATGATTAGCATTAAATGAGTTGATGTAGATAAATCCTTACAACAGAGACTAACCTGTGATACTCGTATTGTAGAAGTGTTGTCTATCATTGTTATTCATCTCTAGCTCCCCTCCTTTTTCCACCTATTTTTCTTACTATTCTTTCTGAATCTCCTTTTTTGTCTCTTGTCTGCCCTTCCTCTGAAAGTAGATAACCTCCACAGCTCTGTCCTTGGCCCTCTTCTCACCTTGAAGTGACTCTGTAGATGACCTCTTTCCCACTGGTTTCTACTTCTATCTGTTTGACTCATGACTGCCACATCTTTGTGAGGCATTGACCTCTTTATGGACTTCATTTCAAACTGGACACTGTACAGGTTCCCAGATTCAACATATTCAAAACTGCACCTGTTTTCCTCCCTCAGATCTGCATCCTGATCTAGTAGTGTTCCCTATCTAAGCTAACAAAACCATAATAACCTCCAGTTACCTAACCTTTTAAGTTCAGACATTTTTAGTTCTTCCTTTCTACCTACCCTCTAATAGGTCATCAGATTCTCTCTCTTTGTGTTTTCCTGTTCATTCTTGCTATACTTGAACAGAGTTAGTTACATCAGGGTCCGTGCCTACATTGAAGGCGCTACCATTAGTCTTATACAGGATTCTGAGTGTCGTAGTTAGGTTTTAGATAGCTTTTGCTCTTTGGTTTCCCCTTCGTCCTTCTCATCAATCCTTTTGGCTTCCTGTTTTGGAATAAACACCCTTACTTGCATACTTAGGTCCCTCATTTCTTCTCGTTTCTAGCACAAATTAATCTGTAAGCCAGTATTATTTCAATATACCGCTCCCTTTTTTCTCTCTCCCCTCTCATGTTCAGGTTACGTGAAAGATCATATGACCGTGTCCTTTGTGTGTGTGTACTCCTCCATTTAGCTTGTAAGAGACACTGTTTCAATACCCTATTCCTCAAAGTCATTACAGATGTTTCTAAAACACAGTTCTGATTGTGTTAGGGCCTTGCTATAGACCTTTTAATGGCTTGTCTACCAATCTAAGCTGAGACCTTTTGTACTGAGGTTCTTTATTATCTGGCCACCAACTACCTTTCCAGCTTCATCTACTTTTCATCCACTCGGAAATACTTGTAAATTCTTTCATTTAGTTAAGATTTAATGAGCACCTGCTATGAGGGGGGCACCCTTGTGCCCTTTTGCTGTTCTCATCCAATTCCCTCTTTGGAATACTATTGTTTCCCTTCATTCCTTGACAGAATTCTCTTTGGCCTGGAAAGCTGAGCTGGAAGGTTACCTATTTTTGAGCCTTCTTCCCTCCCCCATGTCCCTAAAATTAATTGCTTTATAGTCAGGGCTTAATAAGCACTGTTCTTATTAATCTAGAACTTGACACATTTTATAGCTTGGTTTCATACTTTCTCTGCTAAATTATCAACCATTTAGGGCCAGAACTCTGTCTTACTGTAGTTTCTAGTACATAAGGCATATTTAGTTAGTGCTTAATGAATTGAATTGGCTTTTGCATCAGTGATTTCTCCAATTCTCACAATCGCCAATATACTAGATCTTCTTAGCTTCATACTTAGATTATAGCAGCAATCTATTGACTGATAGCTCCTATATCATCTTTCTATAGTCTCAGTAAACATTTGAGTTTCTTTTGTGTGTCAGGTACTACATTAGGCTCTGGGAAAAATAAAGATTAATCAGAAACTGTCTCTCACCTTAAGGAACTCACAGCCTGCTGGAAAGATGAACAAGTAAACCATCCATTGCAGTATAGTATAATAACTGCAGTGGCAGAGTTCATTACATATCTGTGGGAGGTACACCAGGGCCAGGTCACAGAAAGCTTCCCAGAAGAGGGGATATCCCACTGAGGCCTAGAAAAAGACAGGTATACTGTAACTTATGGTTTTTCTACAGAGAATGGAATGCTAGAATGTGGGAGTGAGAAAGAATTAGAGATGAGTGAAGGAACTTTCACAGCATTCTCCAGCAATGGGGGAATCACTTGAAAGGTTTTAAAAAGAATGATACAATGAGATACTTAGTTCAGAGAATTTTCTTTCTGAAAGTGGATTGGCAGGGAGGGGAATGACACACAATTTAAACATTCTGAAAGGCTGTTGCAGTGATCTGGGCAAGAAATTATAGTGCTTAAACTAAAGGAGATGAAGAGAAATAGGTAAAATTTTTAAAAAAATTACCATAGTTATAAAATGTACAAGTCTATGATGTAGTGGTTGGGATTGGGTAGGAATCCAGCAGTGAGGGAATCCACATCTATGAAAACATGGGCTTCTGACTTGTAGTGGTGTAGATAATACTGCTTACCAAGACCCAGCAATGTAGGAGGATTAGGATAGAAGGACCGTGTTGGGTTTGGAGATGAAGGTTGAGGACATTTAAGTATAAGATGATTGGTACATAGTTGAGAATGTGGCTTTAAGTCAAGAGTGAGAACTGGAAACAGATTTTGAAGTAATTGGCAAAAAAGATAGCTTTTTTAGTTGAAGCTCTGAGAATGGATACAGTTACCCATTAATTAATAGATATTTATTGCCATCTGCCACGTCATATGCTAGACACTGAGGATCTCGGCAATTAATGACACAGCGGTATGGCCTCTGATACATGGAGTTGATCTTTTAGTGAAGATAGAAAACCTTAATTGTAATTGTACAACGTATTTACAGTTGAGGTAAGTGCTAATGTAGCAGAAGGTTGTAACTTCTGGAGAAACTAGGCAGCCGTTTGTGAGAAATGGTGTTTAAACTCAGTCCCGGGGCGTCTGGGTGGCTCAGTGGGTTAAAGCCTCTGTCTTCGGCTCAGGTCATGATCTCAGGGTCCTGAGATTGAGCCCCGCATCGGGCTCTCTGCTCAGCAGGGAGCCTGCTTCCCCCTCTCTCTCTGCCTCTCTGCCTACTTGTGATCTCTCTCTCTCTGTCAAATAAATAAAATCTTTTTTAAAATAAATAAATAAATAAATAAACTCAGTCCCAAAGGATGGGACGAGAAGTAGGGAAGGATCTTGAGGCAGAAGAGAGCCTGACATCTTCAAGGAGTAGTAAGTGTGAGTGGAACATAGTCAGCAAGAGGGATTGAAAGGAGGCTAGAAGGATGTGGAGGACCCAGAGAGCACAGCTCCCTACAGTCCAAGAAAAGAATTTGGACTTTATCTTAAGAGCAGTAGGGAAACATATAGTGGTTTTGAGCAGAGGAATGACATGATGAGATGGGTGTGTTGAAGATAGTGTTCTGGCTCTTGGGCCATGAATGGTTTGAAAATGGTTAGAGGCTACTGCAGTATCAAGCAAAGAAAACGTGAGAAGAGAACAAGGACTGATGAGTAGTATGGGGGTGTGTGGAGGGATTCTCATGGGAAAAACTATCAAAGCAACTGAGACATACTGGCAAGAAATGTAGGGAGAAAACCAGAAGAATCAATCATGAGACCTGAGGGAGAGCTAATGTCAGCACAATAGGGAAGAAGCCAGTGGGTCACAGAAGAACCATGAGGGACCCATTGGATTGAGCAATGGAAGGGTCATTGACGCTGTTAGAGCCGTATTTTTTATTTTGTGCATGGATAGAAGAAGCCGAAATAGAATGAAGTAAAGAATAAATTAGAGGTGAAGGATGCCTGGGTGGTTCAGTTTTAAAGTTTATGCTTTAAAGACAATGCTTTGAAGAATTCTAGCTTTGAAGAAAGGGAGAAAGGGCTATGTAGGTTTTAAAGGTGTTTATAATTATATATTTAAAAATCTGCATAGATAATATATGTATGTGATTTTAAAAATCGAATGTTATAGAAGCTGAACTTATACTGAAAAGAAATCTTCCACCCCTGTGACCTTTAGTCTCCCGTCACTCAACTTTTAGTAACTGATCCTTTTTGAAATTCCTTACATATTATAGCATTTATATCTCAAAGGTGGTTTAGTTTAATTTTGCTTTTAAAAAATGAGGGAGGCTTAAAAAGCTAAAAAGAATGAGGGAGGTTTAAATGCTGGTGAGAACAAGTAGAGAGGGAGAAACTGAAGAGACAGGAGATGTGGGATAATTGATGGAAGAAGTACATCTCTTGTATCTGCATCCACCTTTTCCCTAGTCACATGTCCATGGAAGGCTGGAAATTAAGGGAGTTTCTGTTTTCTCTCTGCATTAGGAACAGAGGTCTAGTGCTACTGAAAATAACGGGGGAGGTAGTGGGAGAGTGACCTTGAACAAAGTGGAGGAGTTCTGAAATAGCCAGTTTGGGAAATGGAATGAATGCTCACTGGAGGAACAGCAGGGCTCTTACTGTTGTGAGTTCATGTTGGGGTCCACTTGAACAATTTGTGGTAGTGTCAGTGCTGTATGGTTTTTCTGCACCATGTTCTTGCCATGTTCACCTTTCATACAGAAACATTTCTGACAAAACTGTGAATATTCTTTATTAACATACTTAGCTCATCAGTGAAGAACGAGAACCCCCATGCACATTGGTAAGGCTTCTTCCTTAATAAGCAAATATTAAGGAAGAAATATTACCAATGCTTTGACTTCATAAAGTATCCAGGTAGTTCTGTGTCTCTAGAACCACCACACTGCATGGCACATACTGGCAGAATTGTCCACATCTAACATAGATTAATATTCCTGAAAGACTGATTGCACTTAGAGGGGTTTGTTAAGAACTGGGTAACATAGAAATCATTTTTAAAATTCATATTTTAGACATCAGGAAAAGAGAACTCCAAGAAAGGACTTTTCCAGGGTCATGTTGCTCAGTTGTGTCAGTCTTGGACCGCTAGCCCAAGTCTCAGAATTGCTACATCAGTTTACTGGCCTGAGAATCCAGTGACTTTCCATGGAATACTAGTGTTTTCATAATTAGATTCAGGTTGTTCTACCACTAATACTGAATAAGATGATTTCAAAACTTACCAGAAAAATTAGCTAACAGGAAGATAGTTTTTGTGTGTGTGTGTATATATATATATATATATATATATATATATATATATATAATTTTGTATATATATATACAATTTTGTATATATACACACATACATATATATATATAATTTTGTGTATATATATAATTTAGGTTTTTGCGCTTGCAACCACTTACTGGCTATAGACAGCTGATGACAGAATAAATATTGAAAAAAACATGAATTACTATTCAGATCAAATTTAACAGCTTGTATTTCTTTTAAAGATTCATATGGTTACTCTTGTGATACTCATATGATATTCATATGGTTACTCTTTTTATATTGCATACCTGTTGGTAGTCATATTTTTTGTTTTGCATTCAGAAACATTTAGTCAAAGCCTGGGATATAGTAGGCAATTGTGCTTGGTTTGGGGCTATGAAGAGTAAGATTTCATCCCTTTTGGTCTCTAGTTAAGTTTAGAAATGGGAACACAAGAGGATTGGCAGTAATTAGTTCTCCCTGGGCAAAAGAGGCAGGAAAGACTTCACAGGGTAGGTGACATTTGAACTGACTTCTAAAGATGAGTAGGTTTTCCGTACATAAAAATTGAGAACAAAATAAGTTTATTATGGAAATGTAAGAGGCCATTGTGATTAGAACTTTGTAAACAAAGGAGAAAGGGGTGAAAAGGACTGGCATGTTCAAATATTAGCAGCTCTAGTTCCGTATGGCTAGAGGGTGTTGTGTGAATGGGGCCATGATGGAAGACTGTGTTAGGCATCAAGGACTCAATTAGGAATGATCTTTGTTATAATAAGAAGTTTGAACTTCATTCTTTAGGCAGTAGGGGAGCCATTAAAATTTTTAAACAAGAAAGTAACAGAATGACTGGTACTATGGATTTCTTATTTTTATAAGAAAACTTCACTTTAGTAAAGTAAATTAGGGTTTCATCTGTCTGGAAGTAGGGAAACAAATTAGGAGATTAATTCAGTAATCCCAGCAAGAATTGAAGGCCTGAAGTAACTAGAGCTGTGGTAATAAAGATGGACAGGAACAAGTATCTGAAGAAACTTGGTGATGGATTGAAAAGAATCTATACTGAGCTCCTAGTTTATGACTCATGTGACTGGGTAGATAATGGGTAAGATTACCCTTGATGGGGGAACGGGGCCGGGGGAAATCCATTTAGGAAGGACAGTGGTGAGTTCCATGGAGATAGATGGATGTAAGAACCTGTTGGACATCCTGTAGGCTATTGGATGTATGGGGGTGCCGATAAAGTTTTGGAAGTCATCAGTATGTAACACCACAGGAGTGATGAGATTGCCCAGAGAGCATTTAGAGCAAGAATACAAATGGAATACAAATATTCTCTATTATCCAAAAAAGTATATACGTGACTTTTATTAGAGGAAGGTCCATAGCTTTCTTCAGATTCCCAAAAGCGATAAATACTTAATTGGTGTGGAAAGCCCCTAGTATCTTCATTGAGTGATGGGCAGTGATAGTAAGTAGTCTCAGCAAAGAAGGCAGTAAAGGAGCAGTAGTGAAGGGAGAAATGTGATGTCAAAGCCTAAGTCAAGTAACATGTGGACTAAAGAGTCATTGGGTTGGCAATCAGAAGACTAATAAATTGTTTCTAATAAACAAGATGGAGTCAAATGTATTTGTATGTAATGAAACTTCCCATAGAAACACCATGGCTTTCTAAGAATTGTAGAAACCATTAGCCTACAAAAAAAGTTCAAATGCCTGTCGAGTGTTCAGGGCTAAAATTTGCTCTTGCCTTGCTGTTACAGTTTAACCTCTTGCTTCAATATTCTGAACTTTAAAGCTAGCCAAGCCATCTCTTCACTGTTTTCTGGATACTTCGTTCAAATCTTAGTCCCAAGCTTTTACTGGTGTGTTTCATCCTGCCTGCCCTGTGACCTACCCAACAAATCCTAGCAGTCTTTCACAGTTTCATTTGTTCTGCTTTCTCTATGCTCCTTTTTGACTACATTGATTTCCTTCTTTATATCAGTGGTAATTACTGTCTTGTTTTGTCATTTAAAATTGTACCGCCTTGCATTGCTACTTATTTTACGTATTATTGCCGCCTTTTCCCAGTGAGATTTTACTCTTAAAGACTAGCACTACCTTACATCTCATCACACCCCCTAGTGGCTGAGCTTTCACATACTTATTTTCAATACTAAAATATTTGAATGAATTTAACCTAAGCCAAATATAGTGGGGGAAAATGTGTTTAAGAAAAAATTGTTATGATGCATTATAAATGATACAGGAGTGATTGATGGATCATTTTACAGCCATACTCCATTTCTATGGGTAATCAAGAGTTGATTGCATATCAGAATAAAATACTGATATACATGAGGCTTATGAACTTTGGGGCTTTTATGTGGAATTTTTAATGAATTAACTAAATTTGTTAGGCCAAACTAATTTTTCTGTGTAAAATTACCAATTTTTCAAGATGGAAATATCTTTTTTGGATTTAAAGTAAAATACACTTACTAAAATAAGTCTACAAGTAGAAATAAAATATTATTAGTATTTCTATACTGTTTTGCCAAAGGCACTCGCGTTTTATAAACATCTTTACCATCCGTAAATTAAGTAGGTACTGATGGGGTTAATGTACAAAACTTAGTCACTAACAATGCAGCTGGCTTATTACTAAACAATATGATATATTACTTTGGAAGCTAACTTAGGCATGGTGTTACTGGTTTTGCTGAATGATAATTTAGCTTAATCATCTTATTTGAAGCCAGTGTTTCTCTTTCTTCCATTATTTGCTGACAACTTTTGGCATAATCCAGGGTTATGGTAGGAAAAACTGTAGCAGAAAAAAAAGGGCCAGAGTTGCATTGCTTTATTCCAGGGTCAGAAAAATTAAAAACTTTCTTAGTTAAGAAGTAGAATAAATATGTTAGATCCTGCCACGTGGGTCACATTATTGTTGAGCAGATACCTACTAACATAAATCCTAAATTGTAGTAGTTACCTGACAGGAGGGAGAAGTCTGTGTTACACTTAGTAAGCCAGTTTGACTAACACTTAAATATGTTTAAGCTTTTCCTTTTTTTCCCTGAAATCACAATATGTATTTTCAAAAAAGTACAGTTTTTGTGCATATCCTCACACCTTAATTTAACCACATTTTTTAAACAGGTAAAGCATATTTTGACCATTTTCATAAAGAAGGAAAGTTCTTTTAATTCACAAGCAGTATTGCTTATTGAGTAGAATATACTAAAACATTGAGACAAATCAGTGGGAAGAAAATAAAGTAACTAACTGGCCGAGTGTCTTGCTTCAGCAAAGCTGCCTCAGGGCTCCTTTACCCCAGTTTGTGCCTCAGCAGCATTTCCTAAACCTTCCAGGTTATTTGGCATGAATAAATTATGAATAGTAAAACAAGCGTTATACGTATCCTTTATAATAAAAACTTAAAAATTTCAGGGAAAAGCAGATGTATCCCAATTAAGTTTTTAATCCATATCTATGATTTAAAATAACTTAAAACTGTAGAATATACAGTTTAATCACTTTCATATTTTAGGATGTGGATATATGTGAGTTATTCTAGAGGACAAAGAAAAAATTGAAGGACTTTGGAATTTTTTTTATTATATGCACTTAACTACCTTTTTTAAGAGAAACTTAACATGGCATTCCCTGATTTTAAAGGAAGAGAACCTAGTCAAGTCACTGGGGTGAGAAGGCAAAATTCTAGGGACCATGGTGGCCACAACAGCAGTCTAAGGGCTAAATCAAAATGTTTGGTTTTTGGTGGGTTGAGTGCCTGCTACCTTATCCATTCACGGGTGAGTCTAAATAAGGTAAGAATTCTCTGGATTCATGATGTCCAGTAAAACAATATAAGCTACATATATGTAATTTTAAATTTTCTGGTAATGATATTAAACAAGTGAAATGAAACAGCTGAGACTGCTTTCAATAATATATTTTAGTGGGGGCTTCTGGCTGGCTCAGTCGGTAGAGTGTGTGACTGTTGATCTTGGGGTTGTGAGTTTGAGCCTCACATTGGGCATAGAGAGGACTTTAAACAAATCAATCTTTAAAAAAAAATGTATTTAATCCAGTAAAAGGAAAAATTTTCAGTATGTAATCCATATTTTTCAAATGTTAAGAAATATTCTACTTTTTTGTGTGTTTAGTGTTTGTAATTCAGTGTGTATTACATTTAAAGCACACCTCAATTTGGACTAGTCACATTTCAGGTGCTTGATAGCTACATGCTGCTAGGAATGACTGTATTGGACATTGTTTTTCTAGAACATCTAAGGGATGTGTGCCCATGATACTGAGAAATAGAACTTGCCTCATATCCAATATAAAATATTAAAATTCCCTGCCTTAGAGGATGCCTACATCTGTGTTGGCCAGGTGAAGCACTAATGTAGGTCATAAATTGTTAGTTTTGAGAATACCTGTTTCCACGGTTGAGATAAAATAAGAAATACGACTTTAACAATTACTGTTTGGTAAAATATTCGTGAATTTCAGTACTCTTATCTTCACGTGCAGTTCTTTTACCTGTGCTCAAACATACTATGCCACAACTAAATTCTGTATATAATTTATGTAATATAAAGAAAAAAGTTTTATGTTTTGTATTTCATCCACTAGAAACCTCTGACTCAATATATTCTGAGCTTTATTAAGAAGAATGATAATGGCTACCTTACTCTTTAAGATATTAAATTATTTTAAGTAATGAGGACTGTCATCTGATTTCAATTTTCTTTTATATTTTAAGGATATGGAATATTATCTTGTAAAATGGAAAGGATGGCCAGATTCTACAAATACTTGGGAACCTTTGCAAAATCTCAAGTGCCCATTACTACTTCAACAGTTCTCTAATGACAAGCATAATTATTTATCTCAGGTAAACAAAGGCAAAGCAATATCTCTAAGAGACAATAACAAAGCTTTGAAACCTGCCATTGCTGAATACATTGTAAAGAAGGCTAAACAAAGGATAGCTCTGCAGAGATGGCAAGATGAACTCAACAGAAGAAAGAATCATAAAGGAATGATTTTTGTTGAAAATACTGTTGACTTAGAGGGCCCACCTTCAGACTTCTACTACATTAATGAATACAAACCAGCTCCTGGAATCAGCTTAGTCAATGAAGCTACCTTTGGTTGTTCATGTACAGATTGCTTCTTTGAGAAATGTTGTCCTGCTGAAGCTGGAGTTCTTTTGGCTTATAATAAAAACCACCAAATTAAAATCCCACCTGGTACCCCCATTTATGAATGCAACTCAAGGTGTCAATGTGGACCTGATTGTCCTAATAGGATTGTACAAAAAGGCACCCAGTATTCACTTTGCATCTTTCGAACTAGCAATGGCTGTGGCTGGGGTGTAAAAACTCTTGTGAAGATTAAAAGAATGAGTTTTGTCATGGAATATGTTGGAGAGGTATGTTCAACTTAAAACAAACGATGGGTGTGGAACGTTTATGCCTTTTTTTACATCAGTAACAAATATTGGTACATTTATTTTTGGTACATTTTTATATTACCATTTACAAGTATGTAAAAATTTCAGGTTTGAGAGAAGGGTTCACTGGCATAGTTAGAACTACAAATTTGTATATGAACAAAAATATATGTATATAATGACAAAATAGTTCTCTTTCAGAAACACCCATTAATAGTCATTGAAACTGGCATTTGTAAAATATGGCCCAATTTTATATAAAAGCCCTAATAAGAAAATCAGATCTAAACACCTGCTGACTTTGAAAACTTTTAGATTATAATTCATCCACTTGACTATGGTAGTTGGTGAAACTCAACATTATATCAACATGAGAGATACTGTAGACAAATGCTCTCTGAGCAAGTTGTAAAATAAACTTAAAAGTATTTATTGCATCCTCCAGAAAATCCAAATTCAGCAAGAGACTCTTCTCTAAATTACCAAAGACTGAGCAAATTTATTTTTGTATGTATAATGTAAATGTAGAAAAAATAGTATTTGCATGTACCACATATTATTTTGAGCACCTTATGTTTTAATTCATTAATCCTTTTGATAACTCTGAGGTAGTAGTGGTAGCTCCATTATTATAGATGAGGAAACAGGCACAGAGAAGTTGAGCAACTTGCACATTAAGGAGGGCATGTGATATAAGGTCACGTTGTAGTGAAGAGGAGCCAGGATTCAAAACCAAGGCTCCAAGATGAGTGCACTTTGCCCCTGCGCTACACTTCCTCAAACTGAGTGAAGGACTAAGCTGTCACTAGAAAATACAAGTGTGACTTACACATCTCCGGTTGTCACATCTGACATTTTAAAAGTTGTGTGCAGGGGCGCCTGGGTGGCTCAGTGGGTTAAGCCTCTGCCTTTGGCTCAGGTCATTCGGCTCAGGTCATGATCTCGGGGTCCTGGGATCGAGCCCCGCATCGGGCTATCTGCTCAGCAGGGAGCCTGCTTCCCGCTCTCTCTCTGCCTGCCTCTCTGCCTACTTGCGATCTCTCTCTGTCAAATAAATAAAATCTTTTAAAAATAAATAAGAGTTACGTGGAATTAGGTCATGTATAATTATCTGCATTCATCTAGAATACTGAGATTAAATTGGAACCCTACTTCAATTCTTCAATTTTTAGACAATAGCAGATTATAGTAAATTACTATTCAGGATCTTGTATACCCGATCTTGTATAATCAAATTCTTCTCTGTTTCGGCTTACTGAATGCAGTAGTTAAGTCTGGTTGACGCCATGAATCACTTTAGACATTTTTGGTTTCCTAAGCTGAGCATCTGGTAAAGCTGTGTTCTTAGAACAGAACTGTAGACGATGGTTTTGAGCTACAGAATTTCATGAAAACAGCCGATTCGGCGAAACTAAACTTTTCATACAGTTAACTGCAAATTTAGCATGCCTTCTTTCCTGTATTTGTAACAAATTTCCATTTGTAACTGCACAGATTAGTTCCAGGAAAAATACGCTTTTAGAGTATCTTTACTTTTTTTTTTAATTAACATATAATGTATTACTGGTTTCAGAGGTGCAGGTCTGTGATTCATCAGTCTTGTATAACACCCAGTGCTCGTTGTATCACATGCGCTCCTTAATGTCCATAACCCAGTTACCTCATCCCTCTACCCCCACTCCCCTCCAGCAACCCTCAGTTTGTTTCCTATGATAAAGAGTCTCTTATGGTTTGTCTCTCTCTCTGGTTTGATCTTGTTTTATTTTTTCCTCTCTTGCCCCTATGATCCTCTGTTTTGTTTCTTAAAGTCCACATATCAGTGAGATCATATGATAATTGTCTTTGACTTATTTCGCTTAGCATAATACCCTCTAGTTCTATACATGTCGTTGCAAATGAGTATCTTTACTTGTGAATTTAGTCCTTTACTTTCCGTTGTGTCCTACAGAAAGCTATAATTGGGTAGCGTTTTGAACATCTGAATACATTGGAATGAAAGTAGTACTGTCTCAATTTGTTAATTGTGGGTTGTCCTAATTCCTGTCTTAAACAGCCTTGATTCTTTTGCAGTCATTTCTGCCCTTAGTTTCCCACATCTTTCCATCCAGCTCTTCTAGTTTGTGTATTTGTTTTGATGACACTTTCTTTTTAAACCTTTATAGGCATTAGTATGTTAATAATTTATGGATGAGTGTTTCTTCAGTTCAACAATAGCTATATAATATACTGTAGTTTTTTCTTTTTAGGTAATCACAAGTGAAGAAGCTGAAAGACGGGGGCAGTTATATGACAACAAGGGAATCACATATCTCTTTGATCTGGATTATGAATCTGATGAATTCACAGTGGATGCAGCCCGATATGGGAATGTCTCTCATTTTGTGAATCACAGCGTAAGTGATACTTAAAGAATAGACAGGACTAATCAACTTAGCACTGTTTTTAATGATTTTCCATAGTTGAGGAATAATTATCTTTAAATTACTTACCCTTTTAATATTTCCGAAGTATTTTAATACAAAGACCTCTTCGGTTAGGTTATGGTATTATTGCCATATCAGGAAAATTCACTGAGGTGCCTACCAAATACCATGCATTTTGCAGAGTTTTTATGTATGTTACTTCATTTAATCATTCAAAAACTTTGTAAGTTAGGTAGTGTAGGTAATGTAGAGGATGAAGTTAGCAGAGGAATTAAGCAGGTAGAAAGGTTAGGAATCACATGCAACTGTAAAAGTTAACATGTAACGTTAATATATTTATAAAATACAAGAATTTGTGGAGTACTTAAGTATTTAGGGCTGTTCTTCTAAGTTATAAGTTAGTATTTTTAATTCATGTTTGAAAACTTAGAATATAGCTGGAACCCTAACTGTAGAATTTTATACCCTATAAACTATTTCTAAAAATAAGGGAGATGAATAGTTACTGGGTACCTACTAAGTGCCCACAGATAAGGGTAGGTTATGTAGCTGCCCATCTAAGGAAGTAGGCCATGCTAAACTTTTGATGGATTTTATACCAAGAAACTAGTTTGTTTAGTAGTGAAATGTCAGAGACCTTCTGATTCCTTTGTTGTTAGTTTTTTGATTGACTTAAACTTTTGCTTTAATTTTTTTCTTGATAAATTTGAGATACTCTCAAAATAGATGTATTCTAGACAGTTAAACACTTATTTTGATTTTTTAGGATGACTCACTAGATGTTTCTTCTTGCGTTATCCAAAATTTAATGTAGAATTCTCAAGATATTAAACAATGCCAAACAGAGGTTAAAGCAATGAAAACTGCATGCAATACGAAATTTGAGTTGTATAATGCTGACTTGATTTTTTAAATAGTTATATTCTATTTCTTTATGCCATCCTGAAATGAGCTACATACAGGTGAAATGATAATGTTATCTAGGGTTTGCATGACAAGTCCTCAGAAAAGTTAAAAGGTTGAGACTAGATGAAACAGGATTGGTAAAAATGTTAATAATTGTTAAAGCTGCAGGGTGAATATATGTGGATTTATTATTTTCACTAGTGTTGTGTATGTCCGAGATTTTCTATAAGTGAAAACAGTATTTTTTAATTTGAGTGCCTCAAAGACCACTAACCAATAAACAATGTAATTTCTAATAGAGCTTAAAAAATAATAGTCGAGAAATTAAATATTTTATATGGCATGTAGAAGAGCCTGTTCGTGTCATTTTTTACCTAAATGGGTTCTAATGTTCCTTTTTAGTGTGACCCAAATCTTCAGGTGTTCAATGTTTTCATTGACAACCTTGACACCCGTCTTCCCCGAATAGCATTATTTTCCACGAGAACCATAAATGCTGGAGAAGAGCTCACTTTTGATTATCAAATGAAAGGTATGGTTTTCAAGTACAGTTTGATTGGTGTTCAGTTGTTTCAGTATGAAGAATCAGAGTAGGAAAAGACCTGAATCAAAAGATCTGAGCCAAGCAAATATTAAAGAAGAGGAAAAAATGAGGCTATAAGAGTTTGTCATTTTACTCAGGGTCACAAAGCTAATCTGACAGAGGTAAAACTAGAATCCAGGTCTGTCTGACCTTGAGCTGAGTAATGCTCTTTTCTCTGTATCACGTTGCGACTTGCTTTTTTCATAAGTTCCATTATGAGAGCTTATTATAGGTCTTTTCTCAATATAACTTGTATTTTAAAACTGTAATGCATACATTTCTGAATATTTACTAAGAAATGTATATTCAAAAGATTGAACATATGACTTAAATCACAAGTGAACTTATTCCATTCCTACTTAGATTTGGCTTTTTTCAAAAAAAAAAAGGTACTCTTATTTGCTTTATTGTGACAATGTTTTTTTTTCCTTTGTTTTTTTCTAAGTGTTAATTACGGGTTGTTGCTCTTTGGCCTCGCTTTATGGTCCTTAAGTCATGTATGAAACTAAATGTGTATCGGATTTTCCCAGTAATTCCCATTATTTCCGAAAGCTATTCTTAGAAGTATGGGCTAATAGCATATGCTTTTATCTCCTATTAGCCCGCACCATCCTTTCAAGATAATTCATAATGATTTGTTTCTCAATATTCACACTTACTTAAAACTGATAGAAAATTTGAACTTCCTTCTGAATTGTCTTAACTCTTATTTCCGTATTTCTTTTTCTATGTAATCAGGTTCTGGAGATATATCTTCAGATTCTGTTGACCACAGTCCAGCCAAAAAGAGGGTCAGAACTGTGTGCAAGTGTGGAGCTCTGACTTGCAGAGGTTACCTCAACTGAATTTTCAGGAAATAGAGCTGATGATTGTAGTTTTGGTTTTTCTAATGTTAACATTTCAAAAAAGTATTTGGGACTCTTTTCATATTATCAAGATTATATGCTATGTTAATTTACAGTTCATGTTTCACACTCTTGGCCAAATGTATTACTGATGCTTCTGAAGAGAAGAACACATGGTCACATAGACTAATTTGAAACACACATATTTAGTAATTAGATACCAGACATGAAAACTATTTACATATGAGTTTATACATACATAAAAAGTCTGTGGGAATAAAGAAATGCCTCCTTCAGTGTTTAAGCATTGAACTGTGACAGTGTAACAGTCACTAAGATCAAATATTCAACCTGCGTACACCTTGAATTTAGAGAAAGTTAATCCAGTTTGGGCAAATATATAAAAGTGTTATTTTTGTTATGTTGTCATTCCCATTATTATTTACTGTACTTGTATTTGAGACAAACAAATGATACTGAATTATACTATTTTCCTACTTTAGTGAAAATACTGGGTCTTAACTGATACAGAAATTTAAGGTTAAAATTAAATATAAAAAATTTTAATTACAGCTCAATTTCATATTTTGAAGCAATCTAGACTGTTATATGAGGCATGTATATCTGAACCAGTAATTCTTAAAGACTTTTATTCCTTTAAAAGAATAATTTCCAGAAAGCTCTCAAATTGTAGAATGGCTGACCATTATGCTGCTTTGAAAGGATGGGTTAGTGGGACCACAGGAGGGTTTTTTGGAGTGCCAGGCAGAGGAAAGGGAGCACTTGAAGGGCCCCTCTTAGTAACATGAATTAAGAGATCCATGTTGAGTCCCTCTGGTCTAAACATAAACAGTAAAACAAGCTACCCGAGTACAGTTGCACCTAATAATAATGTTTCATACATTAATATTACATCTTCTGAATTTCAGGCAGTTTTAACATTTCCACCAAATTTAATTATTTTTATATTTCCTGCAGGCTCTTCTTAAAATAATCTATATTTTGAACTGATACTTATTTTTTATACATGAATTTTTTAAATGTGATAAAGCTAAACTTGGCTTGGCCAAAGTATGTACCTGAATAATGAGAACTTTTTTTACTTGAACCATGAAGACTGAAATGGAATATATTCCTTGTTTGGTTTTTGTTTTTATTTTCCTGCATAGTAAAACCTCAATCGGGAAAAAATCTGTTTTCATCTCTCATTGCGGCATTTGTAATCATGGTGTCCAACATGAAGGTAAGCGCAGCAAGTAAATCTGGCATTCGGTATTCCTATTTAGATTATACCTAAGCTCATTGCCCCGTTGCTTTAATGACCTAAAATAAGTTTGGGTAAAATTGAACTGACTTCAAGAATGCAGCATTTCCAATTTCTTAATCCTGAGCCGCTTTTTTGGGAGAAGCTATACTCTATTATGCATTGTATTGCTACCACATGACTTTGCTCTTTCATAATATGGGGTAAATTCTCTACCTGTTTGGGGTCTCAGTGTATTAACCAAATTCTGCAGAAGGTGTCAAGGAAAAATACATTTTTTGGTGCCATTTCCTATGTTTTCTTTATGAGAAAATAGTCACATGGTGTCAGTGGTAAGAAAGCATCACAGATTTACAGGTGCTCCAATGGCCAAGCTTACTTTGAATTATAATTCTCACAGGTTTAAAGATGTGATTTTTAATACTCTTCTTAAAAAGTCTGTTTTACTGTCCAGTTATTCTTGTACTTCTTGTGGTAAAAAAAAAAAATGTAAAACAGGAGGGCAAAGGGAAAATGGCTGTTTTCAGTAAATTTGTTTCATTTTGTCCTTATTACTAGAAATTTAATGGGTCTTTGAGATTTTAATTACCTCTGTTACCCTTATTTTATTAAAAAGCTGGACCTAATCAGTAAAATAGAAACTCCCTACATGAAGCTGTTAAAAGCCCTTAACTATTTTAAGTCAACATTTAGCTTCTTTAGTCTTCCAGGTTGTCAGAATTTGTTCTCTCAGTATAAATATAGCCAATATTCAAGGGTAATATTTAGATTGAGTTTAAACTGTAAACCCACTATGCGAGTTGTATTAATATCATTATTTTCAGTACCTACATGAGGATCGTGATAGTTGGTAATCTCAGGGTCTTTTACCCCTCTGTGCAAAATCTAGACTGCACTTTTCTTAAAGTTCATTTTTCTTTAGCAAAATAAATTTAGTTTGGCATTTGATTTTCTATTTATCGTGGCTTAGCTTTGTTTCTGAATATTTTATTTCATTTCCAGTAAGGCTACAAAAGGGTCAAAAAAACCCTGATGTATTCCAGACTACTTGCTTTTGAGATTAACCAAAGGTTTTTATACCATTCCTTTAAAGAAGTTTATCATGGTCATGGTTGATCCATTTGAATATTAAAGTAGAATTTTACATAGCATAAAATGGATATGGATGGATACTTGTAAAATGTCTTGAGCATTATTAGTCACCAGTTTACTTAAACACATTGTGCTAAAAAAAAAAAAAAACTGCCTGAAACTGTAAGGGAATTTTAGATTAAAGCTCCTATTCTTTGAGCAAGTTATTAGGCCCTTTCTGTGTGCTCCTCATAAACCTGTGAGGCTGGTGCTCTCAACCCTGTACCACGGCAAAGGAAAGGGGGTCTGGACTGGTTAGGTAACAGTAACACGCCCAAGATCACCCGGCTCAAGGCCAGTAAACTACCGGACTATAAGGTCCTCAATTCTGTACTGTTTAAACACGTTAACTCTCGGATTCCTCTCTAAGGCAAATGTGGCTAGCCACAGGGCTATTTCTGATTATCTTGGCATTTTGAAACTTTTTTTCACATTGTCTTTTCTACTTTACAGTTCTTAAAGTAAAAATCAAGTAGCCACTATAATGAGTCCTGCCCAGTCCTGTGCTCTCTCCGAGGCATTACTGCGCAGTGGCTGAGAGCACGGACTCTGAGCTTGAATTGCCTGGGTTTTCAGTCCCGGCTTCACCCCTTCCCAACTGTGTGAACTAACCTCTCTGTGCCTTAGCTTCCTCATTTGTGCATGGGGAGAATAAATTTATCTACCTCAAAGGGTGGTGGTGAGGAATAAAGGAGTTGATATCCAGTGTATAAAAGAATGAAGCATCATGACAGAGTAAGCACCGTATGTAAGTATTTGCTACAGTTAAATTCTGCACTGTAAGCCTGTACTTTAAAATCTTGGGTGATCACTACAAGTTTTTTTGTTTTTTTTTTTGAAGTTTGTTCTAGTGCTCCTAGCCCTTAAATTCATTCAGCTGGCATTTATCATGCCAGGTTGACCTAGAAAACAGTGAGAATATGGCAGTGACATATTGACAATGTGATTATAAAGTGCTAAAAGTGTCAGAAGAATGTTTCCAGGCATGTTTTGAGTTCCCACCTTGGGTTATAAGCTAGACTGTTAAGGTGAGGTCTTTGGTGTCAGTGAATATAGTTACATTTGATTATATGATTTGTAATAATGAAGTGTAACTAATTTTTAGAGCTGTAAATAAAAAATGAAGTCTCTGGATTCTTGTATTAGGCCTGTTGTAGTTATGAGGTGGTCTGCCATCTCTACTGGTCTCTTTAGTGATTTGATATTCATTTGCATTTAGGTAATAGTACTCATAGGAGAGGGGGCAAAATGGATCAATGTATTTTTACTTCAGTCATACTGAGTCTGTGAAATGTATTTCATCAAAAGCTGGGAGTAGCTGCTGAGCTAGAAAAAAGGGATCAGTGCAGCACGGTGATAATGCATATCATTTAGTTTAATGGATCTGCAAACTGTTTTAGAGATGCTACTTAAACTCGTTTTAAGTGACATCTCTCCTTTTGCTTCCTTAATCTATGAAATGCCAGCATTCTGCAAAGCGTTGAAGAATATCTGTTAATAGAACTGTATTAAACATATAACTATGCAAAAACATAACCCACCGGTGGACTTGGAAGAAATCAAACGACTTACAGAACACATGAATGCTTTTGCCATTTAATCATTTTCTTTTAGGTCCCAATTTTTCCAGTTTCAAATTTGTCATCATATTCACACCAGCATTCTTAAGTGATACATCTTTTGAGATAAATAAGGGGCTGATTTTTTGAAGTGTTTTTACGACCCTGCAGGATCCGGTTGTCTAGCGTGGTCAGTCTGCCGCGGGCACCTCTGTCGTTGGGTGGAGTGTTGTGTGTCAGTTAGATTCAGTTGGTCGGGGGTGCTCTGCAGTTCTTCTATATGCTTGCTCACTTTCTGTATGTTAATTCTATTACTGAGAGAGGAATGGTAGAGTCTCCAGCTAGAACTGTGCATTAGTTTGTCTTTCTCCTTGGTTTTTGCTTTGTGTATATCGAAGCTGTTTTTAGGTACATACACTCTTAGCACTGTGTCTTCTTCATGAACTGGACCTTTTATCATTAGAAATTTGTGTGATATTAATATAGTCATTCCAGCTTTCTTTTAAGGTATTTAGATCTTTTCCCATCCCTTACTTTTAACCTACCTGCATCATTTGCAGTGAGTTTCTTAGAGACTGCATACAGGAGGGTTGTTTTTCACTGTTTTCATTGGTGTATTTTAACCATTTCACAACATAATTATTGATGTCTGGATTTAGTTCTACCATATCTTTACTGTTTTTTGTTCTCTGCTTCTCCTTTGCTGCCCTGTTTTAGGTTACAGGAGCATTTCTAAGTACTCCACTCTCATGTGTCTGTTACGACTTGGACTCTTAACTCTGTAGGGTTTTTAGTGGTTGCTCTAGAATGCAAGGTTTTTAATTTTTAAGTATCTAAGAGTGAGCTTTTTCTTTTTTCAATGACTATATTCTCACCTGTTGCCAGCTTCTCATATAAATATTGTAAATGCTCTCCTTTAGGTAGCTCAGCTTCCGGTGTTGAGGGAATTTCAAAATCTGAGGAGCTCTGGGAGTCTGCAGTGGTGCTAAGATTTAGCAACCTTGGCTCCTGAGGTATGTGTTTCCCACTGCTTAGAGCAGTTGGTTCTCCAACACTGGCAACTATCTTTATGTCTTGATCTCTGTGTTTCAAGTCCGAGTAAGTATCCTTTGGACAAAGTACACTTTGTTCCATCTGAGAGGCAGGAATATTCTCTTTGATTCTCGGTCTGTAGCTACCTTTGTTTAAAGAGGTAATATCCCCACTCTTTCTCTCTTGGGATGATAACAAAACAGTATCAGATTGGCTGTCCCAGCCTTGACTCCCTTGTTCAGATATGTGTGTTGACTGAGAAGAATTCTGGGAAGAGATGTGAGTTGATTCCCCATCAGAGTCACTAAAAAGCTTCGGTGACTGAGAGCCCTCGGCCTCTGTGGAAGAAGGGGGGTTTTCCAAACCATCATCTGTGATTTCATCATTTCTTTGAAAGAATACTTCCCACTGTGGTACTTCTCCATCAGCCTTTTGCTGCTGGTGGGTGATGGCACCCAGGTCTTCTTGAGATGAAGCTGGGGTTTGTAATTCTTCTTCACTTTCGCTGTTAGATTCGTCACAATCTATAAAGTTTGCCCAAGGAAAGGTTTGCCTACTCTCTGCTTTGAGGTAGCCTGTGCTTTGCCTCTGTTGTTCAGGCTGGTGGTGTGGTGTTGCGGTCATTACAAATACCTCAGGGTGAAGAGTTAGCTGGTATGGAGCCTTGTGCCTTAGTGGTAACGGCACAGGGTCATCAAAGAGGTCATCTTCCTCCTCTGTGGAAAAACACAGGAGAGAGATGGGAAACACAGAATGCAAAGGGAGCCAATTTGTGCTTTTAACTTAAAATCCAATTTGTGGTGGCATTTAGCTTTGTTTTCATTTGGTGGAACTGCAAATAATAGTTTACTCTTTCTAAGAAAAAGGCCCCTTAGGATATTTTGAACAATTTAATGACTGCCCATCAACTAATGCCAGACTTTGAGTTGAGAACATAGATGTGCGTTCTCCAAATAGGTCATAATGCCTATACCATTGGTTCTCAAACCTGGCTGTTCATTAGTCTCATTTGGAAAGCTTTTTAATTTTTTATTCATTTATTTAAATAATCTATAGTCAACATAGGGCTCAGACTCATGATCAAGAGTTGCATGTTCTTCTGACTGAGCCAGCTAGGAGCCCCTGGAAACCCTTTTTTAAAAAATACAGCTTTCTGTATCTCCTTCTAGACCTATTGAATCCCTGAAGGTGGGACCCAATATTTTGATTTGTGCTTTCTGTTCAACAGCCAGCTTTGCAAACTGTATGTGCTTGGCAAATAGTGGATACTCCGTGAATTGGCTAAATTAATAAAACATTTTTCTACCATTTTCTGTGAACATTTTGATACCTATTTTGTGCCTATTATGGGCTACAATGTGTCCTCAAAAGTTCCTAATTTGAAGCCCTAGCAACAGTGTCATGGATTTGGAGGTGGGACCCATAAGATGGGATTAGTGTCTTTGTAAGAAGAGGAAGACAGATCTCTCACTTTCCTTCTTTATGCATGGATGGCGTGTGGAAAGACCCGGTTGAGCACACACTGAGGAGGAGGCTGTCTACAACCAGGAAATGGGTCTTCTCCAAGAACCAATCTACTGGCATCTTGACCTTGGACATCCCAGCCTGTGAAACTGTGAGAATATCTGTTGCTAAATATGCAGTCTCAGGTATCTGTCATAGCAGCCTGAACCAGCCAAGTGCACAAGGCTGTGATACTGAGGGGAACAAATGTGCCAAATGGGGCTCACTTTGAAGTGGCATGAACTGGAAACCAAGGAATTTACTGTTTTGTTTTTTTAAGCATGTTATATTAGCAATATAATGAGCCAGTCCCCTTAAATTCTTAAAAGGAGGAAACCTTACTGGGAGAATGAAATTCTCATAAATTGAATAGACATGTAATTGGGGGGAGGTGTACACAAATATTTTCCTGCCTTCTAGTGACACCTTATTTAAAAAGAAAAGTAAATGCTCATGAGACTACTGTCCATGCCAACTTAATTGTTCTAGTGTTACCTTATTACCTTATAACTACCTACTTAAAAAGATAACATTTTTCCCAGTGATAAAGGATGTAGTCAAACACTACATTTTTCAAACCTGCTTTTAAAAAATGGACCACAGATATCACGCTGCTCCCACTTTTACCAATGAGGAGACCAGCCTAGAGAAGTGTTGTGACAAGATTCTGGGTCAAAACCTGATCAGTTTGATTCCTGGCTCTGCCTAATCCTTAAGCAATGATTTATCGCCTTTTCTGAAGGGCTTAAGGTGACTAGGATGTCTAGTGACTATATTTGGAATCATTCCCAGCTCCAAGATATGGCTTTATTTCAAAACACGGATTATAAATTTGTTTTCGTCACAGTTACGTTTTAGGCAATATTTCTGTATTTCTAAGCTGAACAGTTTCATATCCTTAGATTAGTGACTATATCACTATCACGGTATGTTTCAACTGTAAAAATCTGGCAAAACATTTTTCACATTAATTCTTCTGTATCTAAAAATACATATTTACTTCTGATACTACAAATTCTCTTATGACAATATGAAAATTTTAAATGTATATGAAAACAGCGGCATCTAACAGAAAATAAGGGTTAAAATCCTAATAGCATTTATACAAGCTGATAAGCACACCTAAACCCAATTTTTAAAAGGACAAATATTACAATTCATAGATACTTTCCACCGTCATGTCTGTATAACCATACTGGACAACAAATCAAGCACCTTAATTTCTACAGTTGAACCCAATAATGAGAGGTATGAAACAGACTTAAGGTGACGTTAAAGGTACAAACATGAACTACACCATTATATAGCCATAATGCAACATATGCAGTTGGGTTTTTTTGAACAACACAAAAAGGCTAACTGCTTTTCAGCTCGTTGTACCTCTAAACTTGTACAGCTATTAGTAAACAGCCCTTGCCACAAGCCCCTGAGTGTCCTTTCCCGCCCTGGTCCCTACTTAGGGACTGCTGTCCATCTCGCCACAATCCCAACTGAAAGTCTTACACAACTGAAGAACTTCAGGACCCTGTTCCTGCACTGTGGTTACCACTCCTCTTTGTGGTGCCTACACAATGTTTTTTAAACATTTTTAATGTCCTCTGAGTTCTTAATATTTATATAAATGAATGGGGAGGAGGAAATACATTAAAATGCTATTCAAAATAATTTAGAGTTGTGGAGTTCTATAGAACTATTTTCTCAATTAGCTATAAAAATAACTATTAAAATATCAGAGCATAAAGAGCTATATTGAAATCCTTTTCAAAAGAGGCTACGAGAATGACTCCTCAACTTGCCCCTCAGGAAAATCAGTTGTTCTAAGATTTGTCCAATACTACATGGGTACTGACACCAGATTTGCTTCAACAAAACATACTTAACAGACTTAAGAGACTGCAAAACCGCCCCCCAAGCTAGTAGAAATCACCACAGACCTTAAAAAAACATATGCACAGGACAGAATTATAAAGTCAGTGACATGAACTGAAGCAAACATTGATTCCTATGGCTTACAAAATACACCTAACCCTCTAATAGACTAGACTGAAAGATCTATACCTGTACAAATAAAAGCTATAAAAATTGCTATGTTAATAAGGAATAAAAATGCTAAGGAATCAACAAGGAACAAAGTCAAAGCTAACAAAAAGAAGCAATAAAATGGCAAAACAAATGTCAATTTGAAAACTCAAACTAGTGGCCCAAAAAAACCATACTCAAAAGTAAGTGGCATGGGGTAGATGTTTAAAAGGTACAAAATGTTAGGATTTCTGCTTCCGGCCAAGAGTAACAGGGACTACATTTAACTTCTCACCTGAAACAACTAAAAAACCAGACAAAATATAACAAAGGCTCTCAAGAAAGCAGACATCAGGCAATGAAGGACAAGGACAGCTGAGACATGAGAAACAAACGAAGGGAGCCTAAGACTGCCCCAGTTAACCTGGTGACCATTTCCAGGCAGGAAGGGGACACCCAGGCAGAGCTCATAAGCGTCATGTAGTTCAGGTGTGACTCAAGCCAAGGTGGCAGGAGTCTACAGAACAGAGGCCTGGAGAGAGGGCCCCCTCTAGTGCTCAGCAAACTGATCAGCGCATGCTTGTGAGGACTACCTGAGGCCAAGGAAACCTTACTCCAAAGAACTGAAAGAAACCGTGCCCAGAATGCACACAGTGCTAGGAACATGCCAGAGTGGAACCCCTCATAATTCACAGGGCGGCTGAAGGGGCCTGAGGAGTGGGAGAGTTAATTCTAGACCAAATGCTGCCCTGCTCCTGCCTAACAAGATAAAAAGCAAAACACAGAAGGATCACACTAGCCAAGCCACTTAACCACATGCCAGAACAAAGTGCATGAATATTCTTAGAAATCCAAAATTAGAACCTAACAAGGTAAACTTCTGGTAAACTGAAATGATCAAGAAAACATGGGAGTAAATCTTTGTGATCTTGGATTAAGCAACAGTTGATTACGACACTAAAAGCACATGAAGTAAAACACAAATTAGATAAATTGGACTTAATCAAAATTTCACACTACAAAAGACACCATCAAGAAAGTGAAAAGATGAACTGTAGACTGGAAGAAAATATTTGCAAACCATATCTAATAAGGGACTTACACCCAGAGTCTATAAAGAACACAATGCAGTAAGATCAATAATCCAATTTAAAAATGGGCTAAAGACTGAAGCAGACATTGCAGCAAAGAACATAAATGGCCAATAAGCACATGAATTAAGCTCAATATAAATGGTGAAATGCAAAGCAAAACTATAATGATACCTCTTAATACCGAATGGCTACAATCAAAAAGTGTGAGCTATAATATGGAGAAAATTGGAATCCTCAGCTAGTGGGAATAAAAATGTGTTCTGTTTAGAAAATAGTTTCTCAGTTTGTTAAAATGTTAAAACACGGATTTACTGTGTGTATGTTCTGGAATAAATGTGCCCTCCTCCCAATTCACACATTGAGCCCTAACTCCCAGTGTGGCTGTATTTGGAAATGGAGCCTCAAAGGAAGTAATTAAGTCAGTAAGGATAGGACCCTCATCAAATAGGATTAGTGCTCTTATAAGAGTCATCAGAGAGCCCTCTGCCCCCAGCACATGCCCCAGGAAAGGGCATGTCAGCACACAGCAATAGGACAGCTGCCTGCCAACAAGCCCAGAGAAGAGGCCTCAGAATGAAACTTACTTTGCCAGCACCTTGATCTTGGGACTTCCAGCATCCTGAATTATGAGAAATGTCTGTTATTTAACCATCCAGTCTGTG
Source organism: Potos flavus (assembly GCA_028534135.1). Lineage (NCBI taxonomy): Eukaryota > Metazoa > Chordata > Mammalia > Carnivora > Procyonidae > Potos > Potos flavus. The sequence continues at coordinate 102,028,079 of CM052897.1, forward strand.
GTATTTTGTTATGGCAGCTCAGGCAGACTAAGACCCTCACCCCCACCGTCATCTAGAAATGCTACTCCTGTGTTACTTACCCCAAATAAATAAGTCCTATGCCCACACAACACATGCATGTAAATATTCAAAGCAGCATAATTCATAACTAAAAAGTAGAAACAACCCAAATGTCCATCAACTGATGATTGGATACATAAAATGTGGCAATTTAAGGAGTAAGTATTGATACATACAAGACAGATGAACTTGAAAACATGATGCTTAGCCAGGCACAAAAGACCACATGTTGTATAGTTCCATAACATGAAATGTCCAGGGCGCCTGGGTGGCTCAGTGGGTTAAAGCCTCTGCCTTTGGCTCAGGTCATGATCCTAGGGTCCTGGGATCGAGCCCCGCATCGGGCTCTCTGCTCAGCAGAGAGCCTGCTTCCCCCCCCCCTCCTCTCTGCCTGCCTCTCTGCCTACTTGTAATCTCTCTGTCAAATAAAAAAAAACAAAAAACAAACAAAAAAAAAAACCATGAAATGTCCAGCAGAGACAGATCTATAGATTTAGCAGTTGCCTACAACTGGAGGTGCTCATGGGGACTGACTCGAAATGCGCACAGTGTGGAGTAACAGAAATGCTCTGAAATTACAGTGGCAAATGGCTGTGCGTGTGATAGTAACAACCATAGAAGTGTTCGCCTAAAAAGGGTGAAATTTATGGCATATAAATTATACTGCAATAATGCTTTAAAAAAACTGACAGTTTAAAGCAAACAAAGTATCGTGGGGTTTATAACTAGTAAAATGGCAAAAATGCACAGACTGTGAGGCGGGAAAATGGAGCCATGTGGTCATTCAGTTTCTTATACTGTACTATAGCATTCCTAGAAAAATATGTATCTTGGGGCACCTGGGTGGCTCAGTGGGTTAAAGCCTCTGCCTTCAGCTCAGGTCATAATCTCAGGGTCCTGGGATCGAGCCCCGCATCGGGCTCTCTGCTCAGCAGGGAGCCTGCTTCCCCCTCTCTCTCTGCCTGCCTCTCTGCCTACTTGTAATCTCTCTCTCTCTGTCAAATAAATAAATAAAATCTTTAAAATAAAAAAAAAAGAAAAAGAGAAATATGTATCTTAACTTTTACTCTGATAGGTTAAAGATGTATACAAGTCACTAAAATAGTTACAGCCAATAAACCAACAAGAGATTAAATGTAATCTATCTATTCTTCCCTAATTGAAAAAATTTATCACAATTCCGATCAAACTCCCTCCAGTGGACATTTTGTACAAATGGCAAGATGATTCTAAAATTCAGACGGAAATGCAAAGGACCTGGAATAACCAAAACAACTTTGAAAAAATAACAAAAAAGTTCAAGAACTTTTATCACTTAACTTCAAAATTTATAAACGTACAATAATCAACATAGGGCAGTACTGATGTCAAGACAGAGATCACGGAACATAACAAAAAGTCCAGAAGTAGATCCCCACATATATTGTCAATTGATTTTCAACAAAAGTGCGAAGACGATTCAATAGGAAAAAGATAACTCTTTTCAACAAATGGTCCTAAGAGCGTCTGGATGTCCATATGCAAGAGAAACACACACACACACACCCTGGATGTCCATATGCAGGAGAAACACACACTCTGGATGTCCATATGCATGCACACGCGCGCGCGCGCACACACACACACACACACACACACACGCACCCCCACCACCACCACCACCACCACCACTACCACCACCACCACCCCCCCCCCGGGCCTGTAGTTTGCACCATACACAAAAAATAACTAGGAAATGGATCATAGTCTTAAATGTAAATCCTAAAACAACAAAAATTTCTATCAGAAAACATAGGAGAAAATCTTTGTGACCTTGAGTCAGGCAAAGAGTTCTTAGTTACACTATCGATAAATGAACATTAGGGGCGCCTGGGTGGCTCAGTGGGTTAAAGCCTCTGCCTTCGGCTCAGGTCATGATCTCTGGGTCCTAGGATCGAGCCCCGCATCGGGCTCTCTGCTCAGCAGGGAGCCTGCTTCCCCCTCTCTCTCTGCCTGCCTCTCTGCCTACTTGTGATCTGTGTCAAATAAATAAATAAAAAATCTTAAATTTAAAAAAAAATTAAAAAAATAAATAAATGAACATTAGTAAATTGAACATCAAAGTTTAAAATTTCTGCCCTTCAAAAGACTCTGCTAAGAGACTGCAAAGATGAGCCATAAACTGGAAGGTTTTGCAAAGCAGGTAAATGATAATTTATATCCAGAAACTCAGAAAATTCAGTAATAAAAAAGCAACAAAGTAATTTTAAAAATGGGTAAAGAGGGACGCCTGGGTGGCTCAGTTGGTTAAGCGGCTGCCTTTGGCTCAGGTCATGATACCAGGGTCCTGGGATCGAGTCCCACATCGGGCTCCTTGATCGGCAGGGAGCCTGCTTCTCCCTCCGCGTCTGCCTGCCACTCTGCCTGCTTGTGCTCTCTCTCTCTGACGAAGAAATAAATAAAAAATCTTAAAAAAAAATGGGTAAAGATTTGAACAGACACTTCACCAATGAAAACACATGGATGCCAATAAGAACACTGAAAGATGCTCAGCCTCACTAGACATTAGAAAAATACAAATTAAAACCATGAGATACCATTGCACACTCATGAGGATATCTAAAAATATTGGCAATAAAGTAGAGCAAGAGAACTGGCAAGAATGCAAAATGGTCCAACCACTCTAGAAAACAATTTGGCAATTTCTTAAAGACACAGCTACCCTATGACACTCCTAGTATGAAAGCATACATCCAAAGATTTTACATCAATCTTTACAGCTTTATTTGTAATAACCAAAAACTGGAGACAACCGAAATGAACAACAGGAATGGATCAGTAAATTGTATATCCATGCGGCAGAATACTCATCAATAAAAAAGAATGAACTATTGATACATGCAACAGTATCGATAAATTTCAAAATAAATATGCTGAGTGAAATAAGCCAGACATATATTTGTACATGATTATTTCAGAAAATGCTAACTTATCTGACAGAAAGCAGATCAGTGGTTGCCACAGTATGGAGGAAGACAGCAGGAGGCAAGAGGGGCAGTTGGGAGGAATTACAAAGTGGCACAAGGAGATTTGGGGGTAATGGATATTTTCATTATCTTAATTACAGTGAAGGCTTTTCAAGTATATGCATATGTAAAAGTATCAAATTGGACACTTTAAATGTGCAATTTATTGTGTATCAATTATACCTTGGTGAAGCTTTCTTAAAAAAACCCTACAATTAAGTTTGTAGATATGCAGGATTAGAAGATATAGTACATGATAGCTATAACATCTGAAAATACAACTATCTTCCTAGAATCAATCCTGGAATTTGCATCTTAAGGTTTTCTATTTGATTCTAAGTGAAACGCAGAAATGGAGATGGGAAAGACAGGTTTGGATTAGAATTCAAGATCTATAAAGAACTTCTTAAACTTAACACCCAAAAAACAGATAAGTCAAAAAACGGGCAGAAGACATGAGCACACTTCTCCATAAAGAAGACATACAAATGGCTAACAGACACATGAAGAGTGTTCATCATCATTAGCCATCAAGGAAATTCAAATCAAAACTACACTGAGATATACCACCTTACACCAGTTAGAATGGCAAAGATAGACAAGGCAAGAAACAACAAATGTTGGAGAAGCTGTGGAGAAAGGGGAACTCTCTTATATTGTTGGTGGGAATGCAAGGTGGTGCAGCCACTTTGGAAAACAGTGTGGAGTTTCCTCAAAAAATTAAAAATAGAGCTACCCTATGACCCTGCAATTGCACTACTGGGTATTTACCCCCAAAGATACAGATGTAGTGCAAAGAAGGGCCATATGCACCCCAATGTTCACAGCAGCAATGTCCACAATAGCCAAGTTGCGGAAAGAGCCGAGATGCCCTTCAACAGACGAATGGATAAAGAAGATGTGGTCCATAGACGCAATGGAATAACTCAGCCATCAGAAAGGATGAATACCCAACTTTTCCATCAACATGGATGGGACTAGAGGAGATTATGCTGAGTGAAATAAGTCAAACAGAGAAAGTCAATTATATGGTTTCACTTATTTGTAGAACATAATAAATAGCATGAAGGACATTAGGAGAAGGGGAAAATGAAGGGGGAGAAACTGGAGTGGGAGACGAACCATGAGAGACTATGGACTCTAGGAAATAAACAGAAGGTTTTAGAAGGGAGGATGGTGGGGTGATGGGTGAGCCTGGTGATGGGTATTAAGGAGGGCACGGATTGCCTGGAGCACTGGGTGTTATACACAGACAATGAATCATGGGACACTACACCAAAAACTAATGATGTACTGTCTGTATGGTGACTAACATAACACAATTAAAAAAAGAAAAAAATCCCAGTCCCATCACTTACTTCTGACTGGACCTTGGGGGATTTACTTCACTCTCTAAACCTCGTTTTCCTCGTTAGTAAAATTGGGATGATAACCCTTGGAGGTTTGGGGTTTAGCTGTAATGGATGTAAAGGACCTAGCACAACCCCTGCCGTATACAGCAGGGGTTCAATATAGCATTATTGCCTACTCTTTTTGGGTCATGTATGAGCTCCATGGTACAGTAACGGACCCTCCACCAAAGCAGTTTAACTTCAGAATCCTGACTACGTAATCTGGTTGCTGTGAAGGATCAGAGCTTTGTCAGGAATCTGAAGCTCTGATTTCTTCCTCAGAGGTTACCTCTGCTCTTTACTTGAAAACTAAAGTAGCAATGAAAAAAGGCAGGAAAGTACAGAGAAAATCCATTAGCAGAAGCACTACTGATCAATCTGGTTGGGAATGACATGATGACAAGAAAAGTTTCCATTACCAGCATTTACTAGTATCCTGAAGGAGAACGTCCAAGATTAACAGCACGGCCTCTCCTTACGGCTACACGAACCACAGGGGACGCCCGGAAAGCTGAGCACACATTCAATACAGGCACAGTTCTCCAGGTCACTTGTTTTAAGCCTGTGAAGGAGATCGGACTCCTCACTTCACAGGCTGAGAAGTGAAGGAAAAGCACTTCCTGAGACCATGGTGACAAGTCTGAGTGATAGTGGGTCCCAGGCCCCCCTCTGCCCAATGCAGCTTTTCCCAGACCAGAGTACGCCTGGAAAAAAGTTTGGCGTGGAAACCCACACCACTGAATCCAGGACCATTTTCTTACCTGAGTCTAGGTGAGTTTTTCTAGCTCTCTTCAGTTTTCCAAGTGGCTTATACTTTGGCTCCGTATTTTGGGAAGATCGGCATAAAGGCTTTAAGCTGAACAAATATGATTATTTTATTTTTTCCTGTGGGGAAAGCTGCTAAAACATAAGCATCATTTACAGAGATTATAACTTGGCCATGGGGAAAATCATAGAACTACTTTTAAAAACTGAAAAGCCCTGTTTAATAATTAAAAAACCACTTCACTAATCAAGTGGTAAACATAAGCACTTAAATACAACCTGTTACACAGCTAGCTAACCGTAGGATTGAGGGAAGGCAAAACTGTATTCGCTCTCGCCCTGTAGAAAAGCAGGTCCCTATTCTACAAGACTATTAATACAGCGACACCTGGCATTCAGGGAATACAGGATAGCTGGCTGCTTACTCTTCCCTGTTTAATGGGGTTTACTTCTCTCTCGTCAGAATCTCACAAATTTGATCTCCTCATTCTAGAGGCAGAAAGCTAAGGCACGGTGATGATATAATACGAAAGGGCACAGAAATAAGACTTAAGGATGGCCTGCCCTTTCTTGAGGGCCTCACTGCCAACTGCTTCCTTGTGTCAGATTCCCAGAAGCCTTTAGGATTACATGTAACATCCCACTTGAAGAAAGCCACGGCCTCCCAACCAGAAACATATTTACGGCCATGCCCATCTTATTTCCACCTTAGGCCCAAACCTCGTCTCAGAATCCGTCCTGTTCAACAACAGAAGTTCCACAGGGAGCAACTACTCACATTTCTACAACCTTATCCATGGTTGTGCCTATTGGAATGACATTTGGATATACATTCACAGGACAGATGTAGCTCAAAAAATCTTTAATCTAGAAGGAGGAAAATAAAATGGATCAATTATCTCTATGCTGAAAAATCTGGGAGTTAGAGAAGCAACAAAAGGGCGGGCAGGAGAAAGAGCAGCAGGAATTTCTTATGGTGTGGTTCTCAATACTGGCTGCACGTGGGGATCACCAGGGGATCTCTTAGGAAAGAAACAGCCAACACTCAGGCCCACCCCCCAAAATCCTTTTGATACTGAGCTACAGTGGGGACTGGGAATCAGGATATTTAAATGTTCCTCGGGAGATTCTGTTCCACAGTAAGGACTAGGAATTACTGATTAATGGCATTCAAAGATTCTATTTTATTTTAAGATTTTATTTATTTATTTGGCAGAGCAAGAGAGCACAAGCAGGGGGAGGGGCATAAGGAGAGGGAGAAAGAGGCCCCCTGCTGAGCAGGGAGCCCACTGTCGGGCTCAATCCCAGAACCCTGGGATTGTGACCTGAGCCAAAGACAGATGCTTAACCAACTGAGCCACCTAGGCACCTATTTCTTTAAATGACACAATTAATTAATTCCCTTCAAGTAAATTAGAATTAAGCTGAATATTTAACACACACAAGAAAACAAGGTCTTAGAATTGCATTTCTTTTCTCGAACAAATAAGGAAATTATATCTTCCAGGATGCTTGATTTGTTCTAGGTTTATTCTAATCTAGAGGACAATTAAATGCAAAAATTTCATGAATACCTTGATTTTCTGCAAAATTCAGAATGCTGTCACTATTCCTCAAAACATCTCTACAATGCAGACAAGTTTCAGCTTTGTCACTTATTAGATCTTGGTGAGCATGTGACCTTGGTCAAGTTACCTGAAGTCTCTAAGTTACTAGATTCTTCATCTAACAGTATAAATGAGATAATGCATCTGAAGTGTTTGGCCTGGCACCTGGCATATGTTTAACATTCAATGAGATTATCCATCGCAAAGATGATAATGACTACACAAAAGATTTTACTCCCTTCTACAAGTGGGGAAACTGAGTTCTGAGTAATTATTAGAACCCAACTTTACCACAAAAGAGGTAGGAACCCAGGAGTTAGCAGTAACTCCATATTAAAGCGGCTACCTTACTTAAAACAGGAGAAAAGAACAATAAGACACATTCATTCTTCAGGTATTTTTCATAAACAAATTCTTTTGTATTTTCAGAGCAGGCGTGCAATCAGAAACTCTTACCTGTCTACAACCTACATGATTTGCATAATTAATTCAAAGTTGAGGCTGGTAGAAATCGGAGGCTTTTCAAGGGAATAGGGATAAAGAAAGCAAGGTCACCGTATACCAAAAATGATTCACTTCTACTTAGAAACGAAGTGGCCACAGGAGACAAGAGACACCCACTAGACGGGCACCCTCTGTCCCTTGTACAAGCTGATGTCCTTACATCAGATCCCTGCCTCAAAACAATTCGTGAACACCGTTCATTCCCATCATCCGCAGGGGTTCTGTTCCTTGAGCTCACCGGGAACGGTGAATTAGCAAACACGGAATCTCGACTCCGAAGGGGAAGATAAGGTTCCTGCGAGCCTCTGGTCACTGCACTTTTGTCAACCTATCAACGCATCGCCCTGTTTTATGTGTGTTCCTATTTAAAGACACCAATTCAGGGCTGCCTGGTGGCTCAGTTGGTTAAGTGTACGCCTTCGGCTCAGGTCATGATCCCACGGTCCTGGGATGGAGCCTCACATCTGGCTCTTTGCTCAGTGCGGAGCCTGTTTCTTCCTCTGCCCCTCCCCCACTCACACGCACACGCGCGTGCATGCACTCTCTCTCTGACAAATAAAACCTTTAAAAAAAAAAAAAGATACCTATTCAGTATGTACTGTTGATTCATAACTCCTGAACTCAGTGCACGGCACCGCACCTCACGCCACAGGGATTTTCCCCGTAAAGCACATCCCAGCCTCCGTGCTCAGGAACGCACACGGCACCTCAGCACTGCACTTGGGGGCCACTCTAAACAGTGAAATCCCCAACAAAAAGCACAGAAATGTGTACAACGCAGCACTAAACTGACTGCAAAAGGACCCCTGTTGACCCTGTGAGCTCAGCGGAGAGGGCAGAGCACCCCGTTATTCGGCCTAAATTGGGAATACGCGTGTCCGGAGACCCCCACTTCTCAGCCCTCTGCTGGGCATGTCTGCAAACCACCACGCAGCGGCGCATCTATTCACCTGGGGTCACGAACACATTTTCGTGAGCAAGCAAACTTGTAAACAAGGAATCCACGAACAAGGAGGCTCAGCTGTATTTACAATAAAAACTGACCGAAGATGTAGATACTTAAATCTACTATTTATGGGGGTGCCTGGGCGGCTCAGTTGGTAAAGCGGCCGACTTGGTTTCAGCTCAGGTCAGGATCTCGGTCATGAGATCGAGCCCCACGTGCGGCTCTGCAGTGAGTCCGCTTGAAATTCTCTCTCTCCCTCTGCCCCATCCCACGCTCGAGTGCATGCTCTAAAATGATTAATTTTTAAAAATGGACTATTTATGTCTTTAAATGTATTTTGACATGATACTTAGAATAGGCCTATTACTTAGAGCACTTTTCAGGAAAGCCTGTCTCCTCACCCCCCTGGGAGAAGATGACCCTCCATGGGTGCGGTCACTGGTGCTACTCCAGCGGGAGTGCGGCCGGCCGACAGCAGGGCAGGGGGCTATTCTGCTTCATCTCTCCGCTCAAGCACCGGGGAATATCGCCTTCCTGGGGGGTAACTGCATAAAATCCCAGGAGGGCTTATGCTTCCCAGCTCAGCAGCTAACTACACTGAAGGAGGGAAATGGGCCAGAAGGAGTCCTAAGTGAAAAAGTCAGGCCTACCCTCTTCCCTAATTAGAAGCCTTCCCCGGAGCTGAGATAGAAAGGATCCTCAGCCACTAAGGATCAACAGCATCAACCCTGACGCTGAGCCAGATGCCAAACCAAAGACAAAGCCCCAGGAGGAGGCTCTGACAACAATCTGAGATTTCAGGATAAATGAGAAAAACACATCAACTAAATTATACCATCACAATGAATTCCTTCCAAGCTGCTCTCGGATAACCTATTTATACCTGAAAGTTAAGGTCGGTTATTTAATAGAGCAGTCATTATGATACTTTGATAATATGATGAGGAATCATTTACAAAACTACGGCTGACTTGATAAGAATGCCACTACCTGGAGCTCTGGAAGAATCCACCTGTTCAAATCATTAACACGTCCAAGGCTCACTGCTGCAGGGCTGTATCCATGTGTCCCAAATACAAAAATAATAGTTATCAGGGAAATCAATTTTTAAATGCCAAAATGGCCAAACTGAAAGTGTCATACAAAGTCTGATTTTATATACCTTTTTCTCCTGATACGTACATGAAATTACTAAAACTCAGTACTTTTAAGATGCTAGCATTTACGTTAGAAATGCATGAGGAGTCTGCAAATACGTTACACATATCAAGTTCCCACTCTAGTGAGTGGGTCAATTTCCTATATAAAAAGGATCCTAACAATGCAACTGATGAATTACTGAACTCTACATCTGAAACTAATGATGTTCTACATGTTGGCTAATTAAAAAAAAGAGAAAAATAAAAAAGGATACTGACAAAACCATTTAATAAGCCTTCTTAAGCTGAGTAATTCCAATATATATGTCCTTCCTAAGAACAAGGTCTCTATCTCAATCACCTTTGTTCCCCACTGCCAACTATTCAGGACTATTTTTTAAATAGTTTTTCAGCACAATCCAATTTTGGAAGAGGACAAAAATCTGGACAGCACCTTTAAGGCTGCCCGTGTGAGATTTTATCTGTAGTACTCCCTTATGTAAGATTTATGATCTTTTGACAGGTGAATAGAACCGAAGTGGGGAAGTTAAAATACATTCAGGAAGCAAGATGGGAAGAAAATCTTAATCATCAGTATTCTTCGATGTTTAGGCTGAAAACAGGTGATAATAGCCAATTTCCTCTATTACTCAGTAAACATAGCTCACCTACTGATATTTTCCCTAAATTTCTTTAGAAAAAGCCACAACAAATCTTAAGCAGTAGGAAAAGAGATGCCCCTGGTAGTCAAGGGGACTACTGCTGTCAAACACGAAGGGGCTGGCAACAGGGTTCTGGGTACATGGGGTCCTTTACCTCACTGTAGGAAGAATGAAAAGAAAAACAAGCTCTGTATGAACTCTCTCCAGTCCTAAAGGGAAAAGAAAACATAAAATTAAAAGGTCACTTATCAAAACTAAGCTAAGTTCTCAATATCAGGCCTTCCCACTTAGTCTATTCCAATATGCAATCACCCTACAATCAAGGGTTTCTCCCTGGGATAAGAGGGAACTCTTTCCAGAATTATAAATATCTGTAGCCATTCTGATTACCCAATATTAAGGAAGTATTGCCAAAATATGATGATCATTACGGTACTCCTCTACTCTACCGAGGGCTTCTATCCCCCACGACAGCAATTCCCCACCCCCTGACAAGCAAGATACCTTCACTCTCCGGCCACCCGACTGGAACAGACCTCGGGAAATCCCGGCTAATGGTGTTGGCCATTAGGCAGGTTTGGAAGTAGCACCTCTTTAAACAGCGTTTAAATTTCAGAGGTTATTCCCCACAATTACAGTATATCCTCCTCTCTGGGTTAGGCTAGACTGCATTTAAACTAAACTAAATCAGAGCGCCGGGTAGCTCAGTCGGTTAAGCATCTGCCTTCAGCTCAGTGGGCCCAATCGGCCCACATCGGGCTCACTGCTCCTCAGAGAGTCTGCGGCTATCGCCCCCCCTGCCCCCCCCACTGCTCCCCCTCACACTCACTCTCCCAAATAAATAAAATCGTTATTTTTTTTTTAAAGATTTTATTTATTTATTTGACAGAGTGCGCGAGCACAAGAAGGGGGAGGGGACAGAGGGAGAGGAAGAAGCAAGCCCGCTGAGCAGGGACGCAAGGCTCCGCTTGATCCCAGGACCCTGAGATCATGACCCAAGCTGACCGCAGACGCTTAACCGACTGAGCCACCCAGGCACCCTGATAAATAAAACCTTTAAAAAGAAACAAACAAACAAAACTAAAATAAATGAGATAAGTTACCTCAAAAAGCAAGGTTTCTCTCAAAAGAGAGGTTGCTTTCTTACCTCACAATTACATTTGTTCTTCTGGTTCTTTCCCCAAACCACATGGTGGATGGCTTAATGCTGATTGTGTGGAGTGGAATTTTATTTTTGGAAATAATTCCACAAGGTAATTTATTCCCATGAAAATATTCCTCTGCCTAAAAACAGAAAAGCGGTTCAACACTTTCAACAAATTCGTTTGTAGGCAGGGTCTCAAAAACAAATGCTTATAGTTTATAGACATGAAATAAAATAGTAGATATAAGGAGACAAGACAATCAGATAATTCCAAATTTAGGACCACTCTGCAGAACGACTGGCCTGGTCTCTTTGAAAATATCAGTGTCCTGAAAGAAAAGCAAAAGCCTGGAGACTTGATCTACATCAAGAGACAAAAGAGGCCACAGTGACGGCAAGGCACACCTGACCCTCGCTTGGGATGCCCTGCTCCCCCTCCACACGCTGAAAAGGACACGACTATACGACCAGGGGGAATGAATACAGGCCACACAACCAATTATTTTTCAAAATAAAGTTGGAGGAAAAAGTAACAAAAGTGTTCTTAAAAGGCTGAAGAACAATGGGATTATTTTCCCAAAGATGTCATGTTTGGATCGGCGTCCTGCAAAACCATTGCACTCCGTCCAAATCAAACGCCATCGGGGGCCTTAGGCGCGGGTCCTGCCGGGGCTCTGCGCTGCCGGCGCTGCTCCTGAGGCCATGGGACCGAGAACTAAGCCGCTCGAAGGAGTGTTCCCAGGCAGTTAGCCATGTGGGAAGTGACAGGAGTGACAGTTACAAATGCAGCTACTATTGCGGGATGTAAGAAAACTCAGCAAAGAGAAATCCGCCAATGAAAAGATTCACAGGGCTTGTGAGGACCAAAGGCTACCAGTCCAACGAAAAAGAGACAAAACAGTTGCTATTCCGTATCTATGTGATTTTGAGCCATCCGTGAATTCAGTGAGGATGTGCGGGTGTGTCTCTGTGTGTGCAGACACCCAAACAAAAGGATGAAATAAATTCACAACTCAGGTTCTGAGATGCAGCTTACCAGTCATCGAAATAATTTCTTACCTTGTAGTTATCCTACAGTGGTCTGAAGTAGAGTAGCCCACGCCATAGATTAAGAATTTGTTGTTGTTGTTGCTTTAATCATGCTTTATTTAGGGCTGAGCAAGTATACTTTAGGGTTTTTGGCGATGGAGCCAATATTACTACCACAATGACTGCCTATGCAGTGTTAACTAAAATAAAAATTGCTCGGCATTTGAATGTTCAGATATTTTAAAATTTAGAAGAAAATATGATCATGCAAAGCCCCACCTCTAAAGATCATGATTTAGGATTAGTGATGCTGAATGACTATATAAATTGAGAGGAAAAAAAATGTTAAGGGCAAATGCAAAATTTAATGCCTGACCTTTAATAACAGAAGGGCATATAATAAGTGAAGGGAGTTCTATGGTGGCATTCGCAAATGAATTACAGATGAGTTGCAAAAACACTAAAAAACACTCATTTGAGACTGGACCAGCGATACATAAAAACATTTCAAAGTCTGAAGCAAAGTTATATCTAAGTATTTATCTCAGATGAGTAGAAGAAAAATAGTTTATAAATGTGCACATAGCTCATGAATCTCAAGTAACAATGGATTGTAAATTTTAAGTTATACGCTCTAAAATATTACTAATTTCATTATAAATACGTTATTCATTATGTAATTCATTACAAATAAACATGTTTCAAATGCACATGGATTTATTTCATTAAAAAACGAAGAGGGTCTGCGCCGTCTATGGCAGTGGAACACAGGGACGTCTAGCTGCATGGCCTGGGGTAATGCCGGAGGATCCCAGCCTCGGTTTTCACATCTGTAAACTGAGGGGCCTAGAAAATGGGATTTCAGAGTTTCCTTCTGGACAGAAAAAATTCTGTTTTCCATGCATCACACCCACAATAAGAAAAACAATTTACTCCGCACCTTCGGATGGCGACAGGCATGGATCTGAGTGCTGCGGTCTGTGGTGAGATGATGAAGAATGTCCGGCATGTTCCTAAACATGTCTAGTTTGTCCACATGAATCTGAGTAAAATAAGACATATAAGCATATTATTTGAATTGTATTTCCTATAAAAAAAAAATTGTTCAAGGGTAACGGTGCAGGGCAAATAATCCAGTTAGTGAACTTTCTTCTTTCTTAAAACTTAGTTTTTGGAGGGGCACCTGGGATCGAGCTCCATGTCGGGCTCCCCGCTCAGCACCGAGTCAGCTTGCTGCCCCATAAATAAAACCTTTAAAACAAAACAAACACCTAGTTAACGGGCTCTTTCACCGCACACTGGTAATACGCCAGGATGTCAGCAGGCAAAGGCCAGAGACCGTATTCCCACCAGTCAGCATTAGTGCCGATTGGTGGTGGTAATAAAACATTCTGGAGACTTGGCTGGTGAATCTCACCGAATCATGCTAATACCACGCACCCCGAACAACACAGGGGTTGGGACGCCAACCCCCCCATGGTCAAAAATCCCCATAACCTTCTACTCCCCAAGAACTTAACTGCTAAGAGCCCACTGCTGACCAGAAACCTTACCAATACCATGAAGAGTCAACTAACACATTCTGTATGTGTATCACATACTGCATTCTTATAATAAAGCAAGCTAAAGAAAAAATGTTATTCAAAAAATTGTAAGAGAAAATACACTTAGAGTACTGCACTGTATTTTTTTTTACTGAAGTACAGCTAACCCACAATGTTACACTACTTTCAGGCATACAACACAGTGACTGGACAACACTGTGACTCTGGGTTATGCTGTGCTCACAAGTGTGGCCACCGTCTGTCACCACACAGTACTGTATATGACACAATACCGTATTTATCGAAGAAAATCCATGTATAAATGGACCCATGTGGTTCAAACCCATGTTGTTCAAGGGTCGGCTCTACTGTCCTTCAATCCACCAAGAGTCATGCAATTCGTATTTATTGCACCTGCTATAGGTCAAGTTTTACTCTAAATACTGGGGATACTGCAGTGAATAACCAAGAGTCACTGACTTGTGGAGACACACCCCCAACATGCCACATAAGTTAAGGGCGGTTGTAGGGGGAACACAGCTGGAGTAGGAAGCAGTAGGAACCAGATCCCCCCCCTTACCACACACTCCTTTACAGGATTAAAAGGGGGAGGGCAGATACAGGGGGGAAACACACACACACACACACACACACACACACACACACACACCTTAGCCACCTTTAGAATTTTAAGGCTAATACATTTTAAATTGTTTAACCAGTGTGTCAGTTTTAAAAGATTCTCTTCTTCAAAGTAATTAACATGTACCTAAATTGATATAAGGACTATGAAATGGCACAAATAAGAAGTATTCTCTCTCATTCTGAAATCTGATTAACAAATTAGAAAAATGTCAAATCGCTGTGGTAATTAATACCAAGACAAGCATAAAAAGAATCCAACATAACTGCTTATCTATCCTGTGGCCTATTCCGTTCACTCCGTTTACCAATGACTAGTAAGAAGTAACAACAAATTTGCTTTTCTGGACTCTCTAAGGAGATAAAAAGGGGTAAATTTTGAGGTGTACAGAGATACAGAAACTTTTATCCTCAACAAAAATAAAGAAGCCTGAAACAGTTGCCAGAGATCATCTCTGAGGTCCCTTAGTCAAAAACCTCCCTGTTGTCCCTTTTTAAATTCCTGATCTGAAATTGTCTCTATGCCCTACAAAGGGATTCATGGGCCTGAGAGATGAGAGAGGGCTCACATCAGGGGGACTCTGAGGCCAAAGGGTCACCACCCAAGGCTGCTCTCTCCCATCCCCAGCCCTCCTCAGCCCACAGTTCCTTCCTGCAAGGCCTTCCCGGATCTCGCGAACATGAATATTTACAACAGGAATCTGGGACTGATAAGTGGCTGCTACCTTGGTATTTCACCGAGAGGACAGGAGGGAAAAAAGAACAGATAACAGAGATCACTGTATGTGTGTGTGTGTGTATGTACACAACCTATTATCACTGATTTTAATTTAAAAGGCCATGTTAACACCAAAAAAACCAGGAATGACAATCTCTGAATGAAAGCAAATCCTTCTCAATATGGAGAATTCACCACTTTATACCAATGTATTTTAACAGAGGGACCTAAGGAAGGAAAAAATAAAGGAAAGGAGGACAGAGGGAGTCAAGACTTATGAAGGGAGGGAGGAAAGAAGTTTTAAACTTTCATATGCAGAAAAGCTAGATCTTTCTTATTTTACTGAATGACACTGTGTAGAACCAAGTTCTTGGCACAAGTTTGTTGGCTGGAGGATCTACATTAAAAGGTACAGAATAGAGCGGAACTTAAATGTCCAAGTCACCCCAGCACTCTGTTTTATTCAAGGTCATTGCCAGAAGTCCACCTTCTCTCAGGGGACAAGAGCAGGAGCCCCAGGCTCGGTGGCTCCGTCCGAGAGCCCAGCACCGAGCCCTGAGGAAGGGACAGGTGAAATGAAACCCCCCCCCGAGCCCGACCTGAAGCTTCCGTGCTCTAGGACAGCGGTTTCCACACACCGACCAGGACCCACGGCAAGAAACAGGTTTCCCAGGGCAATCCGGTGCACGCGCGCATACACGTAACACACGTGTCTGATTCTCTACGTGAACGGTCACAAAACGATAATTACCTGGACTGCAAGCAATACACTCAGATCACTACATTTATTTCATGAGCCACAGTCTTGAAAAAAAAAATAGTTCCTCCACAGACATTTCATCATGGCCCTTCCCAGCCACGGGGCTGCAGTCGGCTCCTCCCGTGAGGACGTGAACAGAGATGACCCCTCACTCCACGGGGCTGCCAACCTCGGCCACACACGCCTTTTGGTTTTTTGTTTGTTTGTTTTTTAAAGATTTTATTTATTTATTTGACCAGAGAAAGAAAGAGCGCACAAGCAGGGGGAGAGGTGGAAGGAGAGGGAGAAGCAGGCTCCTCCCTAAGCAAGGAGCCCGATGCGGGGCTCGATCCCAGGACCCTGGGACCATGACCTGAGCCGAAGGCAGACGCTGAACCGACTGAGCCACCCAGGTGCCCAACACACGCCCTTTCATGGACTGCTTCCCTCTGCTACTGCGGTTGGTTTTTGGGGGGGCAGGGAGGGGAAGGAAAGGAGAGGGTGCAAGGGTGGAAAGAGCAATAGAAAAGAAAGAGCCATCACCGTACCTGGACTCCGAATTCTTCACTAAGGTTGGTGAACAGGTACTCATACCCGTAAGCTGCTTTGCAGTTCAGCCACACGACATGGTACGGACTCCGAGTGATCCAGCCTCGAACCAGCTCCACTATTCCACTCAGACACTCCTCCTGGGCAGGGGTTTCCAAAAGCATTTAACACTCTGAAGAACATCACTCACCCTTTCCACTCCCAACAGTCACAGGTATTAATACCAATTAATTATGGGACAATTATGCTCTGACATGTTATTCTGGAAACTTCCTACTAGAAATAGCCACGCCCTGGTTACCACGCCCACTTCTCCAGGGAGACTTACTCGACTAGGAATCTGATAAAATTTTGGATGGCAGAAAGTAGTATCTAAATACACACTTCGGATGTCTTTCACTCTGGAAAAAAAAACAACAAACGACAACAGTAACAATTGGTGTTAACCATCTAATGTGAAATAAAATATATGTAAAGTTTAAATTCTCAGTAATCTTAGAGGGTGTTCCATTGAATTTGGAATTTTTTTGTTAAATCAACTTTTTTGGGAAATGATTTCCCAATAAATTACACAGATTTTGTAAAGATGGTTCAGTGAATTTTGACAAGTTCATGTAACTACTACCCCAATCAACATAATGTTACCATCACCCCATTCCAAGAAGAAAATTTTGCTTTACTGTCACAAATTTAACAAACTTTGATCTCTAATTGAAACAAAGCCTTGCATTTGGGCGGAAAGGAGCAGTAAAACTTTTTAGGTGATTCAGTCCCCCATTCGAGAATTCCATGAAGTCTGGGACAGCTGGGGGGCTGTCAGTTAAGCGTCTGACTTCTGATTTCCACTCAGGTCATGATCTCAGGGTCATGAGATGGAGCTCTGCATCGGGTTCCTTCCTGGGCATGGAGTCTGCTTGGGATTCTTTCTCTCTCCCTCTGCCCTCCCCCCTGCTCATGCACGCTCTCTCAAAAAAAAAAAAAAAGAATGACATAAAGTCCAGTACCTGCCCCCAGAGTGCAGAAGCTCCATTCTAGCAGCTTCTCCCTTTGCCAATCTGAAGTCTCCCGTGTACAAAACTGTTCCGTTATTGCCCTGAAATAAAAACCTGAGAAGGAAATAGATCTTGGTGACTTCTAAGTCTCATACAACATCCTCATAAAGCAAAAACACACTAAATCCATAGCCAATGTTTCCTGCTGAACACAGCCACCTACCATATTGTATTAGTGGGATTTTAATAGCTCTGCACCATACCAGGCATTCAGCCACCACCTTTTCCCGGGGAGGGGGGTAACATAATGGACTATATTACTGCATTTGCAATAGACATCCCCTGAAATGTGTTAGCACTCTCCACTACAGGAGATCATTCCTGCTCATGGAGAGACAAATCCATGGGACAGGAAAATGCAAAGCCAACAGAGAAATGGCCATTGAAGACTTCCATTATAAGAAAGCCACATTTCCAACTTGATCTTCACCTCAGTCCCCCACGTTCAATTCGGAAACAAAGATTAAAGAAATTGCCATCTACCTATTCAAGAAGTAATCTTCCTACACATATTATTTTCTAGACCCTAAACATTTATTTCTACAAACGCAACACATATCTATGTACAATAAAATGGCAAAATAGATGAGCCCCCTTACATAACTGATCCCGGACAATGACCAGCTGGTAAGAGAGTCACAACAACCTCTTCCTTCTAAAAAGAAAATAAAGAAAAAAAAAATAATAATAGAAGTTATTGTCAGGACCCGGCTCTCCTTAATCGAACAGATTCAGGTACTTCTCAAGAACGCAGTATGCCTCTCCTCATTTCCTCACGCACCAGATCCTGGAGACGCGTGGGATCCTCGCCCACAGAACGACGGTTAAACGCAGCGACAGCGTAACCCAGCAATTCCACTCTGAGCTGCACACACAAGAGAAACGAAAGCAGACGTCCACACGAAAACCTGGGCGTGAATGTCCACACGGCATTGCTCATAGCAGCCAGCAAGGAGAAACGGCCCGAATGCCGATCGACCGATGAGAGCGTGAACAAGACGTGGTCTACCCATACCGCGGGATGTTATTTGGGCCACGGCAAGGAGGAAATCCTGACGTCATACCGCAACACGGATAAACCGTGACACCATTACGCAAAGTGAAAGAAGTGAGTCATAAAAGACCACATCCAGTACGATCCCATTGGTATGAAACGTCCAGAAGAGGCCAATCCCGCAGACTGGAGTAGTGGCTGCCATGGGCTGGGGGAGGGAGAAGTAGGGAATGACCGCTAATGGGTACGGGATTTCTTTCTGGGTGATGAAAATACTTGAAAAATGACTGTGGTGGTGAATACACAACTCTGTGAATATATGAAAAGCCACTGAATTGTACATTTTAAATGGAGTGAACTGTTAGGTATATGAATGGTATCTCAATAAAGCTATTATTAAACAACAACAACAACAAAAGCCTGATGTCGTCTGGCCCCCAGTCACCCTTCTGCGTGTACCGTCCTAGTATTAGGACACGCTACCGGAGAATGGCAATTCCTCCCGGAAGTCTAAAGTCATTCATTCCGATGGCCCTGTTAGAGCAAGGGTCCTGTGGTTAGTTCTGGAGACACAACACACAGAGCTACAGCACCCGAGAATAAACAAAGGACCAGAGTGGGACGGCCAGACTCCAGTCAATGTCACCAAACTAAGTGGCAAGGCAGCGAGGAGTCGAGCGCTCACTAACTGAAGTCAGGACAGCATCAGAACCTTCAGGCTGTCCTTTTCCCCTCCTTTTTAACCCGCCCTCACCTGGCCCTGAAGCCCTCCCTTGGTGAACAGTTCGACGAGGACTACTTCACCGGCCTGATCTTCTCCAGAGAGGAGACGTGAAGTCAGGCCCTGCCCGATCCTGGTGAGACGACGGACACCCTTCAGAGTTCAGTGTGTCAACAGGGCAGGTTATAACCTGGCCGTGGAACTAATATTAACTAGATTTCCCAGAAAGTAGGAAAATATTTCCTGGCCCTAGGAAGAATTTGAAGTAAAAAAAAAATAAAAGGTAGGTCCATAATCTTGCTTATTATTAAACCAATACATTCACAACACAAAAGTACCTGCTTCTAAATTTAAGGACAAAAAAATATACTGGATCCGCGTGGACACTGTTTCTTCAATAAGAAATGATTCAGAAAATAAGAAAATCACAAATACATATATTTGCTACAAAAGTACTAAGCACCATATTATACCCTGAATATCATAATAAATGTAACAAATGTGACAATGTCATGTAGTAATATTAACAACTGGAGTTCTCATCATTAGCAGGTAATATACTAAAAAAGAGCCATTCGCACAGAAGTCTACCTTATAGACTACCATGTAGAAAAGAAATACAACACAAGTATACATATATATTTTCCCCTACAAAGTCATCCAATTACTATAACTTTTATTTATGGTAAGAGCAGCATTCAAAATCACAGAGAAAAACAATCTTATTATAAATAATTTTTTAAAATTATATTTACTATTTACTTACCTCGCCTGAGGCTTCATCGACTAAAGGTATCTGGGTAGGAGTTTCTATTTCAATGGATATCTATTAAAATAAGAGACCATATGTACCATCATACTCAGTGTTTTCAGTTTTTCATGGATTTACATGCCTTTGCCATCTCCAACACACAAAAAAAAGACTTAGAAGAAGTTACTAGGACTCTCTGAGTCACAATTTCTGATTTCACAATCCTAAACGTTTCAACAGCTTGAAGACAGGCTAGAGCTAACGTAGAGCCTTTCCTGGGGCTGATGTGGCAACGTGGGTTAAATGCCTCCTAAACTTACATAGCCTTTGACACGGCAATTCTATTTCCATGAATTCGATTCTTTTCCCATCACACCCCATCCCCGTCCTCCCACTGCCCTCTCCCTCTGAACCTGAGTCTCGGTAACACACGTGGCCATGTGCTCTGCATGCTCAGGTTTCGTGCTGCAGAACGCAGCCTGGATCCATCCGGGACGTGCTGGCCTCGGCGAATTTGGGCTGCCGCAGAGGGCTCCCTGGTGGCCTGGCCCATTTTACTATGACAGCAACCCGCATGAGGGGTATTCAATACGTAGTTGATGAATAAATGCACGTAATTCATCTTTTCAGTCCACTAATATCCTAAAACTTACAGTAACTGAGATTCGGGTGTTAAAAATATCCTTCCATTCTGGGGGCGCCTAGGTGGCTCGGTTGGTTAAGCATCTGTCTTCGGCTCAGGTCATGATCTCCGGGTCCTGGGATCGAGCCCCGTGTCTAGCTCCCTGCTCAGTGGGGAGTCTGCTTCTCTCTGCACCCCCACGGTCCCCAACTCATACTCTCTCCCTCAAATAAATAAAATCTTAGAAATATATATATATATCCTTGCATTCTGGAGTAAACACGTTGTATTGTGTTCACAATGCACTTTTTTTTTTTACTATTGTGAGGTTCAGTTAGCTACCCCTTAATCGGGCTGTTCACATGGTCATACATGAAATGGGTTTTCTCTTCCTTGCACTATCATTATCAATTCTGCCAACAAGGTGGAGCAGCTTCTCTCTTTACTATATCCCACAGAAACTCATCTAGTATGGGGATTATTTGTCCTTTGAACATTTGGTAAAATGCACCTATAAAACCATCTGGACCTGGGGCTTATTGAAGAAGAGATCTTTGTAAGTTGTTTTAATTTCTTCAATGTTTACTTATTCAAGTTTTCCACTTTTCTTGCCTCAATTTGATATTTTCCTACTTACCCAGGTATCCACTTTGCCTAAATTATCAAATATACTATCATTAATTTTCAAAAAAATGCATTGCTACTATTAATACTTACTTTCATCATTCTGTATTTTTATATGCATCTTTTTTTAATCTTGGCAGAAATCTATCTCTGTTCCTCTAAAGATGAGCTTTTACTTTTTTTAATCTTCCCTTTTATTTTCTGTGGTAGTTGTCAGTCTCTGTATCTCTAACTTGTCCTTTTCCTTTTATTCTTTCTTTCTTTCACATATCCTTAGATTTGCTTTGCTGCTCCTTTTCCTTCTTATTGAGTTGAAGACTCATTCCATGTAATTTTGGTTTTGTTTTCTAAGAAATGTACTTAATGCTGTCAATTTCCCTTCAAGTGCTAATTTAGCCGTGTTACACACATTTTGACATGTCGTGTTCTCACTGTCCATCAAGTCTAAGCATTACATGTTTTTCTTTACAATTGCCTCTTTAACCTAATGGTTGCTTATTATATGCATTTAGTTCCCATGGGTGGGATGATTTTAGCTCTCCTTTTATTTGTGACTTCAGCAACATTGCATTGTACTCAGAGGACAGACCACTAGGATTTCCTACCTTTTTCGTGACACAGTACATGGTCAATTGTAAATGTTTCATGTATACCAAAGATCTTGTTCTCCCTTTGGGTGCCTCGGATTGCTATTAGTTCACATTTATTAATCATGCCCTTCAAATCTCTATCTTATTTCCTGCCTCCTTCCTCTTTCAGTTTTTTTTTTTTTTTTTGAGAGAGACAGAACGAGCACAAGCAGAGTGGGAGAGGGAGTTGGATGCGGGCCTCGATCCAAGGACCCTGGGATCATGACCTAAGCCGAAGGCAGATGCTTGACTGACTGTGCCACCCAGGTGCCCCCCTTTCAGCGTCTGAGAGTGGTGTGGGACGTGCTCCAGCTACAACTGCTGAGTGGCCTAGCCGCCCTTAGATTGAAAGGTGGCCTCGTACTCCATCAACTTCGCTGAGCTGGAACTGTCCCAGAGCTCCCCTCCATGTACACCTCCAGGCTGCCGCTGGCCACAAGAAACCACTACGTGAGATCTGGAAGGCCAAGGTGAACCGGTAGCCATCTCTTAACGCTCTGAAGGGCACCAGAAGGTCTACCAGCTCATGTACGAGGACCTGCTGGCTCAGCTCGCAGACACGGCAGGACTGCAGCGACCCCACCTTCGGCTGCGTGTCCCCCTTCAGCTTCTCGAAGGCCTGGGCCAGAGTGTGGAACTCAGGAGCACCAGGGGGCTGCAGCACTAGCCAGGCTAGGAGGAGCGCGAGACAGGGGTTCCAGGTTTCCTTGCGGGTTCCAGCCCATCTCTGCCCTTCTCCGCTCTGCTTCCCGCCGCTGGCCAGCGGGCCTACGGCAACCTCAGGCCTAATACCAGGCCGAGGTGACAGTCTTGGTGTTGCGTCCCTCTGGGGCGTGGGGATGGACCCCACCCCAATTACGGTCAGAGGTCGAGGCGGAATGTGCCACACGTGCACCAACAGGGTGTGAAAACACTGTATTTCCCACACTGTGGGACGTTCTGCAGAGAGGGGAGCAGTGCCCCAGCTGGGAGGAAGTGGCTTTTCCCCCCGAGAGACGGTAGCAGTGAGTGGCCCCGGTTTTTATTGTGGTTTGGGGGTGTGCCTGGCTTGCGTGGTTTGAACTTCATGTCAGTGCCAAGGGAGGGGTAGGCTTTTTTTTTTTTTTTTTTGGCAGAGAGAGAGGGAGAGAGCGAGCAAGGAGAGCAGCAGGCAGAGGGAGAGGGAGAAGCAGTCTCCTTCCTGACAGAGAGCCCAATGCAGGACTTGATCCCAAATCCTGGGATCATGATGGGAGCCGAAGTCAGACATTTAACTGAGCCACCCAGGTGCCCCAAGTCTTTTTTTTTTTTTTTTTTATCAGCTTGCCCAAAGTGGGGCAGAAGTGGAAAGAGGATGTGAGAACTGAAAGCTGGCAGCAGGCAAATATCAAACAGACTCTGACACTTGTTCAGACTTCTCTGCCAGCTCCCACAATGACTTAAGGTTTAACTCACATAGTGCATCCTAACTGTATTTCCCCCAGTGGTTCTCTTTCTCTGGTCAAGCACTGGGGGATCAGTGATGACTTTATCCAATTTGAGGCTAGTTTGTCAACTGCATGTTAAGTTCAAATCTTCTTGATCCATTGTTCCTTCTGACAATAAATAACATCCTCCTTGAAACAAGACCTCTTTTTATCTTCAATTCTATTTTGTATGACAAAAAAAAATTGCCACTCTGGCATTTTTAGCTTCTAATTATTTAGTACACCTTTTCCTTTTTTTTGCTAATTCCATTTCAACTTGCATTTATCTTTTTGTTTTATCTAAGTCTCTTGTAGACTAAGACTGTTAGAACTTTCTTTTTTTCCTTAACCTAAACTGAGAAAATCATTAGTTAGAAAATCAGTTAGAAAATTAACTAGTAATTACTGTTATAGTAGAACTTTTCCTGGCATCTTTACGTCTTCCATATGCCATTCCTTTGCTTCTCCCCTTCACTATATGCTTTCCATTGAACAGATCCATTTTATTCTGTCCGATTCAAAGATGTCCAATCTATTTTTATTCCAGTTGTGATCCTTTTATCATAACCCATAAGATGTGTTCATTTTTCCGAAACTATGTCATGACCTAAGTAATAGGATTTATCAATTGTGTTAAACATTTTACACTCTGAAGTATTCAAATGCAACTTAGCAAGAGTTAATGAGATTAAACCAACAAAACTAAGACCTGAGATCAAACCACTGGGGGACAAGAAAAATCTGCAACAATAAAATGTTGGCCTCTTTTAAACTGATGAGTTACAAAGACTAAACATCATTACTATAATTAATGTGGATAAATACAGCGTAGGAGGAACTGGGCTTTGAATAATTCCAATGCTTTGTTTAATCGACCTCAAAAAATATTTCCCCTAGATAAAGAATTAGTGTCGTAAAAAAATTAAACTTACGATTCGTTTCTCCCAAAATCTGTACTTCGGGCTAGTTAACAGCAACTCTTTAGTAACAGGTGAACAGTATAAGCAAACCTTCAAGCTGAAAGGAAGAAATCGGGAAAAGCTGGGTCAGTACAATCTCCAGCGAGCCACTTGGGTGGCCAGAAAATACATTTCATCACGTATCAGTTACCTCAAATCATTCGGACACTGAGCTGGCTCAACAAGTGTTAGAGCAGTTCCCCACACGCCACCACCTGTAACTATCTGGGTCCTATCAAGACCGAAAAGAGGGGGGGGCGCCTGGCTGGCTCAGTCGGTGGAGCGTGCGACTCTGGATCCTGGGGCTGTAAGTTAGAGTCCCACGTTTAGAGCAGAGATTACTTAAAAATAAAAATTGTTTTAAAGATTTATTTATTTATTTTGAGAGAAAGAAAAGGGGGAGAGTGAGAGGGAGAGAATCTCAAGCAGACTCCCCACTGAGCATGGAGCCCACATGCGGGCTCGATCCCACAACCGTGGAATCATGACCCTGGGACCATGACCTGAGCTGAAATCAAGAGCCAGCCGCTTAGCAGACTGCACCACCCAGGACGCCCTCTTAAAAATAAAATCTTAAAAAAAAAAAGTGCAGAGGGACAATGGGGAAGAAGCAGATGAGAGAAAATACTGTGCCCTCTGACTTCCTCAAAAGGGTATCCCCCATGACTCTTAGTTTTAAGATATATGTTTGTACCTGATCAGGTATGTCTGGAAAGATACCACCAAATGAAGCTACCTCTCAAGAAGCGAAAGGGGTGGGGGTGCTTGTGAATTTTTAAATTCAAAAACAAAGCTTAGACTTAAGAATATAGTCTGTGGTGGATCATATTTACCAAAGATGGCCACACTAACATATATCCGAACCATACATGCTCTGTTTACAAAATGGATAAGGAAATCCCTCCATTGACAGAAAGGGTCTATTTTAGCTTCCCCTTCAACTGTCTTTGTGACTGCCTTAACCAACAGAGCATGATGAAGGAAGGTCTCAGGACGGCGGAGGCTATGTCTCCTGGGCAACGCGGCTACCTGCTAGCTCTCCCTTGGGACATACACTTTTCAAGCCCTGGGTCTCCATTTAAGAAGTTCGGCTACCTTGAAATCACCGTGCTGAAGAGTTTTCTAACGACAGAGATGTCCAAAAGCCCCAGCTGCCCGATTCCTCTCAGCCTCGGTGTCAAACACTGAATGAACGGGCCTCCAGATAATGGTAGCCCCCTAGGACACCCAGCCAGGCGGAAACCAGCACCCCCGACTGCGCTCTGTCAGCGTTCCCGACCCACAGAAACTGAGAAAGAGAACATGTGATTAGTGGATTTAAAGCACTAAGTTTTGGGGTAATTTGTTACGCAGCAATAGATAACTAATATATAGGCTCTAAAATCAGACAGACCTGGTTGAAATCCTGGTCCTGCCACTTACTGGCTGTGTGACCTTGGGCAACTAATTTAACCTCTCTGGTTCCTCAGTTTCCTCATCTGCAAAATAGAATAATGATATCTATTCAAAAAATTATTAAGAGGATCTAATGGGGATGTTGGCTCCAAGAAGATAGGGATTTTCATCTGTGTTGTTACTAGTATATCCTCAACGCCCAGGACGGTGCCTGACTCATCACAGGCACTCAAAGAAACTGTCAAACTAATCAACACATAGTGCCTGGCATTTATGTAAGTACTCAGTGAGTACCGGCTACCATTCATCACGAACACAGACTAGTGATAGCACTCTGCAGAGAA
This sequence comes from Potos flavus, assembly GCA_028534135.1. Classification (NCBI taxonomy): domain Eukaryota; kingdom Metazoa; phylum Chordata; class Mammalia; order Carnivora; family Procyonidae; genus Potos; species Potos flavus. The sequence goes on from CM052897.1 coordinate 102,054,059, forward strand.
GACTGACATCCACAGGGTCACAAGGTAAAGAGTCGACAGGGCCCTTTCCGATACATAGCTTGAGAATTTGGAACTGACATTTAGGCAAAAGCAGGCTGTAGGAAAAGAATGCAGTAGTTTGGCTTAAAGATCCCAAACCACATGATTGTCTTTGCAAGAGAACGGCACACACAGGGAGAAATGAAAATGAACACACTACTGCTACACCCAAGGGCATGATGAATCCCACAATTAGAATGTCAAGTCAAAGAAAACAAACGGAAGGGTCTATTCAGTATGATTCTACTTATACAAAGTTCACAACCAGCCAAAGCTAAACCATGACGACCAAAGTCAGAATACATGTTGCCTCTGGGAGACAAGGACTGACCAGGAGGAGGGACGGGGCTCTGTTCTGGGACACTGGTCCTACTTCTACTTCTCCATCTGGGTGGAAGCTCCATTGATGTGCTCACCTAAAAAGCTGATCTGACTGTGTCCCCTTACGATGTATGTACTTCCCTGTATAGAAGTCACAGCTCAATTCAAATGTTTACTTAAAAAACCACACAAATAAGGAGCAAAATAAATTACCTGCACTCCAGCCTTCTTTTCAAGGTAGGGGCTCTTAATCCTCTCATGTGATCTAAAAACACAAGAATCAAAAATCATAAGCACATTTTTTTTAAAAGATTTTATTTATTTTATTTGACAGAGAGAGAGAGATCACAAGTAGGCAGAGAGGCAGGCAGAGAGAGAGGGGGATGCAGGCTCCCTGCTGAGCAGAGAGCCCGATGCGGGACTCGATTCCAGGACCTGAGATAATGACCTGAGCCGAAGGCAGAGGCTTTAACCCACTGAGCCACCTAGGCGCCCCAGCACTTTTTTTTTTTGAGAGGATTCCTTAGGCCGAGCAAACAGCTGTCTATTCTTTTCAAGCTTCCTTTCAAGAGAAAATATATGAGAGGTTCAGTTTTTTTTAAAGATTTATTTTATTTATTTGAGAGAGCAAGCAGGCACGCTCATGCACGAGAGGGAGGGTGGGGGGCAGGGGATGAGAATCTTGAAGCGGACTCCCCACTGAGCAGGGAGCCCAACACCGGGCTAGAGCCCATGACCCCGAGATCAGGACCTGAGCTGAGACCAAGCAGGAGTCAGACGCTCAACCAACGGAGCCCCCAGGCGCCCCAAGAGGTTCACTTTTATAAGAGAACTGATTCGTGTGGGCTACTGGCTCTTCTGCAGGTGACAAATGCAGCTGAGAACAGGGCAGGAACCCCTGCAAGCTGACCATCTCTGGCCGTCATTTACGAGAAGAACGATTCCCTCCATCTTGGGACAGACTCTAAATCACTCTGAGTAGCCAGAGAAGAATGAGTGACCAGACCCTCATTTCAGAACTGCTTCCAGCACTTTCCTTTACGTTCTTCTTTCATTTTAATCCAGCCATCCTTCGTGCCCCACTCTACGTGAGCCATTCAGTTCCAGGCACTCGAGTGAATCCATCTGGAACTCATCCAGGCTTAGGCCAGCATGAGAAGAGTTTCCTTCTCTTCTCGGCCTGCTGTGACGCTGGGCGGAAAGGTGCGGTATTTCTACCTACACAGGCCCGCCTCGCAGCCCTCCAAAGCAACACATACAGAAAGACGGCCTCTAATACATTCTGAAGCTCCAGCATGGGAAGGACTGGAGAGCAATGACCACACCTTCTCAGCTTAGGTGAATCAAACCAATCCTAATTATTCAAATTACTACCAACACACACACACACACACACACACACACACACACACACACACACGCGCCCTCAACTTGCCTGTGGTGATCCTTTACTCCAGAGAAAACAAGGTAGTCGCCACCCCCACAGCAGACCTTAGCAGACATGTGCCTGCCCCCTCGAAGAGTGAGTCCCCTCAGATCACTTCTGGTCCAGGCTTTTAGGGCCTCTGGGGGCATCGGTTGGGATTTCCAAAGAATTTGTGCCATGGCAAAGAAGAGGCTGAATCAGGACTCGGCTCTATGCTCCCAAACTAAATCAACAGGCAGCTCTCTGTGGCTGCTTTAATCAAGATGGCCCAGGACTACCCCAGGACCACCCCAGCCCCCTCCAAGGCTGCCAGCAAGGGAACTGGGCCAGTTTCCTTGGTGCTGCGAGGACTGCACCCAGAGTCTCCTTTCCAGAGCCTTTTTTTGGCTTTCCCTGGACCAGATTAAGTCATTGGAAATTGTCCCCTAAAGGGGTCTTCTCCAATCCTGGGCCACTCTATCAGACCACGGGTCTCCTCTTGACCTCCAGGCCTTACTGATACTTAGCAAAGCTTACCCTGAGCATAGGACTGGGTTCCAGATGGCCCATAAACAGGGCTGAGTGGGCCATGGGATGAGATGTTCTATTAAAATGTGATTTTTTTCTACCAAAAGAGTCCACAGATTTTGTCAGATATTCTGTATCAGTCGTTCAGACTGACACAACAAAATACCACAGACAAGGTGGCTTAAACAATAAACTTCTTACAGTTCTGGAGGCTAAATTCCAAGATCAAGGTGCCAGGGTTGGTTTCTGGTGAGACTTCTCCTCTTGGCTTGCAGATGGCCCTTCTTCAGTGTGTGTGGAGAGAGAGAAATCTCTATTCCTCTTTTTATAAGCCCGGCAATCCTTACGAGTTAGGATCTGGCCCGTATATGTGCATTTAAATTTTAATTGCCTCCTAAAAACCCAATCAGCAAATACAGGTACATAGGGGGTTTAAGCTTCAACATACAAAAGGGGGAGGGCAAGCACAATTCAGCCCACAGCACATCAAAGAAATCTGTTTCTTCAAAAGGTTTAAAAATTACCAGTAAGCAATGTGGGAAATTCCCGAAAGCAGAAGTTGGGTTCTTGCCCTTGATGAGATTATATTCTGGCTGAGTAAACAGACTTACATGTCATTAGAGAACATAAGTTATTATAAACTGCCAATAACAGGGAGTCGGTTTCTTGCTTAATGTACAAACTGATGATCATGATTTCAGATTCCTTTAGATGGATTCCTTCTCCAAACTCACTTCTTGCAAACACAAAGGGCGAGCCCCTGCACCACACTTCAATCATGGCTAGCACATTCTGAGTTCAGAAACTCTGGCGAGGCTCAAGACAAAAGGTGAAACAGAGGTATCCTCACCCAGCAGGAGAGTCACAATGAAAAACAAACCAAAAACAAAAACGTTATTCTGGAGAATAAGTAGAAAGACCCTCAAAGAGGCTCACAGTGCTATTCAACAAATCGAGAGACGAAGTCCAGATTTTCCTCATTAATGAGAGAAAATTTGTAGATTAGAGCAAGAAAGCAGAGGAACTTCCCAAAAGCGCGAACTTCGGCATACCAGATGCTACACACGGCCAATGGTTGCAAAATGACGGCCCCTCCAGCTCTGGAGACTGGTTAGAACGTTTTAGAGACTCTCCCGCCTCACCTGGGACCTCTAACCTCCAGTCCTTATCATGAGGGCCTAATCCCTAACCGTGTGCAGCTGTGAAATCTTAGTATTCTGGTTGTTTCACCTTAAACGAAACTCTTATACTGGATGTGGGCAGAATCCCTCAGAGGAGGGGGAGCTTGCACTTCAAGGAGCTTTCGGACACGAGGTCTGAGTGTGTGTGCGGGCGCTTGCTTGGCGCTTGCTCGATAATAAATGGGGGGGGGGGTAGTAGGCGGAATTTCATCTGAAACTTGTTTTCTTTATAACATGGACGCGAAGATGTAGAGGAAGAAGTAATAATCCTCGCTGACCTCTGACTCTTCGCTGCTAGGAGAGCTACCAAAAGAACCGAGGAATTACGCCTGGTCGAATTGGCCGGGGTGGCTGCGCAAGTTTCGGTTCCGTCCCGTCGTACAGATGAAGAAACAAAGCCTCAGGCCGAAGAGCCAGGCTGGGATAAGGTCCATCTGCTGGTCTGGGCCCGGCTCCCGAAGCCTGCACTCCGCCGCTCAAGCCCCCCCGCCCCCCGGCGGCTTCCCCGCGGGGCTGGAACCCCCGCAGCCCGCGTCCCCGGGTCGGGCGGCGCGCTGCGCTCACTCACCCTTGTGGCAGTGCGACAGGAAGTAGGCGCGGGCTTTCAAGTTCTCCCTGTCGAAGCGGTCTATGGAGATGGTTGGGTACTCGGCCATCTGCCCCATGAAGGAACTCATAGCGCCGGCACAGGCCGACCGACCGGTCCGCAAGCCGCCTGCGGAAGCTGAGGCCTTTCCCTGCCGCGCCGCCACTTCCGGGACCCGCCGCCGCCGCGCCATTGGCCCGCCGGACGCAGCGACGTCCAATCAGAGGAGCCCTGCGGTGGCGGGGCGGTGCCGAGGAACGTCCCGGGAGAGTCCGCTGCCAGAGAGTCGCGTGGTTAATTGTCGGAGTGGAGGGATGCTGGACTGGGGTAGCCGGCTAGAAACTCCGATGTGGCGCGACGAGGGTGCCTCCTGCCGGACACCGTGACTCGACACGGGTTGCTTTTTGGTGCGGTGTGTCCGTGTCTGTGCAGGAACGGTATCGCGAAAGGCAACTGAACACCCCGTAGCAGGTGCTCTACCCAAGGATGCCAAGAAGCGAAGGGGGATGCAGATCTTCGCCTTGAAATCAGACTCTGTTCCACCTCCTGCTTGTCTACTGAGAGGCTGAAAGCCGACCTCAGTTTCCCTTCTTTACTTTTCTTCCCAGTTTCTACCTTAGGGGGTAACCATGAGCATTGTATGAGAAAAAAATTGTATGTGACTCATGGTAGATTCAATAACTGTTAGTTCCCGCTTCCATTTATGTATTCATTCATTTATTTATTTTAAAAGATTTTTATTTATTTATTTATTTGACAGAGAGAGAGAGAGGGAGCGCGCGCGAGAGCACAAGCAGGGAAGCAGCAGGCAGAGGGAGAAGCAGGCTCCCAGATGAGCAAGGAGTCCAACAGGGGCTTGATCTCACTGAATGGATGGCTTCCTAGCAAGTCTCCTTAAACACCACAATATTAATAATCAGAAGCAACTCAAACACTCTTGATGTGTTGCTTTGTGCATAGCATTATAATAAGCCTTGCAGTTATTACATAATGACTAAGATGTGCCTTCAGGTAGGTTTTCAATCCATTTGGAGACAGCACATTTGCAGAATATGGTAAACAAATGCTTCCACAAAGACACAAAGTAATTTGGGGGGGGGGAATCCAAGAACAATGAATTTTAAGCAGTGGAATCAATAATCAGAGTGCCGCCCTCGCAGAACATCAGCATTTTCCTGCAGCCACGGCACTCAGAGTTCTATTCAAATACAAATTTCTCATAAGGTGAAGAAAAAGAAAGCGAGGAAGATGAGGTAGAGTGGGAGCGGTATAGACATCATAATCATTTGAGTAGAGCATTCTGCTAGTATACTATTGCCAATACCTTTGATTCAGTATAAGACAGTTTGTCTTAGAATAAAGGAGGGCTAAGCTGTGTATACCTAACAACAAATTCTGCAGTGAGACCAGGATCTGGAGAATCTGGTGTGTCTACCTTTGACAGGATCTGGAACTCCTGGCAAGGCAGATCAAGATAATGGTCATATGCTTATCTATCCACTTATTTATTCTCTCTTCTTTCCACAATGGATACAGGATGACAGAGTAAAGGGAAATAGGGTAAGGGGGAAAAGATAGGTCAGAAAACAGCAAACGTGGATAAGCAGAGCCCACAGACACACACAAACCATTGGAAAATGTGAGCCAATTATTTGGCTCCTCTGGAGGAAGCCAATCACTTACTAGCCTTATGCATCCTCAACACACAAATATAATAGATTTTCAAGAAAAGTCCAATTTTCTGGATACTGAATCCCAAGAGAAATTCCTCCTGTGGCTGCTAGTAAAGAAAACCGAAACGTAGTCAACAACATCAGCTATGTTCTGCTTCCTCATTCCGCATTGGGAATCTTTCTGCAAGTCTAAGCTCTTAAGACTTCTAAGTTCTTGATGTGTTCTGTCTCAAAGGGACTGAAAACTGCTACCAAGTGCATGTTAAATACCAAAAAATTCGTTATTGAGGTAGGTATAAGTCTGTTGGGAAATCACTACAGCATATATTTTTCTTCATTTACAAACTGTTGTCAATCTAAATTAGCTTCTGTTATAAACTTACTATATTCTTTTTTTTAAAGATTTTTTATTCATTTATTTGACAGAGAGAGAGATCACAAGTAGGCAGAGAGGCAGGCAGAGAGAGAGGGAGAAGCAGGCTCCCTGCCGAACAGAGAGCCCGATGCGGGGCTCGATCCTAGGACCCTGAGATCATGACCTGAGCGGAAGGCAGAGGCTTTAACCCACTGAGCCACCCAGGCGCCCCATAAATTTACTATATTCTATGCTATTCCTTCAAAATAACGAATATAAAATGTCATACGAGGAAGTATACAAGGAGATAATGGTGTTTTTTAAAAAGTGTGTCTGTGTGCTAGGGCTGCTGTAACAAGCACCACAGACTGGATGACTTGCACAACAGAAATTTCACTGTCTCAGAGTTCTGGAAGCTGGGAGTCTGAGATCATATTGTATGATTCCACTTATAAAAAATTATGCAAAGTGTGAACTGATCCAAAGCGACAGAAAGCAAATCAGTAGTTGGTTGGGGGCACAGGAAACAAGTTCATTAACTTGATTGTGGTGATGATTTCACAGGTGTATGCATATATCAAAACTTATCAAATTATAAGCTGTTAAATATGTGCTAGTTATTGCATTTCAATTATCGCTCAATGGATTTGTTTTCAAAATGTTTGGAGAGTGTATGGGAGAAAGTGGACAAAGCGAACAAGATTGGCAAGGCTATCCCTTCTCTAGAGGAGTTAAGAAGACACTGCATGGCTAACTCACATAACAGAAGGTGGCTTTGAAAAAAATCACAATGTATGTTTATTTTGCATTAGTTTCATAAACGTCTTCACCACTAATATCTCTTCTTCACACCTCCTACCCTCAACCCTCTGATTGATTAAAGTGTTATTATTCAACTAAGAAAAACTAAATAGAGTCTACCCAAAGTCCCAGAAAATGGTAAGTGTTCAATAAATATTAGCTTTTATTATTACTTACTGGCCATCCACTAGGTGCCAGGCACCGTGCTTGAACCCGGATGTACATAAAGGAATCAGCCTTGGCACAAGACCTTACGGTCTGGCAGAAGTAGAAACTCGTGGAAATAAATAAATGCAAGAAGTTTTACAGGCTTTTATTGGAAGCCTTCTCAGAATTCAGTGCAGAGACCAAGCAGAAGAGCTCAATTCTGCAAGGAGAAAGAAAAACTTAGCAGAGAAGGTGAACTCAAGTTCAGCTTCTGGGCCCGGGCACAGCTGAAGTCCCTGGAATGGGCTTTTATTCAGTCTGCACACTGCAAATAGTTCCTTTTAACCAAAGCACTGGAGTAAAAGGGATAAAATAATAGGGACTTGCTGGGGAAGTCAAGGTTAAACCCGCTAAGGGACCAGACCATGAGGGCCTTATACACCAAGTCAAATAGTTCAAACTTTAACTTGAGTGACGGCGAGAAGCTTGAGTGGTTTGAAACAAGAGAGTGACAGGTGACATCAGAACAGTGTTTCTCAACGTGTGGGCACTGGAAGAGCACCTGTTAGAAATGCAAAATCTCTACCGCAGCCTAGACCTACTGAATCAGAACTCCCCAGCAGTCTGTTTTAACACACTCTCTAGGAGACTCTGATTGACGCTTAAGTTTGCAAGCCACTGGATTTAAGTTTGAAAGAGCACTCAGGCAGTCTGGGCCAGGACGTCTGGATAAGAAGCTGCCACAATACTTCAAAAAATGTGATGGTGTGGATTCACTTATTCACTCAACAAATAGTCCCTGACCAGCTACTATGTGCCACACACTATTCTAGACATTACAGACACAGCATCGTGCAAAGCAGAGAAAAACCCTAGTGGCAATGAAGTGCACATTCTATTGGAAATCATGTCTATCATTTATATAGTTCTAGGTGCTCTCCTAAATGGTTTATATTTGTTATTCCATCCTCACTACTACCCCATCCGATAGGTACACTTTCTGTCTTTATAGTTAAGGAAAGTGGGATTCAGTAACTTGCACAAAGTCATGTGACAACTAAGTAGCGGAAACCAGATCCAAATCCAAGGTCATGCCTTAGATGTGATGCTACACTGCTTCCAGAGCATCCGAGCGGCCATGGTGGTGAAAGATATTCATTCGAAATATATTGCTTTGTCACCTCTTGTGCACTAGGTACTGTTCTAGAAATTCAGTCAACAAGACCTCTGTCTTTATGGAAATTACATTCTTGCAGAAGATAAACAATAAAATTAAGAAAGAAGCAATTTAAGTAGTATAATAGGTGGTGATAAGTGCTGTGGACGGAAGAAACACTAGAACATAGTAAGAGGTAAGACAGCCTGATGCAGCAGCCGCAGCTAAGGCCTCAAGGTGGAAGCTGGGCCAGAAACGGCCAGCAGATCAGTGTGGCTAGAGTAGAGTGATCCAGGGCCCCAGAGCAAGGGAAGGGGGATCGTATGCAACCCTTGTAGGGTTTTGTTGGTTTTTACTCTGTAAGATGAGGAGCCATTGCAAGACTGTGAGCAGAGAAATGACACAGTCTGAGTTATGTTTTAAACGGATTGCACAGATTGTTGTGTTGAGAGTAGACTAAGGGGGAACAAGAGAGACCTGCTGGGGATTATTGCAATAACCAGTGTGGGGCAATGGTGGTGGCTTGGACTCACTGGGAACAGAAAAGCCAACAGTGATGGATAAAGAGGGCAAGACAGAGTGGACTCGAGGAGCCATTTATTTAAGGGGGAAGACTGTGGAAGAAGCAGGCTGGGGAGAGGACGTTTGGAGGGGGTCGTTCGGGACAACTAGGTGGATGTTGCATATAGGTTGGCTATATAAGTCTGGAATTCAGAGAGAGATCTGAGCTGAGGAAATAAATTTGGGAGTTATAAGTAAATCGATAGTATTTTAAATATACGGATAAAGGTAGTGATAGAGAAAAGTCATTTAAATTATGGATGTTGGGATGCCTGGGTGGCTCAGTTGGTTAAGCGCTGCCTTTGGCTCAGGTCATGATCCCAGGGTCCTAGGATCCAGTCCCACATCCGGCTCCTTGCTGGGCAAGGAGCCTGGTTCTCCCTCTGCCTCTGCCTGCAACTCTGCCTGCTTGTGCTCTCTCTCTCTCTGACAAATAAATAAATAAAATCTTTAAAAAAAATAAATTATGGATGTTGCTTATTGTGGGTTTTCTAATTGCCAGTCACTAAGCTCTAATCTGTGAATTGACTGGTTCATTTAATTTCAACGAAATGAGAAATGGGGTGGGACAGACATGAGGAATCTACTCTCAGGAGCCAAAATCGCCAACGGAATTCTGTCTGGTATTGTAGAAGCAAATAACACATTCTGCTTGATTCCTCTGCTTAGGGGTCAGCCCCTGCAAGGTTCCCACCCCGGCTTCAGCTTTGACGCTCCAAACTGGGCGGGCCGCCGGGCCCAGCCCTCGCACCTGCGCACAAGGACCCTCCCACAGGGGGTGGGGCCAGAGCCGGGCGCTCCCCGGCGCCACGCGTTGCTAGGAGACGTGAGGGTCGCCGAGGCGCGACAGTTGGCCTCTCGCTGCCCAGCCCACGGATTCCTGAGTGGAGAACACGAGCACCGCCGCGCTCTCCTGCGAGCTCCCGGGCGGGGTGCCTCGGCCTCTCCAGGTCTGCCAGCGAGGGTAACCACCGAGAGCGGGACCCAGGGGATGAGTGGACACGTCCCAAGGGGCCCGAACGGCCCGCCCCCTCCCCTGCGCCCTCCCGGGCCCCGCCCCAGAAGCCTTGGCTCCGCCCCTTCCACCCCGGCACGCATTTGTGATTTCTGAGATTTGTCCTGCTTGCTTCTGTATTTTCTGGGTTAGCAGTGGTCTTTATTTGCTACCCCTTGATTTTCAGAATCTGATTTCCCCGTAGTTTCCAGGCCGAGCCGCTTCTCCTGCGGCCTGAGGTATTCTGGGGTCTCTTCTCAGAGTTCCGCGGACCAGTCATTTGACCTCCAGTTTTCAAAATGCTTTCTCCATCTCAGCCTTTTACCTCACGTACAGAATTGCTGATTTCTGGCAGAAGAAAGGTTTGAGAGACTGGAGAAAGCATGGAGTGGCTTTACGCTGCACAGATGCAGATTAGCACACCTACACCATGGACTGCAAAGGCATATTAGGGAAACCAGTTGGGTTTTTCAACTGATCCCCCCAAGAACTTTGGGAAGGAAAGTGTGCGAACCTAAGACCTTCTAAATGAAACCTTTTCACTGTTCGGGAAACAAGCCCAGAGATGTTAACTGATTGGCTCCTTTGCCATATCCTGATACGTCTAGGAACAGAATAAAATAGGTAAAGAAATGGAGGGTTAGCAATACTAATGCTCTTGGGGTTTTAATACAACTAAAGGTAAAAAGCACTTTTCAGAGCGAACAAGGAAGTGAAAAGGACTTTTGCATAGAAGGGAGTTTGAGATAACTGGTACATCAAAAGCTTCCACTGTCAGATTAAAACCTTAGATTGTCAAGGGTTTGATATTGCTGAGTTTTTAAAATACCTATATAAACCGAATACTGTTTAATAAAATTAGAATTTCGCAAAACTAGAAAGTCAAACATTGTCATTTCCTGTTTCTGTAGCTACAACATAGTGTTATAAAGATCAGTTTTGCCACAACTCTTGGCAAAGTAAAACCACTAAATTTCAAAGTGCTGAATGTTACTAGCAGGATTAATATTGCCACTGAATTTCCCAGAATTACTTAAATATTTAATTGAAAAGCTGTAAGTTGATCTTTCCCAATTTTAGTTTCATTCTGTTGTTAATAAGTAGAAAGTAAGTAATAAGGGAGACAAAAATTTGGGGAGGGGATTTGCACCACCACTGTATAGTATAGTTACAGTAAGCACAGGGCTTCCTATTATGGTGAAAATGCATTTATGTTCCCTTTAGCTATTGTGGGAAAACAAAGTTTTGAAATGCCTAATATGTCTAGAGGATACATATTTCTACTGAGGAAAAAAAATGGGGCTTTTTTCTGCAGTAGTTCAATTCTGTTGGACAGCTCTTCTGTCGAAAGCATTGTTTTTATTTTTTAAAAGATTTTATTTATTTATTTGAAAGAGAGAGAGCATGCCCGTGCACAAGAGGGGGAGGGGCAGAGGGAGAGAGAGAAGCAGACTCCCCCCTGAGCAGGAAGCCCGAGGCAGGACTCGATCCCAGGACCCATGGGATCATGACCTGACCCGAAGGCAGATGCTTAACCAACTGAGCCACTCAGGCACCCTTGTTGAAAGCATTTTTATATTTATAGTTGACATGACTGTTTTGTTTGAAAGTAGCCAAATGTTACATAGATGACATTCAGGAAAATACTTTTTGAATGAATATGAGTATATAAAAGTATTTTGTTATGTATCAAAAAGCCAAGCCTAAAGCAAAAATGGCTTGGGTAAAACAAAAAGTATGATTGTGCCACTACTTTTAGAAAGTTTGCTTCATCTGTAAAAGCAATATAATACAGCCACTAAATTCATATAACATGACTAATTCTGAAATTATTTTTATATAGTGAATTTGTACCTTTTTTCCTTTCATGTTTCTTAGTGTCATTTTTCTATGAAAAAAATAGGTTATATATGGTTGTATATGTTAATGGATTGTCAGGCTGTACCACCTATGTCGAACTCACTGTTGGTCATATCTAGTATGCAGGAACAAAGCAGTGAGCCTCCCATTGAAATGAATGGAAATGAAATAGAAACCAAAAGAATAGTAGAACAAACCAACAAAACTAGGAGCTAGTTCTTCGAAATAATTAATAAGACCAATAAATCCCTAGGCAGACTTATTAAAAAGAAAAGAAAAAGGACCCAAATTAATAAAACCAGGAGAAAAGAGATCATAACCAACACTGAAGAAATACAAATAATTATAAGAACATATTATGAGCAACTATATGCCAATAAACTAGGTAATCTGGAAGAAATGGATGCATTCCTAGAGATGTATAAACTACCGAAGCTGAAACAGGAGGAAATAGAAAACCTGAAGAGACCCATAACCAACAAGGAGATTGAAGCAGTAATCAAAAATCTCCCAACAAACAAGAGTCCAGGGCTGGATGGCTTCCCCAGCAAATTCTACCAAACATTTAAAGTAGTATTAATGCCTATTCTTCTGAAGCTATTTCAAAAAATAGAAATGTAAGGAAAATTTCCAAACTCTTTGTATGAGGCCAGCAGTACCTTGATCCCAAACCCAGACAAAGACTCCACCAAAAAAAAAAAAACAATATCCCTGATGAACATGGATGCCAAATTCTCACCAAGATACTAGCCAATAGGATCCAACAGTACATTTAAAGGATTATTCACCACAACCAAGTGGGATTTATTCCTAGGCTGCAAGGTTGGTTCAACATACACAAATCAATCATGATACACTACATTATAAAAGAAAGGACAAGAACCATATGATCCTCTCAAGAGATGCAGAAAAAGCATTTGACAAAGTACAGCCTCTTTTCTTGATTAAAACTCTTCACAGTGTAGTGATGAATGGTACATACATCAATATCCTAAAAGTCATATTCGAATAGCCCACAGCAAATATCATTCTCAATGGGGAAAAAATGAGAGCTTTACTCTTAAGGTCAGGAACATGACAGGGATGTCCACTCTCACCACTGTTGTTCAACATAGTACTAGAAGTCCTAGTCTCAGCAATCAGACAACAAAAGTAATAAAAAGCATCTGAATCAGCAAAGAAGAAGTCAAACTCTCTCTCTTCTCAGATGACATGATACTCTATGTGGAAAACCCAAAAGACCACCCCAAAATTGCTAGAACTCATACAGGAATTCAGCAAAGTGGCAGGATAGAAAATCAATGCACAGAAATCAGTTGCATTTTTATACACTAACAATGAGAGAGAAGAAAGAGAAATAAGGAGTCAATCCCATTTATAATTACACCAAAAACCATAAGATACCTAGGAATAAAACTAACCAAAGAGGCAAAGGATCAGTACTCAAAAAACTACAGAATACTCATGAAAGAAATTGAGGAAGACACAAAGAAATGGAAAAACGTTCCGTGCTCATGGATTGGAAGGACGAATATTGTTAAAATGTCTATGCCACCTAGAGCAATCTGTACATTCAGTGCAATCCCTATCGAAATACCATCCATTTTTTTCACAGAGCTGGAACAAATAATCCTAAAATTTGTATGGAACCAGAAAAGACCCCAAATAGCCAAAGGAATGTTGAAAAGGAAACCCAAAGTTGGTGACATCACAATTCTGAATTTCAAGCTCTAGTACAAAGCTGTAATAGTCAAGACAGTATGGTACTGGCACAAAAACAGACACAAAGATCAATGGAACAGACTAGAGACCCCAGAAACAGACCCTCAACTCTACAGTAAACTAATCTTCAACGAGCAGGAAAGACTATCCAATGGAAAAAAGACAAGTCTCTTCAACAAATGGTGTTGGGAAAATCAGACAGCCACATGCAGGAGAATACAACTGGACCATTTTCTTACACCATACACAAAAATATACTCAAAATGGATGAAACACCTAAATGTGAGATAGGAATCCATCAAAATCCTAGAGAACACAGGCAGCAGCTTCTGTGACCTTGGCCACAACAACTTCTTGACATGTCTCCAAAGGCAAGAGAAACAAAGGCAAAAATGAACTATTGAGATTTACAAGATAAAAAGCTCTTGCTTGCACAGCAAAGGAAACAGTTGACAAAACCAAAAGACAATTGATGGAATGGGAAAAGATATTTGCAAATGTCTTCACAGATAAAGGGCTAGTATCCAAAATCTATAAAGAACACCCAAAAAACAAAAAATCCAGTCAAGAAATGGACAGAAGACATGAACAGACATTTGTCCAAAGGAGACATCCAAATGGCCAACAGACACATGAAAAATGCTCAACATCACTTGGCATCAGGGAAATACAAATTAAAACCATGACGAGATACCACCTCACACCAGTCAGAATGGCTAAAATTAACAAGTCAGGAAATGACAGATGTTGGCGAGGATGCGGAGAAAGGGGAACCTTCTTACACTGTTTGTGGGAATGCAAACTGGTGTAGACACTCTGGAAAACAGTATGGAGGTTCCTCAAAAAGTTGAAAATAGAGCTACCCTACTACCCAGCAATTGCACTGTGAGGAATTTACCCCAAAGACACAAATGTAGTGATCTGAAGAGGCACCCGCACCCCAATGTTTATAGCAGCAAAGTCCACAATAGCCAAACTATGGAAAGAGCCCAGATGTCCACTGATAGATGAATGGATAAAGAAGATATGGTATGTGTGTGTGTATATATATATACACACACACATACCATATCTTCTTTATCCATTCATCTATATATATATACACACACACAATGGTACATATATATATATATATATATATATATACACACAATATATATATATATACACAATGGTATATACACACACACACACACACACACATATATATACACAATGGTATATTACTCGGACATCAAAAAAATGAAATCTTCCCATTTGCAATGACGTGGATGGAACTAGAGGGTAGTATGATAAGCAAAATAAGTCCATCAGAGAAAGACAATTATATGATTTCATCATATGTGGAATTTAAGAAACAAAACAGAGGATCTTAGGGGAAGGGAGGGAAAAATAAGAAAAGACAAAATCACAGAGGAAGACAAACCATAAGAGACTCTTAATCATAGGAAACAAACTGAAGGTTGCTGGAGGGGAGGGGGTTGGGGGCGATGGGGGAATTGGGTGATGGACATTAAGGAGGCCATGTGATGTAATGAGCACTGGGTGTTATGTAAGACTGATGAATCACTGAACTCTACCTCTGAAACTAATAATACATTATATGTTAATTGATTGAATTTAAATTTTTTAAAAAAGAAACCAATAAATAAATAAATTAAAATAAACTTTAAAAATAACAAAAAATAAAAATTTTAAAATTTTAAAAAATGAATGGAAATGAAAGGCAAGGATTTCACTGGAATATGGCTCACTTATTGTTTTGTCAGGTATTCCAAATTTTACATAAATTCATACAATAACATAACAACATAATGCCTTAAAATAAAACATGATCCTAAACCTAAATTAATAAATAAGGGTCAAAAGTTTTTAAAAAGTCCAATATTAATAATACCTTAATTTTCTTTGGTCTAGTCAATATATATATGTTAGTATGCATGATGAAAAAAATGCAAACAATATTAATGATATATCCATTTGGGTAGTTGCTACTTTCATCAGAGTGAATTGTGTAACTCAAATAACTTCATTTTAATTCATTTAAATCTGGAGCTAAACCCAAACAACTGTGAGGATTTTGGTTTCAGGATGAATGCGAATACCACAACCTTTAGAATGTTAAGTCAGAATGTGACAGAAGTCTACAGGAGGTAGAGAGAAGCACAGGGCCAATTTCCTTATTTTTCATAGAAGAGCCAATTGGAAAAAATTCAAACAAATGACTCTTAGCCTCCTAAAAGTCTCCACTAATCTATTTTTATTATCTATGAGGAAAATTTTAGGCCACATCTCTCACATTGAAGAAATATTTATCTGAAATTCAACAATTCCATCAATTTTATTTCCATTTCCTACTTCCCCTCCTGTTAACCAGGCTGAGCTAAATTTGTTATACTTGTGAAAGCATTTATTGTAAGACTCCTTTTTATAAAACTTTTAAAGTCTGTCCTTCTAACTCATCTTATGTTTAGGATGATGTTCACCTGATATTAAGAATGGATACTTCTAATTGATGTGATAATTACTTTGACTTTTCTTTTTTTGTACTTTAGTATATTTCTTGACCTTTTCAACACATACTAGCTCCCCCTTATCCATGAGGGATACAGTCCAAGTCCCCCCCCCCCCCGACCCAATGGATGCCTC
>CM052897.1:102070536-102121594 GCA_028534135.1 Potos flavus
AGGAGACAAACCATAAGAGACTCCTAAACTCATGAAACAAACCGAGGGTAGCTGGGGGTAGGGGCGGGTAGGGATAGGGTGGCTGGGTTATGGACACTGAGGAGGGTATGTGCTATGGTGAGTGCTGTGAAATGTGTAAGCCTGAGGATCCACAGACACCCTGGGGCAAATAATACATTATGTGTTAATTAAAAAATACAAAAATAATAAAAAACTAAAAATAAAAAAATTTAAAAAATTTAAAAAAAAAGATGATGTTTCAACACCACCCGATGTCCTGCATGGCCCCTCATGACCTTATCACTGTTTATTCCTTGGGCCTCTTCTCTGAGAAGCTCCAGCCTCCACATCTGACTAACCTTTTTTCAGGTTCTTAAGGCACCCAGCTTTCTCTCCCCAACCAGCTTTCTCCTTGGCTGGCTGCCACTTCCCCCACAAACCACCCCAAAGCGTGTCCTGGCTAGCTCCCTCTCTCTCCTCGCTCTGCTCACCGTGGCCTCACTTCAGAGGAAGCCCTTCCTCGCTTCCTTTACTCCCTCAAATCTAGGGTAGTCGCCCTTCCCTGACATGTTCTCCTAACACTCTTATTTAGGCACTTAGCATATTCTGCTATAAAGTCTGTTTTTGTATCATACCTGCCCACCCCCTTCCCGGGCAAAACTATGAACTCACAGATACAGACATCTACAGTCTCTCTCTCTCAGCTTCTCTTAGCACTGTAGTTCTAGAGTGGTTGGGTGGAGAGAAAAATGAATGAAAAAAACGTTCTACTCATGACTAACAAAATAGAATTCTATCATTAAAACTTCCATAGAGCCCTAGGATAAAGGTAGGAATCATTTGTTACCAGAATGAACTGGGAAATACTGGATACATTTCTTTTTTTCTTTTTTTTTTTCATTAAAGAACATTTAGGAAATTACCTTGAGTAGGAAAATCAAAAGTCACCTATGGATCCAGGTTCACACACAAAATATAATTTTGGTGTATTTCTTTCCATTGAAAGGACTATAAGTAGTATTTCAGACTCACAAATTCTCACAGTAACCCAGTATGGCAGAGAGCTTCAGTAACTGGTTCCAGATCACAGAGCTGGTTAAATATTAGAGCCAGGATATGGACCCAGACATCTTGATTCAAAGCCCTCACTTACACCTTTTCTGTCCATCCTAAACCATAGCTGCCTAAAGTCACTGCTTTGAAAGAAAAAGCACTTTAATTATGCTCAATTTTACTATTTTATGTCTTTCACAGAATGATTTTTAGTGGTTTACCTAAGTACCTCTCACTTTTGCACATAATCTATAAAACAATGATGAAAACTGTTTACGCTAATGAAAACCATCTGGATACCCATTTCCGGCTACTGCCCAGCAAGCTTGAGCTACAGCCTTATTGACCTGAAGGAAACAGGCAGTTTGCAAATGTCTCTACATGAAACCTCTTGACCAGAACACAGTAAACCATGCAAAATGAAAACCATCCCACAGAGAATATTGTAACTTGCTCGATGAATTCGATTTCTCACTATTGTCATTTCTGGCACAGGAAGTGATTTTCAGAAGACATGAAAGTCCACATGTTCTTAAATTCTGAGAAGGGGGAACCAAATCTAGACCTACATTCCTCTCTCTCATGAGAAACAGCTTCCCTCATTCTGATACTTAATCAAGGCAGGAATGTACTGAGCTCATTTAACAATTTCTCTGACTGTGGATTTTTTTTTTTTTTTTTACCAAGGAAAATGCCTTTATTTTTTTAAATAACTTTCTGTTCCTTTAAGATTTTCAAAGGATCTAAGAAATTAAAAATAGAGCTGCCCTATGACCCCGCCACTGCACTACTGGGTATTTACCCCAAAAATACAGATGTAGTGAAAAGAAGGGCCACATGTACCCCAATGTTCATAGCAATAATGGCCACAATCGCCAAACTATGGAAAGAGCCAAGATGCCCTTCAACAGACGAATGGATAAGGAAGATATGGTCCATATATACAATGGAATATTATGCCGCCATCAGAAAGGATGAATACCCAACTTTTGTATCAACATGGATGGGACTGGAAGAGATTATGCTGAGTGAAATAAGTCAAGCAGAGAGAGTCAATTATCATATGGTTTCACTTACATGTGGAGCATAAGGAAAAACATGGAGGACACTGGGAGAAGGAAAGGAAGGGTGAATTGGCGGAAATCAGTGGGGGAGATGAACCATAAGAGACTGTGGACTTTGAGAAACAAACTGAGGGTTTTGGAGGGGAGGGGGGGTGGTTGGGTGAGCCTGGTGGTGGGTATAGAGGAGGGTACGTATTGTGTGGAGCACTGGGTGTGGTGCATGAACAATGAATCTTGGAACACTGAAAAAAAAATAAAATTAAAAAAAAAAAAGATTTTCAAAGGATCACTAAAGTAGTCCAAGTAAACCACAGAAAGAAATGGGTGGCAAATGACAGTGATAAGTTTAGTGGATTTTATATTCAGCAGGAATAATGGCTAGAAATCACTGGTTCTCCAATTTTGTGGTTCAGGAATTAGGACTTCTGAACATATGCCATCAAGATAATGGGTAACAGAAAAGATCAAATCCTTCTATGATTTAAAATCTAGGCATCAAAGCATGACTGACCCCTTTCTTTACCATTATTAGTGTGCATATAGTAAGAGTGCTCCTACCGCCCTGCGCACACACTCTCTCTAAAATAAATAAATCTTAAAAAAAAAAAAAAAGGAAAAGGAAGAAGAGAAGGAGGTAGAAGAAAAGCAGGGGAGGAGAAGGAAAAAGGGAAGGGGTGCATAGGAAAGGAGACAGAGACAGAGACACAGGTATGATGGGACTCTAGGAAAAGCTGCTGGGGACGGGAGTGTGCTGGCTGTTAAAGAGGCACATATGGCCTCTCCCTCTTAGGTAAGCCCATCAGAGGCAGATAGACCCCCTTGGTCATAAGAAGAGTATAGAGCTTGTATAACCCAAGGAAGGCTGCCTCTCCCAATAATCTTTAGCATGTAAATCTACTGGTAGAGAAAGAGGTAGAGAAATTTCTATAGAATCCAAGGAACCTAGGAAGAAAGAGAAGGCGCCATCCTTTTTAAAGTTCAACATTATTAGAACTTCTCTGATGGGCAAGAAAGGACACCAAAAAACCTCAAAAGGAGGCCATACTGGAGTCTAATGGTGGCCAAGCAAGATGAGCCATGGTGGAGTGTGCAGGGTCAGGAAGGAGCCTGTGGCCCTGCCATCTTGGTCCTGTAGGTGTGCTCCATGAGGGACTAATGAGTTACCATCTTGAGAGCCCACTGGGCACCACTGAGGTCTTTGCTGAAAATGGTAGGGTGTCTCAGATTGTAGGGTCAGTTTTCCAAAGTGAAGCACCCAGAGTTGAAAAGCTGGGGTCATTCATTGAACTTCTAGAGGTAGGAGTCGAGTGGGAGCTAGGAGAGAATGCAGTGGGGTAGGGATGTGGAGAAGCAAAACCAGGAATGTGGAGAAGCAAAATCAGAATGGGAAGCCACAGACCAGAGAGGGGATGGCCTGTTGGAGTGGTGATGGTCTAAATCCGGGGAATGGTGTGAACACCAGTGCCTTCCGTGTCCCAGTTCTTCTTCCCAGTCAAAAGCATCTCGTACTTTCTTTTTGCCATACTGCATGGGGACCCTAGGACAAAGTACAGAGTAGAATTTTCCCTGTGGTGGGGAAAGGGGAGAAAGGCACAGAGCATACCATTTTCCAACTTGGAAAGTCACAAAATCAAAGGGTATTAGTACTAAAACAAGCCTCAGAGGACCTGTGGCCCAACAGTTGAGGAAATTCAGGCCCACAGAGGGATGATGTGTGCCCGAGACTTCACCGTGGCTGAGATTCTAGACTCAGCCCAGACTCCTCCTGCACACCACCATGGTGTCTACCTATAACAAGTCCGCTAAGGAGCAAGGGCAGAGGAGCCTCTCAAGAGGCCCTGGGCCAGAGGCTGATAACTGTTCATTCGAGTCGTGTTTCTGTCTTTATGTTTAATTATGGCGATAGCTACTTCCTGTCCAATCCTCTAGAATAATTGATAGCGAGAGCTAAGCATTACTAGCTGTCAGTGTAGCAGTTGGCGCAGGGCCGATAGCTGGCCCCAGACGATACCCTGATGGCCTCTGAGACAACAGCCAAACCATTTCCTCTGAGCTGCCCACAGGCCAAGGTGTGTCTGAGCAGGGCAAAGGGCAGTATGGGAAATCCCACATCCTACCTACTCCTGGGCCTGGATTCTCTACATTTGGGGTGCATTCCGCTTAGGTGGCCTCATCATTATAAGCACCGTTCTCTGCTCTGTGTGTTTGGCAGCAACTTTGGCCAAGAGCAAGGCCAAGAAGAGCGCTGTCTTCTGTACCAGCCAGGCAACGAGCCAAGGGCCAGGCGCACAGCCAGGATGGACCAGGAGAGGCTGCGCCCCAGCCCTCGGGTCAGCTGCAGGCCTGTGGGACCCTGAGTGGTGTGAGGGACATGTCAGGAGAAAGGGTAGGATGGGAGAGAAGTCTCTGGGAAGGTGGGAAGAGGGGGTGATGGGGCGCGGGTCCTGGGAGCATTTGCCAATCACCCCGGGCGTCTGCAGTACGACCGCTCAACTCTTGTAAAAACTGTCGGCATCTTAAGGAATAGCAGCTCACAGAAAAGCTGGAGTTTACAAAATCTCCCTAGAAAGGTGTGTTTACAGGTGACTTTTGAGACACCCATTCAACGCCCTCCTACCATACTTACGTTTGCATTTGGTATCCAGTGAAGGGGCTTGGGGCAGCCCCCCAAAATGTGCCACTTTGGCATGTGGATTATTTTGAGCCAAAGGCCCTTGAGACCCGGACAGTTCACAAGAAACTTTTGCCCTTCCCTTAACCACACAGAAGAATCTAGATTGGGGGTCTTTCCCAGAATAAGGGTTAGTATCTGAGCAACCCATCTGTAGGGTAGAGCAGACATTTGCTCCCCTTATGCCCGGAAAAGGGCATCCTCCCCGCTGAAGTTCAGACCCCGCCCCCTTCTCCCTCCTTCAGAATGACACACACCCCATTTTGCCTGACTATCTTTGGAATTCCCCCGTCTGTGTGGATTCCCCATACATACACCGATTAAATTCCATTCTCTCCCGTTACTCTCTCTCATGTCCATCGGATTCTTCGCCCAGCTAGAAGGATCTTTGAGGGGACGGGAATTCTCACTCCTGACACGGGCATGCGGGGGCACGCTGCTGCCAGGGACCCCTTCCTGCGAGCCCACCTGCCTGCCTGCCAACTTTCAGGGCCTCCACATCCAAGTCCCCTCTGCAACTTCTCTTTTTCTGCCTGCTGTTTATTATTTTTTTAAGATTTTATTTATTTGTCAGAGAGAGAGAAAGAGAGCGAGCGCACAAGTCGGGGGAGGGGCAGTGGGGGAGGGAGAAGCAGACTCCCCGTTGAGCAGGGAGCCGGGTGTAGAACTCCATCCCAGGACCCTGAGATCATGACCTGAGCCAAAGACAGACATTTAACCGACTGAGTCACCCAGGTGTCCCCTGCCCACCGTCTAAATACAAGAGATCTCGGGGCTCTGTCCTAGCCCACTTTCTCCTCCCCTTGAACCTGAAATCCACTGATTCTCACTGAGCCTACCGGCTTGAGGGAGAAGGCCCACAACCCCTATTAAACAGCACTGGGTGCCAACATGACAAACATAACAAACAGGCACCGGCATTGCTTCTAGAAAGAAGGGCCGCAGTACACATCTGATTCTGGTGGAGGCTCTGGGCCCCTGCTCTGCCTCCAGCCCAGGGAAGAACACTGCTCCGCAAGGCCTTCTCAAGGATGAAGCCATCCCTTGGCTTCAACTGCCCCCCCCCCCAACGCAGACGACCCCCAACTTCTCCCAGACACTCTGCTGAAAGCCAGATCCCGATGGCCAAAGACCTGCTGGAAATCTCCCCTGGGGGGCCTCTCAGGGACCCCAAAGGTAACAATACAAAACTCAGCACATCACCGTTCCTCCCATCCACTTCCTCTTGTGTTCTCTACTTCCCTGAAGGACACCACGGCGCACCCTGCTGCCCCAACCAGAAAGCTGAGGGTCCTGACTCCGGCCCCCCACACTCCCCAGACCCGGTATGTGGGCAGCCCCAGCCCCTTCACTTCAGCCCCTCCCGCGCCGGAGGGCTTCTGGAGCCGCACTGCGCCCTTGTGCTCCCCACCCCGACGTGTCTCTCTGTCAGACACATTTAATTTCCCTGGGCCTGATGTTTTCATCTCCAAAATGCAGATAATAGCACTATTTTCCTCATTTTTGTGAATAGTGCCCACATAACTGAGAATCTGAAGCCCTGATACATCTTAAAAGCCAGGAGCGACGCGCGGCCCTGGGTCGGGGCCCGGCTTTGCTAACGTGGCGCTGAGGCCCTCTCCCCGTGCTCTGGCTCCCCGAGCTCAGCCTCCTCAGCCTCCTCGCTTTCTCCGCGCCGACCCGACCCCGACCCCGCAGCCTGGGCCCTCGTTCCGGAAGGCGGTTCCGGTCAGCGTCCCTCTCCCTGGGTTCTCGTCATTCTGAAGCTCAAGTCCCACACGCTTCCGGTCGCTTGCTGACAAGGCCGCTCCCCGCCCCCTGTCTCCTACTTACCTCCTCGCTTTTTCCCTCAGCCCCTGCCGGCCACGCTCCGCCCTCCAGCCACGGGCGGCCTTGTCTCTTCTTCTTTGACCACATGCACGGCCTGTCCACGGGGCTGCAGTGCGGGCTGTTCTCTCTGCCTGTCCTCGGGCCACCGCGGGCTCCATGACCTTCTTGGCTGCGGCCTGCCTCCGGCTGAGACGGGGAAGCTGAAGCGACCCTGTGCGGAAACAAAATGGCTTGGATTTTTTTCTTTCTTTCTTTCTTTCTTTTTTTCCTGTTTCTGTTCTCGCTAGGCCCTGTGTCCCCATCTTACGCCTGCAAGGTGCATCCTCCTTGTAAGGGAGGAGGAGTCAATGATTTCTGTGGAGCCTTCCAGCACAACAGACAGCAGCTAAGGGACGACCAAGTGAGGCCATCATGGAGAATGCCAAACCACCAGCGCTAGACGTCCTGAGGCCGAGACCCCAGGCTCCAGGGAATAAGTGACTTACGATGGACACCTGGCCCCTGTCCTTGTTCTGACCAGTTGCTGGAAGCCTGAGAGGACACGTGCACCACACCACAATGGTCACTAAAAACCCCAGACCCGGAGCAAAGACGAGAATCTCTCTCCCTTCCTTTCTGAGTCTCCCCAGACACCACATCTGAATCTGCTCTCTATATCTTCAATAACCTCTGCTCTCACTTCCTCTCGGCTCACCTTTGATTTCTGTCCTGTGGGAAGCCACCGACCCTCTTTGCTGGTCCTGCAGGACCCTGCCTGCCTGCATCAGAGCTAGTCATCTTTCTGAGATGTTTCCTCCGTGCCAGGGCCGGAGCCCAGCAAGTGAGTATTGTACCTGTAAAATTATTCTAAAATCGTAAGAACAGTATCTTCTTGGTACATCTTATATATGCAGCACATAGTTGGATTGTTTTTATTTTTTAATCCAATCTATTTTGCTGTCTAAGTAGAGTCTATTACTATATAAAATACAATCACTGATATTTGGGGTTTACACTTGCCATCTTGTGTTGTCTTTTTCCAATTATTTTCCAATTATTTCCCCTGTTCCATGTTTCTTTGTGAGACATGGAAACTGAAGGACTCCATAAAAAGATGCTTTGGCTCCTTTTCCTGCTCCTTTCCTGTTCTTGCTAGGACCTGCATCCCCACTTTATGCATGCCTCAAAGTACAAATAGCGTCTGTCCTCCTTCTCAGGAGGAGAATGATTTCTCTAGAATAGAGAGCATCTATGGAAGGACCAGGTGAGAATGACCAGACGAAGCCATCATATGTATATTCCGGACCACCAGCGCTAGACATCTCAACACCAAGACCCCCTGGTTCCAAGGAGTAACACCTGGGCCCTTGTCTTTGTTCTAGCCAGTTCCTGGATGTCTGAAAGAACACATACACCAGACCACAATCCTCATTAAAAACCCCAGACCCAGAGCAAAGACGAGACTCCTTCCTTTCCTGAGTCTCCCAGACACTCGTCTGTACCTTCACTCTCTCCACGCTTTCCGTAAATTTGGCTTTTACCTCCTGTTGCCTCCTGTTTGATTTCTATCCTACTCTCCTAGTTGGTCCTGCAAGACCCCTCTGGGTCCTTGGACCCCGTCTGTGTGCGTATTTGTCTTTACTTTTTGTTTTGTGATGAACCAAGCATTCTTTTCCAATTTGTTTGACTTAGGGTGTGCTTCTGTTCTTTTAAGGACTTGCCTTACAAACTAAAACATGCGTAATTATTAAAGTCTAAATTTAATCAAAGCTCTAAGATAATATAAGGACCTTCCTTTACTTGCTCCCGACTTGCGCATTATTTTTGTCTGGTATTTTACTTGCATATATACTTTAAGGCCCACCGGATAGTACGACTCCTATGTCACGCAGTCACTGTTCATTTACATTTGCCGATGTATTTTTCATCCTTTCTCAAGTCTCAAGTCTTCCATCTAGATCACTTACTTTCTGCCTGGAGGATTTCCTTGAAGATTTCATCTAATGAGTGTCTTCCTGGTGACAAACTTAGTTCTGACTTATCTGAAAATGTCTTTATTTTGCTCTGTTTCTTAGAACCTGCCTTGAGGGGCACCTGGCTGGCTCAGTTGGTAGAGCATGTGGCTCTTGATCTTGGGGTTGAGGGTTCAAGCCCCACGCTGCCTAGAGCTTAATTAAAAAATAAAAAATGAAAACAAAAACAAAACACACACAAAAAAATCGGCCTTGAGATTTCTAATCTGGCCGTTTTTCTTTTGGCACTTGAAGAGATCCTTATACCCCCTTTAGCCTTCTGCAGTCTGACTGCTGTTCCCTCCAGGACAATAGTCCACGCCCACTTCTTCACCTCCTGGCTGCTCTTACTATTTGTGCTTTGTCTTTACTGCTTTGCAATTTCATTATAATGCATCCATATGCAGATTTCTCTTTAATTTATTCTGCTGGGAATTTGCACCAGCATCATACATCCGTTCTGGAAAACTCCAACCCATTACCTCTTGAATACTGCCTCTACCAGACTCTTTTCTCCTCTGGGACTCCAATCAATTAGTTGCTTCTAGTGGTTTTTCTCTTGAGGGCAGAGTCACTACCATTCCTACCTGAGGATAATGTTGAGAAGTGACCCAGGACCTAGATCACGGGCCCTCAGCAAATGTCTGTTGAATAAATCTGAGCGTTGGATAAATGTTTAATCCTCCCACATATCACGAGGTGTGCCAACCAAAAAAAAAAAAAAAAGACATAAAACAAGAGTTTTACCTACTTTCACAAGAAAGAGCCGGAGGAATTTAGCCTAATTTTATTGAAGTTTTGTAGCCGATTTCCCTTGCTAAAAGTTCCCGTTGTTGCCTGCATTTTATAGCATTGTCTCCCACAGTCAGTGAAATCCCAGTGAGTCATCCAGGTGGTTTCTCTGAGGGTGCTTGATGGCTCTGGACCATTATTAGTGAGATTCAGAGATACAGATGGCGTCCCCACCCCGGGTGAACGTTCTTCCTCTGTTTAAGCAAGTGGTTCCGTCCCCCCAGCAGAATCGCACTCCTGACCAGGAACGGGGTCAGGGGCAAGCTGAAGGAGCAGCCTGGGCTCCCAGGGACAGTTCTGAGATTCACAGCTGAGTAAACCGGGGCCCTGACTTGATTACTCCTTGGGATTCAAATTGCTCCTTGAAAACAAGGGGATAAAAGCCTTTACTCTTGGGGAGTTTGGAGGGTATTATTTTTTCTCTGTTTTCTGAACATTTGCAACTTACAGAATTGGAACATTGGCACTGTGCTGAGTCTTTCTTAGACTTCCAACCTCTTCTTCAAGTTTTAAGAGAGAACTTTATAAATATTTAGGGAACTAAGATATTTCTATTTTGAAAACAAATATCCATTCTTACCTCCATTTTCTAGTGGGTATTGAGTGTTCTCTGCTTGATTTGCCGGCGGGGTTGTTTAGGTGCTAGAGTTTAGATATGTTGCATCTTTGTCTTTCTGGAAATTAGCTGGAGGTTTGGCTAATGGAAGGACTTGGTGGTAATCAGAGAGGAACTGAGGCAGGAACTCTTCACTCCTGTTTTACATCAGTTATGTTGCTTCTAATCATTTTCTTCTTCTTCTTCCTCTTCTTTTTCTTTTAAATAGGGCGTGGAGCAGTAAATATAGTTACCAGATTTAAAAAGAAATCTGGGCTTGCCTGGGTGGAGATCTCAATGTTGTGAGATGAAATCTCATGACAAGCTTTGTGCTCAGTAGGGAGTCTCCTTGAGCTTCTCTCTCTCACCCTCTGCACCCCCATAAATACATACATACATACATTTTAACGAAAAAAAGCAGAAATCTGGTCTTTGTGCACAAGGTGATTGGAGGTTTTACCTACAAAGAGGTACTGAGCTTGGTATTGGTCAGCACATCGCTGAGACCAGCAATTCTGGAGCGTCTCATCACAGCACAGAAAGGAGCGATAAGACTGGGACGGCCAGGACCACCACTCCGTGTGCAGCCTGGTTCTTCCTCCACCCCAGGTGCTCGAACACTCTATCTTTGTAAAGTCACCTTGTTAGACTGAAAGGGACTTGTCACAGAAGCCCCACTTGGTGGCCGTTGCCCATAGTGCAAGGTTTTACAAACGGTATTGACTGGGTGGTGATTTTAAAATAAAATTGTAAATCCATGACTTGGCTCAAGTACTCATGTGGATTAGGAGAGGTGAAAGTTACCCACCCACGTGGAGAAGAGGTTCTGTCGCCAGCCCTCTGACCCAAAGCTTCCCAGATGTGTTTTCCATTTCTTGCCGCTTCATGGTCTATGGTTGTTGATGCTGATAATATGGGGAAAGGAATAAATGGAGAAGTAGCTTTTAGGATTAATAGGATTTGTGTTCTAATTCCTGATTTGTCACTAACAGCTGGATGACCTTGGGCAAGTGACAATGTCTGTGAGTCTCAATTTTTTCAATGGTCAAATAATAATACATAGGGGGGTGGGGGAGGGAAATGAAACAAGATAGGATCAGGAAGGAGACAAACCATAAGAGACTCCTAAACTCACGAAACAAACTGAGGGTGGCTGGGGGATGGGGGGGGGTAGGGATAGGGTGGCTAGGTTATGGACATTGGGGAGGGTATATATTATGGTAAGTGCTGTGAAATGTGTAAGCCTGATGATTCACAGACATGTACCCTGGGGCAAATAATTCATTATATGTTAATAAAAAAAAAAATTTAAAAAATAAAGTAAACATGTAAGGTTAAAAAAAATAATACGTAACATTCATTTTCTTTAGTGTGTGCCTAAAACCATCCTCAACATGTTTGATACATTTAATCCAAATATAAAGAAGACATTCTTATTATCCCCATTTTACAGATGAAGATATGGAGACTTTAAAGCACTCATTTCTGTGATGTCACATCGAGAGGGATGCAGCCAGGAGTTGAACCCAGGTCTCTTTGTTATCTCAACCTAAGTCACTAAGTTGTTAGAGTGGATTAAATGATTTCTCTGATCAATCTCAACTCTAAAGATTTAGAATTCTATTATTTAAACCAAAAATGAGGAGGAAGGAGATAAACAGAAGATAAGTTCAGGTAGAGATGTTCTACCTGGAGGATTGGTTGCCTTAGGCAAGGTCAGTTTTTACTGGTCTTTGATTCTGTCTCTAGATGGAGAGAAGAGGTTAGATGGATGGGTAGGCAGTCAAGAACCCAAGAATGAGAGCAGTTTTACTAACTGCCCAGGCTCAGCAGCAATGGGCACCACCCTACCAACTTCAGCCTTTTTACCAGATCTTGGCCATGGGTTCGCTGTGTGTAGGTGTCCCATCAGCATGCGTTCTGAGGACCCACTAAGACTGACATCACTCTAAATGAGTGCAAGGCACCTCCCACCCCCAACCCCAACTCAAGGGAAGACAGTTTTTACCTTGAAACTAACTATCAAAGGTTCTGCACCTAATTCTGTTGTCTTGAATTTGTTTTCTTTTTCTTAAAGAACTCCCCAACACCTACAAATTACATAGGCTTTAGGCACTGCAGAGCCTATACCCACTCTGGTCCTGACACATTACTGTTAGTTAGAATGAAGATAATTTAAATGGATTGAAGTAGGGCTTCTTGGCTTTAAAAATATGGAATTGCTTTAAAGAAATGTTGAATTCAAGTAATTTTTCTAACTCTTCAATGGCCAAAAAAAGGTTCAGAAAAGTCACTCTTTTGCTGTGTAGTTTATACCAAATTGTGGTTTATTCTACTAAAGTTTCTTGCTCTCCTTAAAAGATGACAGTAGTGTTTTTCTACCAAGAAAATGGTAGATCCTCATGAAACTCTCATGTAAGGCTGATCCATTGTCAATGAATTTGTTGACAATGGGGTTCCTCAGTGGGAACATTCCTTCGGTACTAATATTTTTCAAAAGACAAATTAAAATTTGTCCTTTTGTTTTTAATTTTTAAATGAGCAAGTATTAACATAAGTTCCCAAATATAAGGCAAGGAGCTTTTCTTCAAAAATTTTCTTTCCCCCAAAAAGATTTTAACTTGTGCTTACATCTGTATGAAGTCTCACATATTATGAGTGTCCTCTCAATTATTTTATCACGAAAAACAAAGTCCTCTTTAGAGAATATGTTACCTTAAAAGGCTCTCGATCAGTGATAGTTTGTTTATAGAGATCTGTTGACAAAATTAATACCGAAAAAAAAGCAAAAAAGAAGCAAATAATCATTACTCTAGGCTTGATGACCTCCCATTGGCAAAGACTATGTATTTTTGTAAAGAACTTCATGATCAATTTGAAAACCTCATAGGAAGGGTTTAGATTGTGGAGACTACAAATCTAAACATATAGGTTGAATTTTTTAAAAAGAAATGATCCTCATACTTGGTGGATGGATATTAAAAGTGGAGGAGGGACCATAAAGTATCTTCCAAACTGAGGAAGCACTTTGAGACCAAAAACCAAAATAGCCCCTACTCTAGAGTTTACCCAGACTTGTATTCAGGGCATTGGGTGGTCAACAATCTGTGGCAGTTGCACAAGTATTCTTTGCAAAATCTAGACCTTAGTCCAGAGATTTTTATAGAATGAGGAGACGGGCAGTGAGGAAACATGCAGATCATGAGATCAAAGTGTTCACACACACCTCCAAGGGCATGCATGCCCCTAATTGACAGCTAACTTTTAATTAGATCTTGGTCATCACCTGTGCATCAGGAAGGAGAGAGACTATGTTACCTCTAATAGATTCATGGCCAAAAGAAGCCTTCGCTAATCCCAGTCTTAGTGGGCATTTCTAAGGTCTGTATCAATCTCCAAGGGGCCTGGAACACACAGTCCTAAGAGAGGTCACTGAGCAAACATGAACATCATGGAGGGCCAAAGATGGAGTCGGTATTGTCTGCAGTGCTACAAGAGATGCTTGGATGTTGGGGGAACTATTCCAATGACAACATTATATGCAAATTAAAAGCTGTGTTTAACACTCAGAAGGAGTGAAAACTGTGTGCTCTAGAAAACTTGCAGATGGCGTGAATAGTGGCTCTAGTAATCGTGAAGACTCTGAGGTAGAACTACCCATAAACTATTTTTTTTAAGATTCTATTTATTTGAGAGAGAGAGAGAGAGCACAAGTTGGGGGGAGAAACAGAGAGGGAGGGACAAGCAGACTCTGCATTGAGCACAGAGTGCAACATGGGGCTCAATCCCAGGACCCTGAGATCATAACCCGAGATGAAATCAAGAGTTGGGTGCTCAACTAACGGAGCCACCCAGGTGCCCCTATAAACTGTTAAGATAAAAATATTCCCTGAATTGTGAAAAAGGTGATTTCTAAATTAACAGTTATATGACTTTACATGTGTTTATGAGATATACTTACAAAATGTTACAGATTATTTCATTATATCCCTAAGATTTTTTTATATTCAAATTGTTAAAATCAAGCCCATGAAAACTTTTTTTGGCCTTTCTTTCTGGAAAAATTGCCACTCACTTTATACCTGAACATATGTTCCATATAATTAATAAAGACTTCCATTAAGATGTACTTAATTTAGTTCGGACAGGTTCATTGACTTCTGTAATGTTAAATACGTTTGAATTTTCTCCTTAGTAATAAAAAAGTTGTGAACTACTTATACCAAATCCCTGATGCAATTTTTAGACTGATTTGCTTTCCCTTGGCAGGAGGTAGCTCCCTTTATTTTGTCAAATGGGGCCAAAAGATTCATGATTCACTGGAAGGTATGTTAGTCTTCCTCACCAAGTGATTTATAAGACCAAATATCATGCATATATAGGAATCTGAAGCATGTAAGGAATTTCCTTACTAATAACTAATAATAGGCATTCAAGATTGCTCTTCAACAAGTAATTTTTATATTTCTAAAAATATAAAATATAGCCATATGTGGGTTGTTTTCTTTTTAGAGAGGGAGGGGAGGGGCTGAGGGAGAGAGAGAGAATCTTAAGTAGGCTCCACATCCAGCACAGAGCCCGATGTGGGGCTCAATCCCACGACCCTGAGATCATGACCTGAACAGAATCAAGAGTCAGACGCTTAACCATCTGAGCCCCCCAGTGCCCCAGCCATGTGTTCTTGTTTTATTGTTTTAGTGGATGCTTTAGAATTTACGATATGCATTCTTAACTTATTGCAGTCTGTCTTCAAGTATTATTCTTGGTATTATAAGTCTAGTACCATCCTCATTTACTTTCCCAATCAAATGACTTGTTAGTCTGCAGGCCCAGAGGGTTTTAAATTTTTTTAAATCTTCAAATTCTGATAGTATGGGTCATATGATAGGTTCTTTTGATAGTTTCATATTTCATTTCAGTGAAATTTGCATAGATACTAATTTCGAGTAGTTCTTTTTGAGTGTTTTATTTAGCTTTCTTAAACATCTCCATTTACCCCTGTGTTGGAGCTTTCTCTGCCTTTTATGATGATTATATTCTTTGAGGATCCTTTCCTTCTTTGTTTTCCTTTTCTTAGGCCTTTTCCAAATTCCTGTCCTTTCTATCCACTTAAAAACTTTATATGTATTATCTCAGAGACAACTTTCTGTCATTTTTGAAAGGATTTTTGCCTGATTCAATTTCTTTCCAGTATTCTGCCAGCTCTTTTTGTAACTGTCTATTCCTATGTGGAATTTTACATTTGTGAGGTACAGTGTTCTTGCTTTTCTGTAATTTGTTGGATTAAACTTAACTGTTGTGTTAGGTCATTTTCTGCTTTGTGAGTTTAAATACCATTTTCATTAGCTGAAAAGTTTGATTTAAACTTTCTGTATTCTGTTCATTATGTGTATTCCTGTTTATGATACAGTGAGTTGGCTTTTCCCGACCAGCAATAACAGATTGTCCGGTTGGGTCCAGTGTGTTCAGTTGCTTACGCTGTTTCTTGGTTCAAGAGTGCCCTCTTCTGGGCAGTTAAATGGCTCCTTATTTGAACGGTGGGGGATTCTGTATTCTTCTGCTACTTTGCTGTTATGTTGCTTATCTTCAAGCCCTTCCTTCTTTATTCTTGCCATCAGACTTCCAAGAGACATTTCTTCTTTCTAAGATGCCTTTCCTTCCCCGGGAAACACTGCCTTCCCAACACTACACTTCTCTGTTCCCTCACATGTTCCCAGACCATTTCTTTCTACTCACCAGCCGTGAGTCTGATACCAAAATAACAATAACGAAATCCATTTTTTGGAAGAGAGCCCTATTATTAATGTATATTTTTTAATTATTGAAAGTACTTTCATCAACAGCTGATGGGTCGGTATAGACAATTAAAAGCTGCTCCTTTAAACACATTTTAAATAGGTAATATATACAAATGAATAAAGAATAATACCACAAACTCAACCATGCCCATTGCTCCCCTTAAAATGTAAAATATTATAAGTGTGGTTTCCAGGTCTTCCTTCTCCAATCGTATCTACTCTCTCCCTGCTTTTAGCCTCCTCAAACACTGACCTAAGCAAGATGCAGTATCATTTCGCATATTTCTAACTTTATATATGTGTATCACATTGTAAACACTTCTCTAAAACTGATTTTTCTCAATTTACTTCCTTGAGATTCATCATGTGGATATATTTATCTCCACTTCATTGATTTTTAACTACTGCATAGTATTTCATCGTGTGACTATAATACAATTTATGTGTCCATTCTTCTTTTTATAGGCATTAAGGTCATTTTCATTGTTTTGCTATTATTAATAACACTTCTGTGAGCAGTCTTATATATGCCTTCTTATGTAGGTGTGTAAGAAAATCTACATCTAGGAATGGAATTTCTGGATAGTAGGGTATGCATGTTGTCAATATAAAATATTGCCAAACTGTTCTCCAAAGGAATGGTAAGGATTTATACTGCCAAGCAGTATATGAAAATTCTTAGTGCTCTATATCCTTGACAATATTATCAAATTTTTATGGGTTTTTTTTCCCAATCTGTGTATGAAATTATTCTGATTTTATTTTTTTCTTGTTTTACTGAGATGTAATTGACATGTAACATTGTGTAAGTTTAAGGTGTACAACATAATAGTTTATGTATATGTGCAAAATGATTACATGTTTAGTCAACATCCATCACCTCATATAGCTATAATTTTGTTCTGTGACAATTTTTTAAAATCTACTCTTTTAGCAACTTTCAAATATACATAAAGTATTCTTAACTATAGTCACCTTGCTTTATCTCACATCCCTAGAAATTATTTATAGTAATCAAAACAGTATGGTATTGACATAAAAACGGATACATAGGGACACCTGAGTGGCTCAGTCATTAAGTGTCTGCCTTTGGCTCAGGTCATGATTCCAGGACTCTGTGATTGAGCCCTGTGTCCGGCTCCCTGCTGGGAAGGGATCCTGCTTCTCCTTCTCCCTCTGCCTGCTGCTCCCCCTGCTTGTGATCCTTCTCTGTCAAATAAATAAAATCTTAAAAAGATAAAAACAAACAAACAAAAAACCAAATGTGCCATCTCCTTGTGGATTTTGGAGGCTCCCCCAAGAATTTTGCTGACAACAACTTTTGCAAGAATATTTTCCCGAACTGATGGCAGATATGCCCACTGTTAGTAATTACATGTGAGACAAATGGGTTTCTTTAATATGTAATTATCTATAGAAAACTGTGGATTGGCAGTTCTTGAGGCTGCTGATCCAGGAAGATGACATTCTAAAAGTTCAATTTCATCTCCTTTGAGGCCACCTGTGATATTTTTATTGGCTTGCAATGGAGCCTGGGAACAGAAATTATATCTATAAAATATTTTTTTAAATAAAAATATGTTCTATTCAAGCTTTTACAGATAAAATTTCTGTGCCCAAGAGCCACTGGAAGCCAGTAAAATATACAATGGTTCAACATGAATGTTTCATCACTTAACAAATATCTGTTGAATAAATTAATGCCGGAGCATTCTCACATCCCTTAGAGGGGACAGCAGGAGCAGGTCCCCACTCATGAAGTGTGGAGGTGAACCAGGAGACAGAAGTGGTTTGCCTCCTTGTGAATTTTGTTCCAGAGCTCATTTGGTTCTGAGCAATGTCCAGGCCTTTGTCTCGGGAGACGTGCACACAGACGCCTGATTCTTCCAAGAGGACGGAGTCTGAACATCCTGCAAAGCCTTCCCCAATAATCCAAAACTAATGGCTCTCCTGTCCTAACTTCCCCGGGGCAGTGACCGAGGGGCCAGCATCTGGCCCGTTGTCACCCTTGTACACTGTTATGCTTTTCTCCTCTCTCGCCTGGCTTTCGTTCCTTCTGTGAAGTTTCTAGAAGGCAGATGCTTGACAGATGCTACTTTTATTTTCTCCACAAAGCCTGGAACTGGGCGTAGGGTCACCGTGACCAGTGCTGGGGACTAGAAATTTAAGCAAGTAGCTAAGAGAAGTGGCCCAGACTTGCTGTACCTTGACAATAGAGACAATCCTTCCCATCCTCATGTCCCGCCTCATTCACCGCCCACCTCCCATGGGCCAAAAAGACCACCACCTGCCTCCTGGGGGCTCCCTGGGTGGACCTATCTCTCTGCATTTCTGTCCACTGCCTCCTCCCAAGTGCAATCCTCATGGGGGTGAGGGGGGTGACTCACTTAGCACAGAGTCAGAATCAGAGGAACCCCAGTCTGATACCACCCCCTAAAAATGGAAAAGTAATCGAAATCACTGTGCACATTCAATGCAATACTGTCTGCAGAGCTGGGCTTTGATAAGCCTTGCCCAAATGTCGATCGCACCATCTACAGACTCCACTCAGCAGGATGAAAACCCTCCACCTAGGGCCTTCGGAGCTGGGTCTCACCCATCAGGGGAAGGGAGAAGAGGAACCCCAGGTGTTGTGGGGAGGGTTAAATGAGGCCACGCTTAGTTGACAGTTTGGCACAAAACCACCAGAAAGTTTTAAAAACCAAACACACACACACACACACACACAATTCACTACCAAAGGCTCTTGGGAGTTTTGTTAAATTAACATTTCTCAAGTCGAGTCCCAGCTGTGGGGTGCTGAGCCAGGGTTCAACAACAGACCACCAGAGAAACTGAAGCGGAGAAGTTTACTGCTTAAGGGTCCTGGAGGAGGCGCACAGCACGCCTGGGGGTGCCACGCGGGGGTCAAGGCCGGGTGCAGACCGAGGGAGCGAGGGAGCGGCAGGACCTACAGCACAGGCCTCTGTTAGAGGGAGCCGGGGTGGGGGTGGGGGGAATCCTTGGCGGTCCCAGGCTAAGGCCTGATTGCTCAATTCAAACGACGAAAAAGCGGGGTTTTGGTAAGGTTCACGGGGGTCTCACCTAAGGGGCGCACAAGGCTCCGTCTGGGAGGCAAGAGACGCAGGGATGGTGGGGGAGTCGTATGGAACTTACCCTCACCTGTGCCGTCCGGGGCTCGCGCTCGCGGGGAGGGCTGTACAAGGGCGGCAGGCTGTTGACCCCACAGTGTGGGTGCCGAGGCACTATCATAGAGGGGCTTAGCTAACTTCTCCACAGCTCTCAAAAAGAAACCTCCCCAAAGCCAAAACCAAAAGATAATTCACTCTCTGGGATATTCCACTCACAAACAACCTTCCTAACATCCTCCCCCTCCCTCCAGTGAATCAAATCACGATAGCTACGCACACCGTCAGCTCCCTCTCTGCAAATCACTAACATAACCCAGCCCCTGCGCCCGGACTCCGCTCCTCCCTCCACTCCGTCTCCTTCCCCAGCAGGCTCTCAGCTTTTTTCGGACTACAGCCAATCAGGCTGATAAAGCTCCTCCCCGGCCTCAAGGCGTGAGCCTGGTGGCCAAATGGAAATCCGTCACAGCTGGGAAAGACGATCGCCTGCCCCCCACCCCTCACTCAAGCGGCCCCCATCCCTGGCCGCTGTTCCCACGTCTCCTGGGACCCTCATTACATATATCAGGTCGCATGACAGTGTCCTCTGGCTCTTGGATGTTCTGTCTTTTTCTTTTTTTAATTCCTTTTTTTCCCTTTGTATTTCAGCTTCGTTCATTTCCATTGAGCACCTTCAGGTTCGTGGAATAGGTCCTCAGCTGGTTCGGGTCTCCTGATGTCAAGGGGATTCCTGGTTGTTAATGCCGCTTATGTCTAGAAGTTCATTTTGACCCTTTGGCTCTCATCTGAGTCCGATGCTGTTTATTGCTTTGATCTTGACAGTGGAGTTATTTCCTGCTTTCCCGTGGGTTTGATAGTTTTTTAATTTGAAAGCCAGGTGTCCTGCCTGGGTTTGCGCGCATCTCTTCTGCTGGGCCGTGTGGGGAGCTGAGCCCATCTAGAGGGGACAGGCCAGTCACCGAGAGAACTACAGGGCAACACCAGCTTCCAGGTCCCGGGTGTTACTGTGCGCCCAGCATGGAGTCCAGGCTGCGAGAGCTTTTTCTCAATTTTCCGGTCTTTCTAATGCTTCGCGGAGCAGGCCCCACTGGCAGGCTGCTGTTGCTTGTCACCGATGGCCATGTTAGCTTCTGGGGTAGCGTGGGGAGTTCTTGGATGTCCCAGACGGATGTGAGCTTTGATATCAGGCGGGCCCTTCGTGCCTGGGCCTTGTGCGTGGGCCTTTCTCAGCACACCTGCCCCTTCTCATATCTGTGGCTGGGCTTGGGCAGAAGTCCCCTGCGCCTTCCCAGAAGTAGTTTTGGTATCCATGTGGGTCCAAGCCCTCTCTCCACTCCTCTCTCGAGGGTAGAAGGTTAATGGTCTAACCCCCTGCAGCCGGGTGTCTCTGCCTGTGCCCAGGGAGAAAGGGTTGGGTGCCTCTCCTCCAGCAAGTGGAGGTTTTTGCCTGTGGGAGGGAAGGGCCTGGGCAGGGGCGGGGTCAGCACCCGTCTCAAGGTCACAGCCGATTTCCTGCTGCCAGCCTGCTCCACAGACCAGACGGGGCTCCTTCTGGCCCCCTGGCTCGCTCCCAGTCTTTCTTTTTTTTTTTTTTTCCTTTTCACAGGGGAAAGCGTGAACGCAGTCCCCCATCTCCCAGTCTTTCTTGTGAACTACTGGAGGCTGTAAGTTGATGTGAGTCCCACCTGACACATGGGCCCTCACTGGATCTCCAGCATTTTGTTAACATTTTAGCTGATTTCTTCTGGAATGTACAGCACATGCCCCTTCCTCCTGTCCTCTGCCTACATGACCCGGCGTACATGTCCCACCTCTCCCTTTAGGGGCCTGCCCCTCCTTGGTATTTGGTTTCTACTTAGCCTTGCAAACTCAGCTAAGTTCAAGGAAAGTTAGGATTTTGTAGTTTGTCTGGCTTTTTTTTTCTCATTGTTTGGGACGGAGTAGAATTCCTCCATCCCAGGGAGAAGCAGGAACTTCCTCTTGGACGCTCTGTTCTCCTCCAATCCATTCCCCAAACTACCCGGAGAAATAAAAGTCGAGTCTGGTCATGACACATCTTGCCTTCAGTCCTTTTGGTGGCTTCCTGTCCCTCTTAGGAGGGCCAAAATCCCTTAAGAGGCCTAGACGAGGCCCCTGCCCGCCCCTTCCACCTGAATTTGTCCCAATTCCCTCTTCGCTCTGAGAACGGCAGCCGTTAGCCTGTGTTCATTCTATCCCCTCTTCCCCTGTTGCCTCTCTCCCTTTGCCAACCTTGTCCCTGTGCATTTGGATCTCCGAGCCCACTCCATTTCCCCAGGGAGACCTTGCTTGGCGCCCCTCCCCTTTTCATGCTCACAGATCGCCCTGACCCTGGCAGCACTTGGCGCCTCTCTCTAGTCGCGTCCCAGCCGGGGCCTAAGCTGCAGAAGAGATTGTTTCTTTATCTGCATGTCCCCAGTGGCGAACCCAACACCCAGCACCCAGCTCGGGAAATGCTAAATGCTCTTGTTGCGACCACTGGCAACAGGTGGAACTAACTCAGGGGCCTGCTTGCGTGAGCCTGCTTTTGTTCTGCACCTGACAACGGTCTGCTGACCATGGAGAGCTGGGAAATAGGTCGATGTTTCTGGGGAATGACAGTTCAAGGTACTGGCTGGTACCTTGTGCCATTGTGCTGCCCCTGCATTGTTCTAGAAGTCAGATGACCTCGGAAAATGGCCTGGCCCACAGTGAGTCTCAGACAGGTACTGGCAGGTGCAGGTACCACTGGTTAAAAAAAAAAAAAAGTCTGTATTGCTGGAAATAGCAAAAGGGGAGGACGCACCACGTTTCATTTAGTGAACTTATTAACCGAGAGAGGCTCCGAGGTGTTGCGTATGGAAAGCTACTCACCGGCTCTTTTCGGTTTACTGCTTTGATACCCCACCTGAGGCAGTTCCTTCTTGCGATTCAACATGTTTTGTTGGATATAAAAATGTTGCAAAGGTGAAGTTGTTCTGATGGTTTGGGGTATTTTGAGAAATTTGTATGATGATTTCCAGCTAATATCGACTAGCCATTATTGCAACAAGTAAAAATTTGGCCCAGGTTTTATTTAGCGTAAGCAGAGAGAGGTCAGTCATGTGGGAAGTGAGAGAATGCAGCTAATACTGTGTCCTGATGGGTCGTAGAGAAATTAAAAATACAGGACATACGGAACGTGAGACCTCAGCAGTAACTCTACCCCCGGTGTCAGCTTTAGAAAAGCAGGTTCTGGAAGTAAATCTTTTGTTGTTGGTGGTAAGCATCATTTGTTGTTAAATGTAATTTTGTTTATTTTTAGCCTGGAAAGAGGTAACCGGTGGAAGTTTTGATGTTCACGCACTCCCAGGAAATCCCTTTTATCTTATGGAAACTTCCGATGAGACCTTCGTCAAGAACTAGGGAACCAAGTGTCTAGAACTATTGATACTTGCCTATTTTTAGAGGTGTTTCCTTTTAGTTTGAAGAGAGTCCAAAGTGATTATATGATACTCTTCTTAATTTTTCAATAGTTCATTGGGAAATTACGCATTCTCTACTACCGGGCTGATGTGTGACGCATAAATGTATTTCTTCACAGAGAGCTTATGGATCCAGAGACAGAAGACAAAGGGATAAAGAATACTTCTGGCAGAATCTCATTTGAATTCTATCTGTGGAAAGTTTGTCAACAAAACTTCTGCTTGGTAAATTATCCATTTTTTCCCTTCAATTGTTTCAACAGAGGAAGTGAGAGACAGGGAAAATGCTAGAAAACAAATTGTTCCATCAGCACACAATGGTAAAAGCTTGGTCCAATCTTGTGAAATGTAGGGTCATCCCATTTAATGAGAAAATGTAAGCTACTGCTTTATTAAAATAAGATAGTCCTGGGGCACCTGGGTGGCTCAGTGGGTTAAGCCTCTGCCTTCAGCTCAGGTCATGATCTCAGGGTCCTGGGATCAAGCCCCGCATCGGGCTCTCTGCTCAGCAGGGAGCCTGCTTCCCTCTCTCTCTGCCTACTTGTGATCTCTCTCCTCTCTGTCAAATAAATAAATAAAATCTTTAAAAAAAAATAAGATAGTCCTGAGCGATCATTGGTGCCTCTCCTGAGTAGACAAGTCCTCAGAATGCCCGTAAGCCGGGCCCCTCCGCAAGGGCTCCTCCCGCACTGAGTGCCTGCTGGCTCTGTGGGCGCAGCTGCCGCCCCAGCAGTGACTGACTAGGGCCAACGGGAGTCCTGCGAGGACAAGCAGTCTGGTATCAGGTCCCTGGCGTATGAAGGGCCGAGCACAAAGGCCATGCTCGACAGATGTCTCAGCCTTGCTCTGTGACAATTTGGAGCTGACATAAGGAGAAAGCAGAACAGTTGGGAAAAACAGGAGCTCAAAGGGAAAAAAGCAGAAATTGGGAAAATTCTCTGAGTCTATATAAGGCGAAACACTACAAATGGGATTCACAGTCACCGGTCGATAGGAATGAAGGGGCATTGCCCCTTGGAGCTGCATGGTTCCTGCAGTTTCTGGTGAGTCCCAAACTGTGTTTGTCTCTTGGAATCCTGGCTGTTCAATCAGATATGCTGATTTCCTGTGTCTCCTGGATCTTCCAATAAACTTTACTTGGTGTCACTGATGTCTCTTCCTTAAGGCTTACAGTACTTAACACAGCAATATATATTAATGTTAAATTTTAAAGCAACCATTTGTTTATGATCACATAAAATGGGTTCATGTTTGTGTTAAGATTTTAAAATCATATACAAAGAATCTTCATAAATAAGATTGAGCAAAATGCATACAGGACATGTTTTACAGTATTTATCATTCCTTTCTAAGAAAGGGCAAGTCATGTGAAGAATTCATGGTGGAAAGAGTTAGAATTCATGCAATCAACTTGGGCTATAAATAGGCTGAAGCAAATTATGATACATGGTTAGTACCCGCTGTGCTTTACCCTTTGGTGCAACACCTTTTCCAGGGCTCCTTTATGGAAGGATTGGCACGACAGTAATTTGATTTTGATTATTCACTCGAAAAGTTTTTAGTTAATATAGTCCACAATGGGAATCACATGATGTAGCCAATGCCAGGCTTTTGGGGCGGGCCTTCTCACCTGCCTCTCCACCTGGTAGAGGTGACGTCCACGTGGGAAGAGCTCTGAGAGTTTCCAAGCCCTCCCTTGGAAGGAGCAGCACTGTCATTGCTGATGTTTCCCTTCTCCTGCATTTGGACGTTGACTTCATCATGGTAGACTCCTGATAATCTTCAGGTAAGACTTAGTAGAGATGAGAACCATCTTTACTTTCTAAAGTTTTCCAGAATAGGAAACAAGCTAGATTTGTTTTTCATGCAACTTTTTATTTGGAGATAACTGTAGATTCACATCTTGTTGTGAGAAATAATAGAGAACTACCCAGTTTCCCCCAATGGTAACATGTACAAAACTCCAGTGTAATGTTACAGCCAGACGTTCACAGTGATACAGTCAAGCGACAGAACATTCCATCCACACAGGATCCCTCCTGCTGCTCTTTCAAGTCACATCTACCTCCCTATTCTGTCCTCTATGGCAATCACTATTCTGTTCTCTATGTCTGTAACTTTGCCATTTCAAGAAAGGTACATAAATTACCCTGTGTAATGTTTTGGTGCTGGCTTTTTTCATTCATAATAATTCCCTGGAAATTCATCTAGTCAATCTATTTTTTTTTTTTTTTAAGTCACATGAAATCAATTTATCCCTCATTGGTCATAGCATGTCAAACCCAAACCCTTATCCAGGGAATAGAAGTACACTGTTTTTGGGGGTATTTATCCTATGTGATCTCAAACAGATTTTAGAAGTGCTAAAACAAGACTATCTTCTTTCAGGGAACCTATGTGCAGCAAGAAAGACTGAGGATTAGGCCACTATGATATTCTAGATTCTGCATTTTCACTCTGATAAAACTGAATGTACGAGGCACGGTAGTTGTACATTTTATTATCACTAGATGCTACCTTTAATTTTTCTGTCTTAAATGTAAAAATTTGAAGAAAAATAATTGATAGATGTTTTT
This sequence comes from Potos flavus, assembly GCA_028534135.1. NCBI lineage: Eukaryota > Metazoa > Chordata > Mammalia > Carnivora > Procyonidae > Potos > Potos flavus. Next base: position 102,095,496 of record CM052897.1, read on the forward strand.
TTTTCTTTCTTGGAATAGTCATGGACTCGTAGTTTTATTTTTAAAAAATTTTCTTGTTGTTAGGTTTTATATAACGTATGCTTTAAATTGGAGGTAGGATAATTAGAGTTACCTAAATTATCAGTTCTCAATTATCTCAAAAATCATTCAATTCTTACAACCCTGTGAGACTGATTTTTCCCTCTACTCTGTAGATGAGGCTTAGCAAGGTTAAGTAATTTGTCTCAGGTCACCTAGTAAAGAATTACAGAGTATGGAACGTAACCAGGTATGTTTATGATTTCCAAGGTCCCAAGTCAGTGAGAATCGCAAAGTTACATGGTGTAACAAAGGAAGAACCTTATTATTGATTCTTAATAAACTGTTTTGATCACATACCAAAACTAACTCACTGCAGAAAAACAGATGAGCCAAAAAAAAATTGTTAAAGTTTTTGTGACACTACCAGAGCAATACTTTAAAAAGAACTTTTAGAATCACCTGGTTTTAGCAAGTAAAACTTCATTAAATAGTTTCATTAAATACTTTCAGGATTCATTAAATAGTTTCATCTAATTAAGGATTACAATTCATGTTAATAGCAAACATATTTGTGACACGTAGAGTTAACAGTGCATTTCTTCCCTAGATGTAGGACATGATACCATTATGAAGGCTTCAAAAGAAAAACTTTCTCATAGCTGAATTTTAAATTCCATATTTTTCTATCAGCTCTTTTGCTTTAGAAATATAGGCACTCATGGCATCTTCCTTCGACTGCCCTAGAAAGACACAAACAGATTATCTCACTGACTGATATATTGGGAAATTAAGAAAGTTTATTTCACTTATTTAAGAATTAACAACCTTTTTGGAGGTTCCATGCTTCCCATTTAGCCTTGCCTTTTAAATCTAACATTTCTGGACACTCTGCCAAAAGAAGAATAGATATATTTTCAAGTTTACTTTTTACTCGATGCTTTTATAAACATTGCTTAAATTAAATGTATTATTTTTTAAATATGATTTTAAAAATATTGTTAACATATATACACATACACACACGCACACACACACACACACATATATACAATACCAATATTAATATCTCCAACTACAGATTGTTTGTAGAGTCCGTAGAGTTCTTTCAGTTCTTCATCATCTGGTCTTGTTTTCAGCTTCCTCACATCTTCTGCGATCCTATCAAAATCAGCCTAGAACACAAAAGGAAGAAAAGGCAAATGGTGCATTCACTAACTTTCAGCAAGCCTATCTACTTTGCGGGTATTTACCACCAAACAGTTGGAACTCAAAGAGGAAGATTTCAAATAGAACTATTACTGGCCTGGTTCTACTAGAATTATCCTAATTTATTTTAATTTATGGATATGTCTCCTGGTACTTACCTGATATTCAGACAAGACATGGAGAACTACATAAAACTGTTACTAGTGAAAATTCCCTTTTTTTTTTTTAAAGTAAAAAAAAATGCTGGGCATGGAGCCCAATGCAGGGCTTGAGCCCACAACCCTGAGATCAAAAGCTGGACGCTTAACTGACTGAGCCACCCAGGCACCCAATACTGAAAATTTTTAATACTGAAAATTTTAAAACCTGAAGAAGACATAAATAATGAAAGATATTCTATGCTCATGAACTGGAAGAAATATTATTGTTTAAATGTCTATACTACCAAAAGCAATCTATAGATTCATGGCAATCAATCCTATCAACATTCCAATGGCATATTTTACAGAAGTCGAAAAAACAACCTTAAAGTTTGTATAGAACCACGGAAGACCCTGAACAAACAAAACAATCTTGAGAAAGGATAACAAAGCTGGAGTCATGACGTGTCCTGATTTCCAACTATATTACAAAGCTATAGTAATCAAAATGGTATAGTATTGGCCTAAAAACAAATGGATCAATGAAACAGAATAGGGAGCCCAGAAATAAAAGCATGCATATATGGTTGATTAATTTACGACAAAATAGCCAAGAATGTAGAATTGGGAAAGATGAGTCTCTTCAACCAATGGTGTGGGACAACCTGACAGCCACATACAAAATACTGAAACGGGACCACTGTCTGACACTGTGCACAAAAATCAACTCAAATGATTTAATGTCAGGTCAAGTAAGACCTTTTGTTTAGATCTTACTTGAACGTAAGACCTAAGACCACAAAACTCCTCAATAGAAAACATAGGAGGTAAGCTCCTGGACCCTGGTCTTAGCAATGATTGTTTGGATCTGACACCAAGAGCAAAGGCAACAAAAACAAAAATAAAGACGCAAGACTCCACTAAACTAGAAAGCTTCTGTGCAGTAAAGAAAACCATCAACAAAATAAAAAGGCAACCTATGGAATGGGAGAAAATATTTGCAAAGCATATATCTTTAAAAAGTGGTTAATATCCAAAATATATAAAGAACTTACACCACTCAATAGCAAAAAGAAAAAATCAAAAATGGGCAAAGGAAGTAAGTAGACATTTTTCCAAAGACATACAAATGGAGGCGGTCTGATGCTGCATGGGTCGCGGTGTGGCTCCAGCCTTGTACATCCCACACCCCTGCATCGGTGATGGTGGAGGAGGGCTGGCATGCCTGAGGGAGGCGGAGGAAGGCAGAGTACCATGGGGAGGGGAGGAAGGAGGTAGGGGGAAGAGGAGGGAAGGGGAGCACCACCTGGGGGAGGTGGAGGGGGCAGAGTGCCACCTGGGGGGAGGAGAAGGAGGAAATCTTGCCTGGGTGGGCCTTGCCTGGGCGGGGTTGGGGGGTGCAGCGAGGAGAAGGCAGAGCACCACCTGTTGGTCCAGCAGCCCAGCAAAGCCTGTTGGGGAGGAGCTGACTGACCAGCACCCAGGAAGAAGCACAAAGGTGAGGAGGAGGTTGGGGAAGAAGACAAGCTGTTCATCCAACAAAAACTTCCAGATTAGATTCTTGAGAAGTTAACTACAGCTGGACAGACTAACATAATGACATCATCAGAAAAGTTGAAAGAAACTCGTTTGCAGAAGAAAAACGAAGAATGTGAAAAAAGAAGTGATTCCAAGAAAGCTGAAAAAAGTACAAAAAGTACAGTCTATGACCCGGAATAAAAGCCACTTGGCTCTAAGGCTAGAAGATCAAGAGCTGAGAGATTCAAGGCAATAACCAGCCTTTAGAGAGAATTCTTTATATGGTCCCAGAATCAACAGAACTACTGTAAATAAGTTCCTATGCCTTGAAAATAAGAGGTTACCAGGGAAAAGGGCTGCCACCCAGTTCCTGAGTAATGCTTGGGGAGCCCAGAAAAAAACAAAATGCCAAGAGATTTAAAAGATAGTGGCTGGTCAGAAACATGAAAACTTCTAAGAAGTAAATCCAAGCTAAATGAAAAATGAGAAATTGTATGTATAGAGCTTATTCCGTTTAAAGAATTAGTTTTTCTGAAAAAATCCAATAAATCATTTAGAAATTAAAATAAATAAATAAAGACATACAAATCCCATGTGATTCAGCAATCCCACCTCTGGGTACATGCCCAAAGGAAGCAAAATGCCTGTCTCACAGTGATGCTGGCCCCCCACCCCGTGTTCACTGCATCATTCTTTACAATACCTAAGACATGGAAATTACAACGTAAGTGCCCGATGATGGATGGATAAAGAAAATATGGTATATATAGACACACACACATAATGGAATATTGTTCAGTCATAAAAATGAAGGAGATCCTGCCATTTGCAGCAACATGGATGGACCTTGGGAACATTATGTGAGGTGGTGTGAGTCACACAGAGACAAATACTCTAGGACTTCAGTTACATGTGGAATCTAAAATAACTAAACTTAGAAAAACAGAGGACAAATTGGCAGTTGCCAGGGGCAGGGGGGAGGTGAAAGGTGGGGGAAGTGGGTGAATGTGGTCAAAAGGTGGGACAAAAAATCTATCAAGAAAAATTTCAATACATATTTCGTTGTTTTTTTTTTTTAAGATTTATTGATTTATTTTTGGGGGGGGGCAAAGAGGGAGAGAGAAAGAGAGGGAGAGAATCCCAAGCAGACACCCTGCTGAGCACGGAGCCCAATGAGGGTCTGGATCCCACAACCTGGAGATCGCGACCTGAGCAGAAACCAAGCGTCAGACACTCAACTGACTGAGCCACCCAGGTACCCCTAACACATCCCTTTTTATAAGTTAAAAGCATATAAATCCTACAAATTGGAATATTCCACACAAAGGAATGTCTATGTGCTCCCGGTACTTTTTTTAAGATTTTATTTTGTTCTGTTTTTTCTTTTCTTTAAGTTATCTCTACCCCCAATGTGGGGCTCCAACGCAGAGCCCTGAGATCAAGAGTTGTTTGTTCCACTGACTAAGCCAGCCAGGTGCCCCCTATGTGGTCCTAGCTTTATCCTTCCTCTTTTAACCTCTTTATTTATTTAAAAAGGGCTTTGGTGACTATTTCCTTAATATAATTTCTCTATTCTTTTTTTTAAAAAAATACACTCTATTTTACCTTGTGTTATTTACATCAAGGATGAGCAGGAAATGTCACCAGCCTGGGTATCAAACAAGAGAAGCTCAAGGAAGCATTCTACCCCCACCCTCCATTTTCTTTCTCCTATGCATCACTCCCTTTGCTCCAAAGATACAAAGTCCTAGTAGGGAAAGCGGATAGCCTCGCTGTCATGTCAGAACCCGAGGGAGCTCAGCAGAGTTGCTGGATTAAGTTTCCATCCAGGGCCAAAGACAGGACAGTAGTGCAGCTAGAGCAGTTTGGTGATGAACAAACATCACTTGTAAATCAGAGACTGCGTTCTTCAACCTAAATAACCTTGAAAAAGGCCCGGGGGTCTAAGAAGCATGTGTGCATGTGACAAGGGTCACACACCCTGGCTCACCTTTCTGAGTGTCTTTCTAGGAAGTTGTCGACTGCTTTAAACAATGTCAGGGTTAAGAATACAGGCTCTTGGGGCGCCTGGGTGGCTCAGTTGGTTGAGCGTCCCAGTCTTGATTTTGGCTCAGGTCATGATGTTGGGGGCGTGAGATCGAACCCCACATCAGGCTCAGTGCGGAGTCTGCTTGAGATTCTCTCTTCTTCTCCCTCTGTTCTTCCCTCTGCTCACGCGTGCTCTCTCTCTAAATGTAAAAAAAAAAAAAAAAAAAAAAAAAAAAGAACACAGGCTCTAGAAGCCTGACTGCCTCAATTTGGGTCTCAGCTTCATCACTTAGGAGCTGTGTATCCTTGGGCAAGTTACTTATCTTGTGTCTGTTTTCTCGGCCAGAATATAGGACGATAATACCATCTATCCACAGGATTGTTAGGAAGATTTAAATAGGTTAACACATGTAAAATATTTAAAATAGTGCCTGGGACATGATGAGTGTTTAATAAAGGTTACCATTATTATTTTAAGTCTCTTCGGGAAAGAAAAAAGCTAATTCTAGAAAAAAACTGGAAAAAAAGTACTTACAATGAAGACACAAAAACACTTTGACTTAACAAATACAAAATTGTTTTTATAAACTCAGCTTCGTAAGTCATGTAGAAAAAATAAAGACGAGCAAAAAATATACTAAAATATGGAAACAATAATTGCCTCTGATTATTGGTAAGTCTTCTGGGTTTTTAATGCCTTCTATACCCTCCAAATATTCTATTGTGTGCATATATTGTATCTGTAATAAGGATAAAATGAAAATGCTCCCTAAGTGCCCCGGACTTCCGAAGGGCAGGGCTCTTCAGAGAGGTGTAGAGATCTTCCCCTTCAGATTTACCAGCATCTCAGGTTGTCTCCTTGCTGTGAGGACTTGCACCCTTCTCCAGTGACAGCGACTCAGTTCCTCTTGGCAAGCCAAGCCTTGAGGAGAATTCTGAGGCTTCTCAGCAACCATAATAGGTCCCTACCTTCCAGAAGGAATTTCTGGAAAATTGTTCTATAGGGTGGCAGGTGGGGCATGGAACCACGTGACAACCTAATGGAAGTCTTGGACCCTCTCCACAAGAGGTCAGGCCCTGACAGGGTTTCACACACAATTTCAGGGATCCCTGTTCCTTCTCCCTTCCCGGGTACAGAAGCCCGTTCCAGGGCAGGGGCCCAGGTCATTCTTTTCATCCCGCATGCCCTTTTGTGGTGCCACAACTTGACACATTCCTGCTCCATGATGTGGTTCCGACGTACCCTCCTCTATGGGGGCCTTTCCCAGTTCAACCACGATGAGCTCTGGGGAAAGAACACTGGCCTCCCATCAGGATCTTGGGTTTGAATTCTAGCTTTGAGACACAATGCCATGGGATTTTATGCAAGCAACACAGCTCCTCTGAGATTCAGCCTCAGCCAAAAAGAGGATACTATCAACTTCAGTGGGAAGGTGTTAAGATTAAATACCATTAAGAACAGATATATTCCTGATTTCGTTCTGTTGACTGCCCACCCGAGCTCCTCGCTTGGGTCATACTACTTAACAGATGGATCGAACACCTATGACGCACCGGGCCTTTTTTAGGCAGACAGGGATGAACGGGGCAGCCGGCGCTCAAGGAGCTCAGGTTCCAGTGGGACATGAGCTGGTCAACAATGGTCATGTGACACCGGCTCCAGTGGAGGAGTGGGGCCCTCTGGGGAGGCACAGGAGGGAGTGTCAGCAGGTGTGGAAGCTTTCCCAGAGGAGTGGCGCTTAGCTAAGCCCGAGGAGGGCAGAACCTGCTGGATGCACAGAAGCATAGAAGGGTGTTCCGGGAAGCATGGACAGCATGTATTAGCAGGAAAGCCGGGAGGAACTGGATTTGTTCCCCACATGTGCATAACAGAGGGCAAGCCTATGTATTCATTTGGAAGCAAGAGCCATGCCTTACAGAGAGCACTGGTAGGCAGGATGAGACCCTCGGAGTCCTTGGTGAATAAACGAAGGAGTGAGTGGATATCAAGAGGGTCTGAGGACTATCACAAATGAGAAACAGCTTTAAATGTACAGTTGCTTACACTTAATTCCAAAGCATTTGGGGCCAAAGGGAAAGTTTCATAATGTCCCTGTGCCGCTGTGGAGCTGGGCTTATTGCTTTTGGTGAGGAATTTCAACCTCTGCCGAGTTCATTCTTCTAACGCTGGAGCCTCGGTGTCCTGCTTGAATGCATGTGTACATCATTTCCCTCACTAGGCCTCTCCCCAGACTCTCTCCTATTCGTATTTTCACAAGGCTCCCTGACCACACCCTGGCACAGCAGTGACCCCAATGTCACCACCAACACTCACAGGGGGGTGCATCCTGCTTTCCTGGAGTTGGAACCCATTGCCTCTTACCACCTAGGAGTACTGACCACCCTGGCCTCCGGGTAAATTTCCTTTCCAATTTCATCACAGCTGAAAATAGCCTCTGAAAATAGCCTCTGAAGCTAATCTAGTTTTCCTTTCTGCAGCCAAAGAACATGGTCATCTCACAAAACAAGGTTGACAAAACCTCTTTTTTTTTAAAGATTTATTTATTTATTTTAGAGAGAGAGTGTGTGAGTGGGGGTGAGGGGTAGAAGGAGGGGGAGAGAGATTCTCAAGCAGACTCCATGGTGCCTATGGAGCCCAGTGTGAGGCTTGATCTCACAACCCTGAGATTGTGACAGGAGCTGAAACCGAGAGTCGGACACTCAACCCACTGAGTTACCCAGGTGTGTCCTGACAAAGCCTTTTTGAGCAATCATTTCCCATTGAGGAGCTGAATTAGGAAGATCATAAATTCTCACCCTGCATGGTTCTTAGGTCATACAAACATGTATGGAGGGAAAGGGGTTAGTTATTTGCCTGTTGTAAAATCACGAATTCCCAAGACTCAAAATGATGCAGCTTCTTGAAGAAGCAGTCTGCCTTTCAGCATCATCTTCTAAAAAAGAAATGCACCCAGTTTACCTGGCTCTCAGCTTTGCTAAAAGCTTTGCTACTGAAGTAAACATACTGTAAGTTTAAAATAAAGTTTGGAGGTTATAGCTGAGTTAGAATTCCCATTTGTTTGCCAAACAAAACAAAATACTAAGCTAAAAAGGGATAAAGTTTTGATATTGAAAAATTTATTTCGAGGAAAGCTCAATATGAATTAAGTCCTACATAAGAGAAAAAAATCTAAATGTTCAAGGACATGCTTATCCTTGTTGGGTACTTACCACATGCCAGGCACTGTTTTAAATGCTCTACACATGTAGCTCATTTAATCTTGATCGTCCCTCTCCTCCACTTTTGGATATAGAAACAGGAACAGAGAGGTTAAGCAGCCACATCACAGTCTAAGAAGGTGTGAGGTTTTATTTGAACCTGGCTGACTCTGGACTATGTGCCTTTAGTCACCACAACATACTTCTTGAAGAATCCTTAAGGAGGGGGAGTGTCCCTGGTGGCTCAGTGGGTAAAGATTCCAACTCTTGATTTTGGCTCAGGTAGTGATGTCAGGGTCCTGGGATCGTGCCCGGTGTGGGGCTCTGCGCTGCATGTAGAGCCTGCTTGAGGATTCTCTCTCTGCCCCTCCCCCCTCACTCTCTAAAATAAAAATAAATCTTAAAAAAAAAAAAAAAGAATCCTCATTCTGTGAAATTATATGCAGATATTTTTTTCAAATTTTATTTTAGAAGAATATTTAATGATGAAAAATGCTCCTAATATAGTGATAGGTACAGGAACAAAACTGTATATACTTAAGGGTATAATTGAATCAGTGTGTGTATATATACACACACAGATGCATATTTATGTACATAAGCGTGTATGTGCAAGCACCTACAGGCACATATACAAACACACATTTTTCACACAGTACAGGAAAGTAATCCCTCATGTTAGCAGTGGTTATCACCTGGGTGAAGGAATTCCTAATGGTTTTCACGTACTTTATATTTGCTCTCTTTCCCCAAATTTCCCACCCTGAACATATATTTTTTTCGCCTGTCAGCAAAACTACTATTTTGTAGTTTTACAGATCTCTGCTGTTCAGAAAAACACTTGCCTTACCAAGGAGCGAGGGGGCGCGGGTGGGGCCCCAGCCGCCCTCGCCTCCCCCTCCCAGATGGAGAGAGCAGGCGGAGCTGGGCCGCCTGGTCCTCCGGGAGCAAGTCGGCGTCCGTCCCCCCGGGGCCAGCTCTTACTTGGCGAGTAACCAATCCCCGGGGTTCGCGAGTGTTGCCATGGGGAGCCCCGGGTCGCCGTCAACAGATGGCACCGGTGTGGTCCCCACAGCAATGAGCGGGCGCTCGCGATGGTGGTGGGAGTGTCCGCGGGGTCACTCCGGACAACTCTCGGGGCGGGGGGGAGGGGGCTGGGGGCGCGAGGACTGCACGTGACAGCTGTCCCAAGCTCCAGTTCTGAGTGGCCCGCCACCCAGGGGCGTCATGCCTGCCCCATGCCCCACTCGACCGCTTCCCTCTGAGGAGGAAGCCCGCTCGTGCGGCTTCCACACCCTTCGACTCACCTGCAAAGACATGGTGACAGCCCTCAGCTACTGCCGCACTCCTGAGACACCGGTCCCCAAAGCGGGTGCGGCGGGCGTCCTTAAATGGAGGTGCGCCTCCGCCCGCCGGCTCCCATTGGCTGCACTGTGGGCCCAGCAAGCTCCCATTGGCCACCAGTACGAGAAGGCGGGGCTAAGCAGTGAGTGGCACCGGCCCTGGCCCTGGCGCCCGCCCGCGTCCCAAGCAGAGCAGAGGGTTGTCAGCAGCCAGCGCAGCGGCAACTGGAAAAGCCAGAAGCAGGGAGTTTAAATGAGTTCCTCTCCGCTCTTGGCTCGCTCCTCAGTTCTTTCTCAAGAGGTGTTTTGCAGGATATCCAGAGAAATCTCCCTAGGCCACCAACCTCAGTGGGGATTCCTTTTTGTATATATATCCCTCTTCCCTCTCTTAATTCCTAGAAACCTGGATGGCAGTTTTTCGAGACCTCTCAAATCTCTCATATCTCTAGGCACACTTCATCAGGAATGAAAAAGGCGTCTCCTCTTTAAAAAGCAAAAACACATTCTGAACACGCGCTGCAACCACCCTAACTAGTTCTCGGTTATTGTAAAGGCACAGAAGTACGCACCTATTCAATTTGACCCCATTCTCCAGGGCAACAAATCCAATGTCCCTGCAAGTCTGCAGACACACAGAATGGGTTTGTGGTGCACACTTGATTAAGTTTTCAAAGAACGGGACCAGCATTTCCTGGTCATAGGAGTTCATTTCCGACTCTTTTAAAAAGAAACCTTCGTGGAGCGAAGTGACTGGAAGAAGTGACAAATTCAGGGTTTAGAGAGTTATTGATCTGAAATGTCAACATATAACAACTCAAGTGCTGGAGAAGAAAGGCCCCAAAACATTTTAGCTTGTTTTTGCATAAAACTACATTTAAAAAAATATTTTTGGGGGGCGCCTGGCTCAGTTGGCTAAGTATCTGCCTTCAGCTTAGGTCATGATCCCAGGGTCCTGGGATGGAGCCCCACATAGGGCGTCCCTGCTTGGTGGGGAGCCTGTTTCTCCCTCTCCCTCTGTCCCACCTGCTTCTGTTCTGTCTCTCTCTCAAATAAATAAATCTTTAAAAAAATTTGCTTTACCTTTTCATGTAAATCCCTTGGTTTTTAAATTTTTTCCTCAAAAATATTTTCATGGTGTAATCAATGAATTTCCAAGTAAAAGACAAAAAGCAAATGTTAGCAAAACGTACTGGCCAGGATTTTTTGGTTTTTCATTTTTAAATTTGCAGGTGATGGGAAAGACACTGTAGGGGTACAAAGGCAAATGGAAACTTCACAACAGTGAGTGCTTTCTCTGCTGAGGAAGCCCTATCCGTGTTTCAGTAGGGAAATACTGGAGGTGAATTCCAGTATCGGTGTGTATCTAGAACTGAGACATTTGGGCATCGTAGTCATTATAAGAAATCAGGAAAAGGAGAAAGGGAAGGTACACTGTGCTCTGTTTTATTCTAAGTCTAGAATGTTCTTCTAAGAACTCTTTTCAAAGCATGTTCTTCTCAAGAGATGCCCTCCCGTGAACAGAAGCTAGAGCCATGGTGTCTTGTTCCTCAGAAAAAGAAAGCAAAGACAGTGGAAATACTGATGTCTTCTGCCCAGTGATAATAATATACTAGGTACAGTAAAAACTCAGGCTTCCTTAGGGAGTGAGTAAATTTGGACAATCAAGTTCCTTTTTTTAAACTATTTATTAAATATTGATTACAAACCAATATACATACATCCATATATATGTAAAATTCTAAAAATAAAGGGCACATTTATGAACCTACCACCAGTTTAAGACATAGAACATTACTTTTACCTTTGTGACTCTCCTGATTTCATCCCATCCCATCTTCCTTATTCATTCTTTCATTTATTCAAATAGTTATTGAGTAGGAGAGGAAGAAGTAGTCTCCCCAGAGCAGGGAGCCCGATGTGGGTCTCGATCCCAGGACCCTGGAATCATAACCTGAGCCAAAGGTAGACGCTTAACGACAGAGCCACCCAGGCGCCCCCAAGAGGTGCAATTTTATAATCATTTTTTGGGGGCTCTCCCTTTGTTTACCCCTCCACCTATGTCAAACTGTCTTAATCATTAAATCCTATCTATTTTGTTCATCTTCATGAAGGGTTGTTTTGGCACTTTGCGCTTCCCTATAAATTTTAACATCCATGAGTCAAGTTCTACAAAAGAAAATTCTTTTTTTTTTTTTTTTAAAGATTTTATTTATTTGACAGAGAGAGAGATCACAAGCAGGCAGAGAGGCAGGCAGAGAGAGAGGGGGAAGCAGGCTCCCCGCTGAGCAGAGAGCCAGATGCGGGGCCGATCCCAGGACCCTGAGACCATGACCCGAGCCGAAGGCAGAGGCCTTAACCCACTGAGCCACCCAGGTGCCCCCAAAAGAAAATTCTTGAATTTTTCTTGGAATTGTGCTATATCGGTTGTGTGGGGGTGGAAGAGGCTGATATCTTTGTGACACAGAGATTCACTATTCATGACTAGTGTCTTTTTTTTTTTTTTAAGATTTTATTTATTTATTTGACAGAGAGATCACAAGTAGGCAGAGAGGCAGGCAGAGAGAGAGGGGGAAGCAGGCTCCCTGCAGAGCAGAGAGCCCAATGCGGGGCTCGATCCCAGGACCCTGAGATCATGACCCAAGCCGAAGGCAGAGGCTTTAACCCACTGAGCCACCCAGGCGCCCCTCATGTGTCTTTTTCAATCAAGTTTCCTTAATGTTTTCAATTTTCTCCATTGAAGATCTTGTACGTCTTATGTGGACTTATTTTTTTTTCATTTTTTTTTTTTAAAGACATATTTAGTTTAGAGAGGGGGTAGGAGCAGAGGGAGAGAGAGAATCTCAAGAAGACTCCCCATTGAACATGGAGTCCAATGTGGGGCTTGATCTCATGACTCTGAGATCATGACCTGAGCCGAAATCAATGAGTTGGACACTTAACCAACTGAGCCACTCAGGCGCCCCATGTGGATTCTTTTTAAGTAACTTTGTAATTTTGTATTATGTTAGATGGAGTGTTTTTGAAATTTTCATTGTTTGTCTTTTTGTAATTGGTACAGAGAAAGGGAATTCATTTTTGTATATTGACTCTTATCCAGCAGCCTTGATAAATCTTTTAAGTTCTAATTATTTTTCAGTAAATTATTTTGGCTTTCTTATTTAGCAATGTCTATAAATAATGACAGTTTCATTTTGTCCTTTCCAATCCTCAGATCTTTCTTTTCCTTGCCTTTTTGCACTATCCAGGACCTAAGTATAATAATGAATAGGAGTGGTAGTATATGGTTCCTTAAAGGTAATGCTTTCGGAGTTTCACCATCAAATATGATATGTTCACTGCAACTGGCTTATTTCAGTGGGTATATATGTTTTAGTATGTTAAGGAGATTTCTTCCTATTTGTATTTGGCAAAATTTGTTTCCATGAATGGATGTAGAATTTCATCAAAAGCTTTTTATTTCTCTATTGGGATGATCATATTGTTTCTTCTTTAATCTTTAATTTTTATTTTTTAGATTTTATATGTTTATTTGAGAGAGGGAGCAACTCAGGCTCTATCTCAGGACCCTGGGATCATGACCTGAGTCAAAGGCAGTCACTTAACCAACTGAGCCACCCAGGAACCCTTTTTCTTTGATCTTTTAAAGAAATGGCTTACATTAATTGATTTTCAATTGCTAAACCAACCTTGCATTCCTTATTAATCTTAACCTGAACTTGATGAAATGTTTCTCTCTCTTTAAATGTATTACTGGATCATGGGCTGTATTTTGAAGGTGTTTTCATCCATGTTTATTTTGTAACTCCCCTTCCTCAGAGTTTTATGTATTTATTTTCTCTGTATCAGCATGATGCCAGTACAGAAAACAAGTCAGGAGAGCATCCTCCCTTGACTGTATTCTGGAATGAACTGTGTAGAATAGAGAGGATCACAAATGACAGAAGGTCGCTCTGCGGCCAGTGACACTCCAGCTGATTTTCCTCTTGCTGCCTCCTGAACTTCCAACCCCTGAGGTTTAAGCCACTGCCAAGCACAGGGGAAGCCTAACTGCTTATCGCACCCATTCTCTGACTTCTAGCCAGAGTGTCCTAGCATCAAGAGCATGAGCACATGTCGGTGGCACCCCGCTTTCTTGCTCCAAACTATTTTTGGCACCAGAGGTAGCTCCAAGGCTAGTGAAGCCCTCAGTGAAAGTCACCCAGGAGATTTTTCCTGGAAGTACCTATTCAGGGCTCCCATACCTTGCCAAGCTGCCCTCTGAAAACACCAACTCCCCTCCCCCATGAGCTCTGCAGAGCCTTGCACCCCCTCTTCCCCCGCAAACGAGGCAGTGGAGCTTCTTCAGTCTTGCCCCGGGAGGGGGCTCCGTGGCCTCTCCTCCTCTTGTCTCCGGGGAGGCTCCTGGCAGCCTTGTCAAGGTGAAGCGGCTGTGATTTGGGAGGCAATGGTTTTGAATGCCGCAGGGGTGCGGCTCTCCACTTACAAGGAGCTCCCTTGAGTGCTTAGACCCCCTCCATCCACTGCACAAAATCTCCTTGGCTGGCAGGCCCGGCACACTCAGCAGCAGCGCAAATTTCTTGCTCAGCCCGTACTGGCCACTGTTTGCTGGCAGCACCGCGAGGGCCTTCTGCACCTTCTCACTGGGCTTCCTGAAGTTCATACTTTTAATCCTCCCTGTCAGGTGTAAGGAGCACCACTTGGCCTCCTCACATGTTTCCTTTATCATGTTTCTGCTCCCACTCTGGGAGGTTTCAGTGTCTGTCAGTGTCTGCTCTCAGGTTCCACTGGCAAACCTGAAACACAGATGTCTGAGGATGAACTTGAACCTGAACCTGCTGAAGAAGTTGCCAGGGGCCCCCTGCAGGCCCTGGCTGCTGTCAGAAGAAGCGGGGGTAGCTCACCTGCGAGAAGTTGCCCAGGTGGATGGAGTTTCCTCTGGACACACCGTTGGGGGGAATTGGTTCCTTCTGTGCCACAGCTTCTGATGTGTGGGTGGAAGAAGGGGCCAGAGGGACACAAGTCTGGGGGAGTCTGTGCTGAGCCAGGGCCCCTCTGGGGGGCTCAGCCCTGAGGCCTGGTTGGGCTGCGCCACGTGGATCCCTGGTGCAGATGTGGCCTTGTTGAGAGATTGGGGTGTGGTGGTGAGGTGTGGAGGCCGTGGGCTCCGGCAGGGTTAGGCCCTCCAGCTCAGCTCTCTTGTGACTCGGGAGCAAATAGGTGGCCATCACTTTGTTGCCCTTATGGCCCATCAGAGAGTCTTGGGTCTCTTCCCTGTGTGACACACGGCCACCGTCAACCCAGCCAGGCTTCCCTGTAGTCAAGGAGCGGCTCCACATAAGGCTTTTTATTTATCTTCCTCCCTCCCTCCCTCCCTCCCTCCCTCCCTTCCTTCTTTCCTTCCTCCCTCCCTCCCTCCCTCCCTCCCTCCCTCCCTCCTTTCTTCCTTCCTTCCTTCCTTCCTTCCTTCCTTCCTTCCTTCCTTCCTTCCTTCCCTCCTTCCCCATGACCCGTATTCACCCATGGATCTTGAGCTCTGAAGTGTTCTCTTGCTGGGATTGAGAAGGAGAAATTTCTTGAGCAGTTTTCACCTTCCCTGGAATGTAAAGGGGGATATGGTGTATTCCATGGAGGGGTCCGCTGACTCGTGTCTACAGGACGACCCTCAGATTCCACCCCTCCATGCAGGTCCATCTTATTTGGCCCTGGAAGTGTTCCAGGGTAGCATAAAGGGGGAGGGGGAGCTGCCAAAAGAAGTATCCAGCTGTTAACAAAGGTGAATTCTTACTGAAGCCAAAGTCTTCAGACTTACTTGTCACGTCAGCATCCAAGAGCAGGTGTTCTGTCTTTAACTCTATGAACAACACACTGCTAGGGACTGTACCCACAGACATTATCGGATAGAATCTGCCTGTGGCCTTTTTTTCTTACAGACCTTCACGAGCCACTAGGAACTCAAGCACTTCTCTTTCACTAGAGTACTCCAGGACAAGGCGGAGTGTTTACTCAGTCTGGATCACTTTAAATAATTGTTTTGGGATGGTTCAAGGCCTTCTTGATTCTTATTTCACAGGACAGTCTGGAATTTGGAGGAGTTCTACTAAGTCTTGTCACTGATCTTAATGACTACCTCTTTCCTAAGGCAGGATGTGCCAAGCCAACTTCAGCTTGGTCAAGTTACCCTTGATGATGACCTTGAGAGCCGGTGGCTGCCCACACAGATCTCCTCCTCAGTGGAGATGGCTAAGAGGCCCAGCAGCATGGTGGACTTTACTGCTGACCTCGGGAGTCAAGGTATCCCAAGGTCAACTTAAAATTGGGAGAAGCTGGTGAGAAGCTTGGCCCACATCACCTCAAGAGAAAATCAATTCCAAAGTCCACCTGATGAACTAATCTTTATAATGGAATCAAAACACAATGCCAGACAAGCATACAAATAAACAAAACCAAATACCAACAAACTAAATAAAAGAAAAAGGGAGAAAAAATTTTTGAAAGGAAAATGAGAAAAAACAGTAAAGAAAAAATGAAAATGAGAAGAAAAAAAGGAATAGTAAAGAAAAAATTGAGTGGCATTAAGTACATTCGTAATGCTGTGTAACCATCACCACTATTTCCAAAATCTTTTCATCCTCCTAAATGGAAACTCTGTACCCATTAAACAATTTCTCATTCCCTTCTCTCCTCAGTCTTAGTAACCTCTATTCTACCTAATACCTCTATGAATTTGCCTAGTCTAGGTCATTGTGTAATTGCACAATATTTGTCCTTTTGCAACTGGCTTATTTCACTTAGCATAATGTTTTTCAAGTTCATCCATGTTGTAGCAGATGTCGGTACTGAGTCACCCTGGCACCCCTGGTCTTAAAATCTTTTTAAGATTTTTAAATTTTGTTTATTTTAGAGAAGGAGAGAGAACACGTGCACGTGCGTGCATGAGTGTGGGTGGAAGGACAGAGGGAGAGGAAGAGAGAAGCAGACTCTCCGCTGAGCACAGAGCCTGACATGGGGCTCAGTCTCACAACCTTGAGATCATCACCCAAGCCAAAATCAAGAGTGAGATGCTCAATGGAGTGAACCATCTGTTGTTTTAATAACAGCCATCCTCATGGATGTGAAGTGGTATCTCATCATGGTTTTGATTTGTATTTCCATAATGATTAAGGATGTTGAGCATCTTTTCATGTGCTTATTGGACATTTGCATCTCTTCTTTGGAGAAATGTCTTTTCAAGTCCTTTGCCCGTTTTTAAATTTTTTAAAAAGAGATTTTATTTATTTGGTTATTCAGGGGTTCCTTGAGACCCAGTATGAATTTTAGGATGGGTTTTTCTAATTTAACAAAAACACCCATTGGGATTTTGATATGAATTGCACTTTTGTATGTTTCTTTTGTATGAATGTTTCTTTTGTATGTTTCTTTTGTATGTCACTTTTGTATGAATCTTTTTTTCCACAGTGCTTTTCATCACCTATATACTATATATTTTACGTTCTCTGTTTTATTGTCTGTCTTCTACATTAGAACTTCAATTCACTGCTTTATCCCCAACACTTAGATTCAATAAATACTGTTATCTGTTGAAAAAAGGAAGGAAGGAAACATTCTTATGTATCTAGCATCTGGCACATTGCTTGACATATAAAAGATGCTCAGTTAAAACTGGTAAATAAAGTAAAATGTTATTTATATTTTTCACCTAATACATACTTATAGACATATGTACACATTTCTACATAAAAAGTGCTTCTCAATCACTTGTTCTCATATTGCTTCAGAAAGAATTCTGTGATAATTTAATTCATATAAATTTTTATACTTTAGATAATTCTAAAATTATAGGTTTATGTTTATGTACATGTATGGCATATTTTGAATAGTTACCTACAGCTGATTTTATATCCCTAGACGCTTTATTTCCAAAGTTACTGTTGCTGGCTCTTTAGGACCTATGGAAAACCTAAAGCCTAGCATCCTATCACATTAGGCATTTTTTTTTTTTTAAGATTTTATTTATTTATTTGACAGAGAGAGAGAGACATAGAGAGAGGGAATACAAGCAGGGGGAGTGGGAGAGGGAGAAGCAAGCTTCCCGTTGAGCAGTCAACTGACGTAAAGCTGATTTGTCAATACAGAGTGACGCATCACTTATGACACTGATGGTCATTGATCTCTGGGACTAGGGACGTTGTCCCATGGGTGTAAGATCCTGCTGATCTTGCTTTTGCTGTCTTCTAAGTAAAATAAGTGGTCTAAACCCAAATAGATTCTTTTTCTCCTTACTGACCGTATCTACAGACGTGTGGCACTGCCACCAGCTGTTACTTAGAGATCCCTTAACTGCTTGAAACATTTCACATTTACATTGCCTCTAATGACATGATTTATCACCAGGTCCCTTAAGCCACTCTTACATCACTGACAAGCATATAAATCTAACAATAGTCCAGTTCTAGAGTTAATATAAAAAGAACATTTTATTATTCAAAAACCAAATTGAGGTTTCACAGGGTAAAATAATTTTAACAGCTGTCATTAAACATTTTATATATATGTATATACATACACACACATATACACATATATACACATACAACACATATATGAGTGAAAGTGATACCTTGAAGACAATGTGAGAAACATACAAAAGTGTTATATGGGAAGAAAATCAGAACACAATATTTAATCTGTGTTATTATTTCACAATTTAAATGCATGTATAAATGTGAAACAAATTACAAGGGAACATAGAAAGGAAGTATGTTTTGAGGTAATCGGATCATGGGAGGATTGCTTACTTTTTTCTTGTAAAGTTTATGCAATCCAAATCAGAGAAATTACCTTTAAAATGTTGTCATTTTAGCAAAGTTCTTGTGGAATTTATATTGGTAGTCTCAAAATAAGATCCAAGTGCTAAAGTCATAGAGGCTACTGTTAATTTTTATTAACTTCTCATTCAGGTTGTCACTAGATTCATCACAGAATTATCAAGCACTTTTTGCATTCCAGGGACTGTGCTAAGCATCACAGATTATCTCTTCCAATAAGCACAACAGGTACTATTTTTATCACTTCATGGAGAGGGTTAATTAGCTTGCTTTAGAGGTCACATGCCTAGCCAGAGATGAAGCTAGGATTTCAAGTAGGCAAACTGGCTCCAGAGCTGTGGGATGTAATGGGAAGTAATCTTCAGAGTGAACGTAAACTCAGATGATGCTATAAATCTAACTCTACACTCTGGAACCGTAGGGGGACAAAAACTTGTGCACAATTCTTTCCCGTGATTCTAGCATTTCAATTAGATATGTGTGTCCACATTTCTCTTACAGCTTGAAAGCTAGATTTAAGACTACTTAAGCTAGATCTACGACTGGATGTTTGCAGTTTATCAAAATGAGCCAATACGATTCATTTTATGAAACAAAAGCCCGTTGTTACACTCAAACTCGCTCTAACTTCATTCTTCTTAATCTTTTTGTGATTTTTTTTAAAAAAAAATCACATTTTACTTTAACCCTGTGTAATCTGCAGAAATCTTTGACCAAAAAAACAACACGTTTTTGTTGTTGTTGTTGTTGTTTGTTTCCTTTTCTTTATGGCCAGTTAGGTACCATGTAGGTGATAAAAACTGAAAATAGAGAAAATAGATTTAAAAACGGAAAACCAAACGAGCAGTGAAGAGATTGAGAAGAGAAAAGTTCTGAGACAAATGGAGAGAGGAAAAGTAAGGGGGGCTAAGTTAGGCTGGAAAAGAGAAAGTACTGGGATGGCGAGGGAGGAGGCTCTTTAGGTCAGAAGCAACCTACTTTCTTCTAAGTTCTCGCCACGGGTAAATCAACAGACTCAGATGTCTGACCTTGCAAATGTCCTTCAGCTGTTTACAGTTGTCCATGATTTCCCAGCGACTCCATTCGCACCTTTAGTTTCCACTGGTCCAAGTAGCTAAAGGAAGACGTTTGAAGTTTTCATAGCTGCTCTCGCAGAACGCAAAGAAGCCTTCACTCTGCTCTTTCAGGGGGCTCAAGATTGCCTACATTGTTGCCTGTAGCCACGTTTTTATCTCAAACCACCCCTCATCCCCCAGTTTATCTTGATTTTCCTGGTGCTGGAGAGTCGACGGAGATGGGGACACGCGACAGGGACTAGGGTTTTGCGTCCCCTTAGGCAGACCAAATACAGAAAAGCGAGAAGAGAGAGCCAACACTGCCAGGCACTGAAAGGTAGAAATTGGATTAGAAGGGAGTGGGCAACACATGAGAGAACCAGCCTTCCGGCGACTACCTGAGGTAGAATAGCCCCCACACCCAACCGTGCGGCCAGTGAACCGCGGGTTACCATGGCAACCGTGAGGTCTCGCGAGACCGGCGTTGCGCCTGCGCACTGCCGCCATAGGGCTGTGTCTTGAGCTTCCCAGCCCAGTTCCCAAACCGAGGGTTTTTATAGTTCGGGCTTGGCGACTCAGTGGGCTGACTTTCTCCATTGTGAGTGACAAGGTGAGATGAAGAGATGCGAAGCTCTCAGAGCATTTGGAAGGCGGGGCCGGGGAGGGCGAGGGCTCTGCGCTTGCGCGTCGCACGTGGCGGTGGTGCGGTTGCCATTGTGAGTGGGAGCGGGATGCGGGAGACGTAGGAGGACCGGAGGGGCGCGCCCCGGGTGGGATCCGGCCTGGGAAGCGGCGGGCACGGGAGGTCCCGAGGTCTTCCCTGAGACCCTTGTCTCTCCGGCTGAGCCGCCCTCGCGCGAACGGGCGTGCTTTCCTGCCTCTGGGCCTTGCTTTACTCTCCTGTCTGGAGTTGAGCATCTGTAGGGTACGGGAAATAGTAAGATAAAGCCCACCCTGGTCCTTCAGTACTCCACAGCCTAGAAACGGGGTCGGATCACAAAATACTGCAGTTGGCGAACTAAATAGTAAAGAATGAGGGCAGTAGATACGGGGTGGTATGCACAGGGAGGGACTCTGGGACAGGAATGCAACCAGCAGGAGCTGGGACTGTCCTCCCCTCCGCTACCGGATCTAGAGACCTGAGTCCTTCCTCTGCTTTACTGCCGGCTGATGGCACCAAGCCTGGTAGATTCTACATCCTATTTCAGCTGCATACATTTCTGTCCCATCCCCTGTGCGGCGACTCTACTGCAGGCCACCATCGTGCCTACTCTGGGAACCTCTTTACTCCTACTCTTGGCAAAGGACGTTTCCAGGCCGGGAATCCGCAAAGATCTTTTTGCAATGCCTGTCAAATCACGCACTTTTCTGTTTTAAACGTTACCGTTACTTCCCATTATAAGCTTTGCAAGGACCTTCACCTTCTCATCGTGGCTTCCTTTCCCTAATACCTTCACCATCTCTACCATCTCTGCCCCAGCGACATTGAACTTACTTCGTTAACGTTGTTCCCTGGATACTCTTTCTACTTCATACTCCCTTTGGCAGGCACTCTTCAGATGTAGGTCACTTTCTCCAGGACCTCTTTTCTGACCCCTTAAGCTAAGTTAGGCTTCTGTTTCCTTAGTATTTTGTAGTTCCGAGACTTGAATGTGCACATCTTATTATGTTAGTACCTGCTGATATGTCTTTTTCATTGATTCTAAGCACCACGAGGCTGTGGTGACTGTTTTTACTTTAATACTTTATGGCTTGGCCCATTGTGGATAATCCAGAAATACTCGCTGAAGAAAGGTGGTTGTAGGGCTGAAGGCGGAAGGGAATAATATGTATGTGGATGTGGAGAAACTGGTGGCCTCATTCAACCGTTAAGTGGTTCAGTGGGGGGTGTAATCATGCATGGTGGAGGAGGTTGGTGGAAGATCAGGGCCATAGTGTGGAGGGTCTTGTAGGTCGCCTTAAAGGGTTTGCCCTTGATAGGTAGTGAATGCCTCTGAGACCTAGCTCAAAAGGCACTTCAGCAAAGCCTTCCTGTTTTTCTCCTCCAAAACCATTACTTCTTCTCGCCAGTCAGTACTTTGTTTTTGGATTATATGGTGTAAGATTCTGCTTATCCGAACTACTTGGTTCGCTCCCCCCACCCCTCGCCTCCCCATCAGATTCTGAGGACAGGAGTTCATGCCTAGCTTGCTCTCCCTCTGGGGCCCAGAACTGTATTTAAGGATTTCTGTGCTGTTTGAATGCTGAGGCCCATGAGCTGACTTGCAGTTTGGCAAGAGCTCTGTTAGATCGTATTTGTCTTACTCGTCTTGGTGACCACCTTCAACTGGATGCCAGCTTTTACCAGTCCCGATTGGATATGGCTGAGCTACTTCCTGACTCCCTGAGCTGGAGGGGAACAGGGAGAAAATGGGAGAAGAGGAGGGCTGTGCAGAGGGGCTGGGATGGAGGAAGCGGCTTGTACAGCAGGTAGTGAAGCACTGGCATGAACGAGGTCTGACCGTGCCCCGAGGAGCTGAATTTTGGATTTCTGTTAGAAGGTGACTTAGGAGGTGCAGTGGAGACCGGTGGTGGTCAGGAGGCTCTTTCTCACGGCTGTCCAGGGTCAAGAGGCAGCCTGTCCTACCCCAGCTATTCTAACCCTGTTCTGCATCAGACTCACCTGGACAGCTTTTTACAAATACAGGTGCCCTGGTCCTATTCCAGAGATTCCAATTCAGTACATCCGGGATAAGGACCAACCATCTGGATGTTTTAAAAGGTAGCAGGTTATTTTTGAGGTGCAGCCAGGATTCAAAAAGCATAAACTTCGAGTTTGGAAAACCAGTTGTGACTTTGGGCAAGGCATTTAACCTGACTTTCTTCACACACACATTGGGCAGTTCTATAGGAATTTTGTGAGAATCAAGTAATACACGGAGAAAATACCTTCTAAATTCTGACACACGCCACGAAGACACCTGCTCTTCGCCATCAGTAGCCAGCCTGCTGAGTGGAAGTTTAATTGGAGAGGACTTAATTCTTAATTGTGCATGGGGCACTTTGGGGAAGGCAGGCCTCAGTGGGATAAATGACCTGGAATGAGGGACTGTCAGGAAGGAGAAAATCTGGTCATCTGAAAATAGGGACAGTTCCAGATGCCAGACTTCTGCGGGGCGGGGGGGGGGGGGGGGGCTGGCTCATTTAACTTCCTTCAGCTTTGTCGTGTAGGTCACTGTGGTTCTTAGCTGAGCACCAGGAAGAAGTAAGGAATAAAACTGAGGGAAGAGAAGTGCGCTTGCTCTGGGAAGCAGAGCCAGGATATGCTCCCTATGTCAGTTGTTTATAACATTTTCCCAAAAAGGATCCTTATTTTTCTTTAACGGATTAGTATTTTTAGGTTTCATTACAAAATTTCCCTAGTTTTCATCAAGTTGCCAGCTGCAGAAGCAGTCAGCTTGGAATAACTGTTAAGAAGGGGGAATATATACCTGTGTATGTAGAAGATGTTTAAGGAAGGATATATAAGAAGCTTAGAGTCCAGGGAGGGAGGGAGGCTTACAAAAGGGGAATCATTGGAGTTTCTGATCATGTGCATAGATTACTATTCTGGTTCTTAAACACCCACAGCTGGCTGATTATGAATAGCAGAGGCTTCCGGGCTCACACAGTTTGGGGGCTCCGTGCAGGTGGACTTCTTCACTACCAAACCCCACAACCAGAACGCTGCCTGCACACGGGGAGGCACTCAGGGGGTCTATGTGGGATGGAGGCCCAAATGGAGAGCAACTCAGAAAACAGTACCAGATTTGTAAGATTAATACCACACAGTCATTAAAAAAGATAATCATGAACAGGTGGAAACATGGAACATTTTTAATAAAGGAAACAGAATTTCACTGTGATTGCAGTAATGCAAAACACTTATATATTACCAGTATATGAATAAAGACAAAGTCATGAAAAAATGGGGAGAATAAATTCCTTAATCTTAAAAGAGGTTTAGCATATGGTCGTCATTGGTTCTGTATAGTTGGGCTTGCTATAGCCTATCAGGAATCAGAGTAAAACAAGATATTCTTCTGACATGCATTGCTAGTAACACGAATTTACTTTGTCGTCTGTTGCTTTAGGAGAGATTTTCAGAATGGCTGCAGCTCCTCAAGCACCGGGCAGGGGCTCTGTTCGGAAGACAAGACCTTTAACAGTAAAGACATCATTGAACAACCCATACACTATCTGCTGGAGTGCGCTAGAGAGAGAAGACATGCACTTCATATTACAGACCCTTGAAGACAGATTTAAATCTCTTGGGCTTCAGAAGATGGAGGATAAGAAGAAAAAGAAAAAGCAGTTTTTAAAAAAACAAAGCACAGACCAATGTAGCACAGAGGTTGGTATGAGTGAGGATCTGAAGGAGAAACACCCAGAAGATCCTGAGCAAGGGTCAGGGTGGACTCCTGTCTGTGTCAGGAGGCAGCTGGCCATCGGCGTTAATGAGGTTACCAGAGCTCTGGAAAGGAACGGGCTGCTGCTGGTACTCGTGTGTAAGTCAGCCAAGCCTGCGCTCATCACCTCTCACCTGATTCAGTTAAGTCTGAGCAGATCCGTTCCTGCCTGTCAGGTTCCCCGCCTCAGCGAGACACTCGCACCTGTCATTGGCTTAAAATGTGTCCTGGCCTTGGGGTTCAGAAAGGACACCACTGCCTTTGTTGATGAAGTCAAAGCCATAATTCCCCGAGTACCCAGTTTACATGTACCATGGCTTCAAGGCAGACTGGAAGACTCCCAGGAAAATTTAGACACTGAATCTTTGGAAAGCCAAGACAAAGAGATTTTGGAAACTTCCTTTGAAGACCTCTCTAAACATAAAAGGAAGCTTGTTGAAGGTCAGCAGGCTGTCGTGTTACAACCCCTTAAAATAAAGAAAGTGATTCCAAACCCCAATAAGATGAGGAAACCACCGAAAGGTAAAAAAACTACTTCAAAGTAATCTTGTATAAACTTGTCATTTCACACAGTTGTAAAATGACACTTTGTAAAGAAGCCTTGAAACTAATAAAATGTGTTGTTTTTACATATATTCTTGGGATACTTTTAGTAACATTCCTTTCATAGGTGTAAGACTTTGTATAAACAGGCTGACACTTAAAAACACTAAGTGCAGAAATTTTCAAAAGCATGAATATCAAAACAAAAGTTTATTGAAACTAATGTCCATGCTTGTATAAATTCACTTTTTAAAAGGCTGGTACAATGTTTGTAAGCAAGAAATTCTGTATCCTACAACACTTGACATCTATCAAACTTGGAAAATGTGCCACAGTAAACAGGTTCTAGTTAGTAATGTAGATGAAACTGGATTGCAGATCAATCATTTTTAAAAGAAAGATACTAAACACCAAGCAATACATTGTCTTCAGAAACATCAGAAAAAAAAAATTTTTTTTTTGTTACTTCCTGTTGATTTGACTTTCTTTGTAAGGTAGGCATATGCATGAGCTTAATGTTTATAGGAAAAAGCCAGATACATTATTTTGAATGGTTGAAATTCACCCCTTTACATGGTTAACGTATTTCCTTGGAAACTTAACATGGGTAAAAAGCATGCTGGTAATTAAGTCAAACGCAGGAAGAGAATTAAAAAATAAAGTGAGGAGCTTGAGGTCTCAAAGATGGGTTTGTGCGATGACTGGGGTTCTTCATGTTAGGAAATGGAGCATAATCAATCCTCTAGGTCTGTGTTAAAGTGTCTGCTATTTGCACTATGTGTTTGGAAAAGGTCCTTTTGTAATTTAGGGGGAAAGGACTGGATTGCTAAAGTCTATTTTCAGCTTAAATTCTGGTTGACTCTTGGATTATGCCACCTCTGTTCATTTAAATTTTACTAAATGCCATCTTGGCTGAAAAAAGGGGATGGGGAGGGAAAGATACCTCATGAAATAGAGCATTTCCATTGTTGACAAAGATGCAGGACAACGTTTTTTTGAATCTATAAGACACTGTATATTGCAGTGAAATTTAATTCTAATAACTACTTTATAAACACAAGCAGTTTTATCATTTTTTAATTTTGAAATGTTCACTGGTAATCTGCCTAAATTATGAAGAGGCCTTATAAAGATGGAAATATGCTATTTATTAATTGCTGTATTTAAAAATGAGTAAAAGCATCTGAATTCTGTAACTTTTGTTACAGAGTTATGTAAACAAAGGAAAAGTGCCACAGTTTTATCACAAGGCGAGCTTGTGATAAAACTACTGACTGGCAATTCTGCAATCATCTGAAAACCTACATCATCATTAAGAATGAGGGTTTTGGAGGGGAGGGGGGTGGGGGCTTGGGTGAGCCTGGTGGTGGGCATTAAGGAGGGCACGTATTGCATGGAGCACTGGGTATGGTGCATAAACAATGAATCTTGGAACACTGAAAAATTAAAAAAAAAAGAAAAAGAAAAAAAAAGAATGTGCCTTCAAAATGGAACACAATTCCCAACTAGAGCCTTGACTACAGATTAAAATCCCATTTACTTAATTTTTGGTATTTTGGTGGATTGGTTCGGTTTTGCTTCCGAAGCCACTCTCCTTCTGTTAAGAAAGAATGGTAATGCAGTGGAGTCCGAATCGTCCTATATGAGAAGTCTCTATGTCTTCAGAAAGGCAAACACTGTGGAAAGAGCCAAGATGCCCTTCAACAGATGAGTGGAAAAAGAAGATATGGTCCATATATACAATGGAATATTATGCGTCCATCAGAAAGGATGAATACCCAACTTTTGTATCAAC
>CM052897.1:102122094-102229732 GCA_028534135.1 Potos flavus
AGGATGAATACCCAACTTTTGTATCAACATGGACGGGACTGGAAGAGATTATACTGAGTGAAATAAGTCAAGCAGAGAGAGTCGATTGTAATATGGTCTCACTTACGTGTGGAGCATAAGGAAAAACATGGAGGACATTGTGAGAAGGAAAGGAAGGGTGAATTGGGGGAAATCGGAGGAGGAGATGAACCATGAGAGACTGTGGACTCTGAGCAACGAACTAAAGGTTTTGGAGGGGAGGGGGGTGGGGGCTTGGGCGAGCCCGGTGGTGGGTATTGAGGAGGGCACGTATTGCATGGAGCACTGGGTGTGGTACATGAACAATGAATCTTGGAACACTGAAAAAATAAAAGTGGGGGAAAAAAAGGCAAACATTACTGTCTGAATTATGCACTACTGTGTGGCCCTTGTGCCCTCTAGTGGTAGTCACAGCTGTGGGTTTGTCTTTAGGATGATGGTAGGAAGGTCTAGAGAGTGGCTTTCAGCTCTGGTGTAAGTCATTGTCGACAAAATTTTTTTTCCCCCCATGTAAAGGGCCAAGACAGTAAATGTTTTAGGCCTTTTGGGCCATACAGTTCTGTCAGAATAACTCAACTCTGCCTTCGTAGCATGAAGCAGCTACAGGCGATAGGTAAGCAAATGAGTGTGGCTGTGTTCCAATAAAATCTTATGGATGCTGAAATTTGAATGTCCTACAGTTTTCACATGTCACAAAATGTTATTCCTTTGATTCTCCCCTCCTCGTACCCCGCACTCCCCCCCCCGCCCCAAGCAACCATTCAAAAACGTAAAACCATTCTTAGCTCATGGGCCATAGTTTGCTAGCTCCTACCTGATACGAGATATGACTGGTTTCATTTGACCACTTAGAACATAAAGGAAAGGCTGTCATGTCTAAAATTAACTTTTTCTGGACTGAGAGCCTAGGCACTGGTACAGTAAAGGCAGGAAGAAGTATCTACTCTGTGGCATAGGAGTCAAAACCAGTTCTCAGTGGCCTCAGTGGCCTCATTCTCCTCAGAGGCCCAGTGGCCTCATTTGGCATATTCCTCCCCCTTGGACCACGGGTGATATATACATATATATGTACACTGTGAAAACTGGGTTTTCAAATTCTAGATAAAAACACCATCAGTAACAAAATTATGAATACTTATTTACATATAAGACATTTTCCATTAGCATGACAGCTTTCATGATAAATTAAAGTCAGCATAAAGGAATATGTGCAATTTTGCATAAGTAATAAAAACATTCAAACTATCTAGGTCCTGATAGCACTAATAAATTCCACTGAGCATTTCTTTTGACTTTAGAGCTTTTATTTTCTCTGCCTGACATTTCTTGCTGCCGCTGAGAAGACATGAGTTTATGCGGTGGCAGCGAAGTCTAGTCAGTCACGGGTGTAGACTCTCAGCAATGTTTGCACAAAACTTTGCTTTTGAACCAATCCACTGACCTGCTGGAGATCAAAGTACACATCTGTGTGTTTATTTATTTGGCAACTCTGCTTCTGGAGAAATAAATGTACTTCCTAGTCCCCAGTACATTTTTATCTCCCTCTATCCTTCAACATCCACCTACTCATCACTGAGTTACGGAAGTGCTCATTCCCTAAATGCTCCCAGTGATTCCGTGTAAGGGGACGGAAGCTCATGTTTTCCACATGGATCCTTCATTCTGTTACACGAACAAACAGACCAACACTTAGTAAATAGAAATGCAGCAGTTTATCTCCACACAATAGCAAAGATTTTCTTACACAATTCTGTGACTTCTCTTCAGTCCATAGAAAAACAGTCCCTTTTCTACAGAGTGGAAAATACCTTCTCTCTTCATCAAGAGACAGCCCAAAGTCTGAAAATGAGAGGAATGTGCTCTCTGTACCCTTTCATCCCTTCTACAAATGGGTAAACAGTGAGAAAAAAGAATGTTAACACTCTAGCTAGAAATATGTACTATTGGTCACATATGGGTGTTTTTTTCATCTTATCTGATTGTTACTGACTACATCGATTTCATTTAAGTTGTGCTTTTATTCTTCTTTGGAATGGCAGTTCCAGGAATCATTAAATAGAATATTAACAAATGATGATGTCAGAGTTCTAGAAATAGAAATATCCATCTATTGTAATACTAGTCCAACCTAAAGGGAGGGAAGAAACAGAATGTTAAGAACATGTAAGTGAAAAAAAATATAGTACAATAGCTCTGTATTTTTTAAAAGCTACTAAAAAATACCTTAACAGTCCTAAGGGCAGCAAGTATGGAATTTTCTAGGTACATTTATTAAGTTTATAAAGGGTGTAGCCTCTGCACTTACCTTTTCAGAATCTGTTCCTGGACATCTCCAGTTGTATAGGTAATACTGTAAATTGCCATCTCCTATGCCAAATTTGAGTTTTTCCAAGAAGGTCTTATTTTCCATCAAATCTAGTGCATTGAATACATCAAATCCTTTCTGCCAATGTAAAAAGGGTTTCAAATTTTAAACATCAAAGGACTAGAGCGTTTTCTCTATTATGTACTTCAGTGTAACATTTTATTCCTCTACTAATAGCTCAAATATGCATTTATAACAAGGTATAATATCTACATTCTATGTATAGGTTAAGAACTCAGTTCAAACCTGTCTTAGGATATTTTTAGAGGGAACATTTGCCCAGATGGCTCCATCTCCAGAGCTGTTAGTTAGGGGCCTTTCGAGGTTCTGACTGAGTCTTTAAAGACTTTATTTATTTATTTATTTTCTTTATATATATTTTTTTTCTTTAAAGACTTTAAATGTGTACTTGTCTCGGGCTGATGCTGGGAAATAAATTTAGTAAAATTTTAGTAGTAAAAATTGTATTTCTTGAAAATGTTAGGTAAAAATACTATCCAAATGTGGGATAGATTTCTATTTCTCAGGGATTTTACCTTAAATAATTTATTATTGGCCTTTTTTGTGGGGAAGTAGTTGAAAAAGAGCAATAGGATCAAAGAATCATAGGATAATGTTGATTTAGAGATTCAAGAGTACTATGTTAAAAATATATTTTCAGTTTATCAAAGAAGACACGTTTGACGTGTTATTCCCCATTTCTCATGAACAGTATTTTCTCATGTCCAGTAATTACACTGATATAACTGTCAGCTAATTTCAACTTCTTTTTGGAAAAAAATTTTATTTATAGCAAGAATTTAACAATTACCCTAACTACCACACTAAAGAAATAGAAAAATATTGCAAATATAGTACAGCACATTTTGAATTTAATTCCTTTCATTTTAAACGCCTTTCTTTTTAATACTAAACTCCTTAATTTTAAAAATAAAATTCCTTTAATTTTAAAATTCAGAGACTATTTAGCTGAGTTCTCCGTTGCTAATTATGCACTGCGACACGAACATGTATGTTCCCTCTATCAAGGTACCCTGTATTTTTCCTATATTCCTTGTATTATGGGGTTTTATGCATTCTTCTATAAGGGTTAAGAGTTTCTAATTTGCACAAAATATCTTTTTGGCTAAGTTGCAACAGAATCAACGATGCAAACAGCCTCTGAAGTTTTAAAAGAAACTCATCAAAATTCTTCCTTTGACGGATGGTCAACAGTAACAAATATCTCAGATGAACTGCAGCGGTGCAAAAGGAACTCTAGTAAGAGGGTTTATTTTATTTATTTTATTTTATTTTTTTAAGTTTATTTCATAGAAAGAGAGAGTGACCGCAAGTGGGGGGGGTAGTAACAGAGGGGGAGGGAAAAGCAGACTTCCTGCTGTGCAGGGAGCCTGATGCACGGCTCAATCCCAGGACCCTGAGATCATGACCTGAACTGAAGACAGATGCCCAACCGACAAGAGCCACTCAGACGCCCCTCTAGCAAGAGGTTTTATATACTCTGACACATATATTTGGAGAAACACACAGGACAAAAATGGAGGGAGCCACTTACCAATTTGGCTATGATGAGCGCGTCACTCATGAGGTCCAGCAGGGGCGTCTCTGTGTGAATGTTGTAGAAGGAGTAGGCGGCCTTGAGGCTCTTGTGCGCAGGGTGGTGCATGACTGTGGAGGGGAGTGTGTAGAAGCTCAGGAAGTCAGTTAGTTTACCACTGGAGTTCTAAAGGACAAAGGCAACGTCAGGTAAATACCTCCTCGAACACACTGCATCCATGCATTTAAGCTCACTTGTTGATTTTTGACGTGTACCTTAACTTTCTGTTAGAACAAAAAGCAACAACTCCTACTACCTCTCTCTCAGCAGTCTGTTTGGGGGCCCTGAGGGTGGGCTGGGTAGAGCCTGAGAAGAGCAGGGAGTTGCACCTTTCTTAGCCCAGTGCTAGCTGGCTGTTTGCATAACATTCCCAAGAAGCAGAATGGTCTAAAAGGAAAGTTTCCCCAAGTCTGACTCATGGGCCTCCCTAGACCTAGGGAACAGGGATGAAAATGTATTCATTGTTTTTGCAGAAATAAAAGCTCCAGGGATCAGAAGCCTGCCTTTTCCAACTCAAAGATACTGTATCATACTAACATCTTGGCACAAAGCAAGAATTGTATCGGCATAAAGTGAAGTTGGATAGAGTCTGGAAGCTGTTTTGAGAAACGTGTGAAAGGCATCAGTGCCACAGCCAAACACACATCTGTGAATCTGAAGCTACCAAAAATCAAAAGGGACGCAAATGATGGTCTTGGTTTCATCATCACTGGGATACCTTTCAGTACAAGAAATGAGCCAGCACTGTTTGCGTTGCTTTAATGAGCTGTGGTGGCCTAGGCGGTTGGCACACAGCTCGAATTATGCTATGCCCCAGTTACACAGCCTAAGAGCCTACACCACATGTATGCTCTTGCTAGTATTTCAGCAGAAAAGAAAATGCCATACGAGTGCATTATCTGGTTTTTGAATGCTTCTGATTAACAAAACCTTTTTTTCAGACACTAAGAAATTAAAAGACATTTCGCTAAAGTGATTCTCTACTGCTCTGTATTAGCAGCTCAGTATTCGCGATGAATTAAAGACCTAAACTTTCAGCTTCAGTAAGGATTTTCAACTCAAAAAATTGAAACTGAAAAACAAAATTCACTGGATGGGCTCAGTAGTGGAGTGGAGATGATAGAGGACAGAAATCATTGCACTTGAAGAATTAAGTAGAATTTACCCACTCTGAACAAAAGAGAGAAAATTGACTGAAAAAAAAAATGAATTAAGTCTCAGGGACCTGTGAGACAGTTAACAAAAGATCGGGCATTCCTATCACTGGAGTCCCAGAAGAGAAAGAGAAATGTAAGGGCTGGGAAAGCAGACAAAAAAATGGGTGAAAGCTTCCCAGATTTGGCAAAATATACACAACAGAATCAAGATGCTGAGTGAGCCTTGACAGGAAAAATCCAAAGAAATCCACTCCAGGATGCATCCTAATTAAATTTCCGCAAACGACAGACAAAAGCCTTGAAAGTAGTCACAGAGAAAAGGCATTACCTACAGAATACCAATTCAAATGACAGCGATTTCTCATCTGAAACCACAGAGGCCAGAAGGAAGTGGAACACTTTTTTTTTTCCCTTTTAACGTAGGCTGCATGCCTAGTGTGGAGCCCAGTGTGGGGCTTGAACTCAGTATCCGAGACCCCAGCTGAGATCAAGAGTCCGACACTTAAACTAACTGAGGCACCCAGGCGCCCCAATGGCACATTTTTTAAAAACTTATTTATTTATTCATTTGAGAGAGAGAACACATGAGCGCATACGAGTAGGGGGAGGAGCAGAGGAAGAGGGAGAGAATCTCGAGCACACTCCGCACTGTGGAGCCCCACATGGGGCTCAATCTCATGACCCTGAGATCATGACCTGAATTGAACCTTAACCAACTATGTCCCCCAGGCACCCCCCAGGGGCACAACATTTTGAAGGGGTGAAAGCAAAGAACGATCAGCCATGCATTCTGCATCTGGCGAAACTACCCTTCAGGAATGAAGGAGAAAATAAGGACATTCTCAGACAAATGAAAACTAAAAGACTTTGTTGCTAGCAGACATACCTTTAAGACTGGCCAGAGGACACTCTCCAAACAGAAATGCAGTAATAACAGAAGGAATCTTAGAGTGTCAGGAGAAAGAACAACAGAGCAGACACCTTGGTGCATGCTG
This sequence comes from Potos flavus, assembly GCA_028534135.1. Lineage (NCBI taxonomy): Eukaryota > Metazoa > Chordata > Mammalia > Carnivora > Procyonidae > Potos > Potos flavus. The sequence goes on from CM052897.1 coordinate 102,128,227, forward strand.
TAAACTATGCTTCTCCTCATGAGTTTTCTCCATCTACTTGGTGATTGCAACACAAGTTGTAACACCATCCGACACTCAAGACAATATTTAAGACGTCAAGAAGATAAAGGGATCTGATGGAAGTAAGGTCACTTGTAGTAAAATGTTGATACCAGTCAACTGTGATAAGTCACACATTCCTATATGTAGGAATACTCAGAGCAACCATCATACAAACTACACAAATACATTCAAAGGCACCATAAATACATCAAGGCAGGATCCTAAAAAAATATTCAAGTAACCCCCAGGAAGGCAAGGAGAAAGGAACAAGAGGAATAAAAACCAGAGAAAACAAACAGAAAACAAGTAATAAAATGGCAAACTTAAGCTCTAGCCTATCAGTAATTATCAAAAATATCAATGCCCTAAATACACCAATCGAAAGAAAGACTGGCAGAATGGATAAAGAAACATGGTTCAACTACATATTGTTTATAAGAAACTTGCAGTTCAATGACATATAATACAAAGCTGAAAGTAAAAGGGCTGTAAGAGATATACCATGCACTACTTCAATCTTAAAGTGGTAGGAATGACAGGGCACCTGATGGTTAAGCATCTGACTCTTGGTTTTGGCTCAAGTTGCAATCTCAGGGTTGTGAGATCAAGCCCTGTGTTGGGCACCACGCTTAGGGCCGAGTCTCCTGAAGTTCTTCTCTCCCTCTCCCTCTGCCCCTCCTCACTGTGCATGCCCTCTCTCTCTCTCTCTCTCTCTCGCTCAAATAAATAAATCTTTAAAACAGTAGGAGTGACTATATTTATATCCAATAAAGTAGAGTTCATGGCAAAGAAAATTACTAGAGACAAAGAGGGGTATTACATGCTGATAAGACTGATCCCCTGAGAAAACATAAAGGTCCTAAATGTATTAAGTACTAAACTGGACCCTCAAAATATATCAAAAAAACCTGACAGAGGTGGAAGGAGAAACAGACAAGTCCCAAGTTATAGTTGGGGACTTTCACACCCTCTTATCAACTGATAGAGCTGCTAGAAAGAAAAACATCAAGGAGGTAGAAAATCTGAATAATACAATAGGATCTAAATGACATACATAGAACACTCCACCTAAAAAGAGCAGAATATACATCTCATGCACATTCACCATTTGTGCCTAAAATAAGCCTCAACACCTTAAAAGAGCTAAAATCATAGAGCGTCTTCTCCAATCATAATGGAACGAAACTAGAAATCAACTAAGAAATCTCTGAGAAGTCAAAGTTGAACAACAGAATTCTAAATAATCTAAGGCTCAAAGAGGAAGTTTCAAAAGAAATTTAAAAAAATACAGGGGCGGTTGGGTGGCTCAGTCAGGTAAGTGTCTGCGTTTGGATAAGGTCATGATCTCAGAGTACTGGGATCGAGCCCCACATCAGGCTGCCTGCTTAGAGGGGAGTCTGCTTCTCCCTCTCCCTCTGCCCCCTGCTCATGTGCACTCTCTCTCTCTCTGTCTTTCAAATAAAATCTTTAAAAATAAATACATACATATATACATAGAACCAAATGAAAATGAAAATATGACATACCAAAATGTGTAGGATGAAGCCAGAGCAGTACAGGGAGGAACATTTAGAGAACTACATGCTTACACTGTAACAGGGAAAGGTTTCAATGATCTAAATCCCTCCCTCAAGGGACAAGAAAAGGAAGAGCAAAAGAAGTCCAAAGCGAGCAAAAGGAAGGAAATAATAAACACAAGATTAGAAATCAATAACACTGAAAAGAGAGAAAATCAAAACAAAAGCCTTGTTCTTTGGGGGGGAAAATTCAATTAAAATTGATTTGATACAACACTAGCAAGATCTACAAACATAAAGAGAGAAAAGATACAAATCATTAATGTCAGGAATGAAATAAGCATTATCACTATATATTCTTTGGCCAGTAAAAGGACAAGAGAATAATTAAGCAACTTTACTCTTATAAATTTGACAATCTTGAAGAAATGGACCAATTCCTCAAAAGCCACAGCCCATTAAAATGCAATCAAGATGAAAGAGATCACTTGAACAGTCCTATACCATTAAAGAAATGGAACTTACTTTAACAAAAAAAGAATTCTCTAAGGTCAGATGGTGTCAAGTGGATAATTCTAGCAAACATTTAAAAAGTATTATCACCAATTCTATACAATCTCTTCTAGAAAAAAGGGGAGGGAACACTTCCCAACTCACTTTTGAGGCTGGTATTATCCTAATACTAATACCAGTCAAAAGCAGTATTAAAAAAAAAAAAAGAAGAAGAAACTGCAGACCACTATCTCTGATGAACTCAACAAATACTCAACAAAATATCAGCAATCCAAATCCAACAATGTATATAAAAAAAATTATACACCATAACCAAGTGGGTTTTTTCTGGGAATGTCAAGAGTAGTCAAACATTTGAAAATCAACCAATGTAATATACAGTATCAACAGACCGAAGAAGAAAAATTACGTGATTCTATCAACTGAAGCAGAAAAAGCAATGGACAAAATCCAACACCCATTCACGATTAAGAACTCACCAAGTTAAGAATAGGGGAAATTATGTCAAATTGATAAGAAGAACCTATGAAATTCCTCCAGCTAATATCATACCTCATGGTAGAAGACTGAATGCTTTTCCACTAATATCAATAACAAGGTTGTCAACCTTTACCACTCATTCAACGAAGTATGGGAAGATATAGCCCCTGCAATAAGGCAAGAAGAAGAAATAAAAGGCATGCTGATAGGAAGGAAAGAAATAAAACTGCCCTTATTTGCAGATGACATGACTGCCTATGTAGAACTCCCAAGAAATCTACACATAAACTCCTGGACCTAGTAAGTGATTTCAGCAAGGATGCAGGATACAAGATCAACACAGAAAAAGCAACTGCATGTCTATGCACTGACGGTGAACATGCAGAAACCAAAATTAAAGACGTAATACTATTTATAATTCCTCTAAGGAAAATCGAGTATATAAGGTATACACTTAAGAAAACATTTATAAGATCTGGATGCTGAAAATTATAAATGCTGATAAAATAAAATTCAAAAGATCTAAATAAATAGAGACATATCATGGACTGGAAGACTCGTGAATTCTCCCCAAATTCATCTGTAGATTTAATGTCATTCTTATCAGAATCACAGCAAGGTACTTCATCGACAAAAACAAGCTTATTCTAAAATTTATATGGAAAGGTAAAAGAAACAGATTAAAACAATCTTGACAAAAAGAATGAAGTGGGAGGAATCACTCTACCTATCAAGACTTATACAGAACTATAGTAATCAAGACAGTGTGGTGTTGGTGGGGGACACCAGAGATCAATGGAACACAAGAGAGAACCCAGAAATAGAGCCCAATACAAATATTAGTATTCGACATATGGAAAAACCTTTAGAAACCAAGAAGATTACAGTCAAAAAGAAAAAGAGGCAAAGTATATGACCAGCATACAAATGGCTAACAGATTTATGAGATGAAGTTCAAATTCACTAGTAATAAGAACATATGAATGAAAAACAAGGTATCTCAGTTGATACCCATCAGACTGGCCTAAATTTAAAGTCTGATAATAAGCAAATGTGAGTGAGGATCTAAGGAAACAGGACCTCTCCTACGCTGCTAAGAGATACTTGGGTGAGCTGTAGGACAATCTGGCTGGACCTCTGAGTATGGACCCGAGGGCAGCAGGTCTCAAAATGTGGTCTGTGAACCCCTGTAGGGTATCTGAGACCTTTCCAGGAGTCCGAGGAATCAAAATGATTTTCCCAACAGTGCCATGAAGTTATCTGCCTCATTCACTGTGTGGACATGGGCACCAAGAAGGCAGGAGCGATGGCGGCACCACCGTCCAGGCCTCAGCACGGAACATGGAGCGGCACCAAGCCATGCCAGGGGCGGGGGGGGGGGGGTGTGTGTGCTTGTTACTCTTCACCACCACACCCATGGTTACAAAAAAAAAAAATGGTTTCACTTAAGCTTGTCCTTGAGTAAGAACTATTAAGTGTATTAACTCTCGACCCTTAACAACTCCTCCTTTTCCCAGCCTGGGTGACAGCACGGGAGGGAGGGAGGGAGCACACGGAAAGCACTTCTGTGGCCGACTGAAAGGGCAGTCTTTTTATTTTTCTAGGAAAACTCTCATTTTCCATGAGTTTATTGTCTCAGAGAAGCCCAGAGGCCATGGAGCTGTGAGATGAACTAGCCACTTTTTCATGGAACACTACTTTAAAGGAGGACTAGCAAACTATGTGCATTGAGACTTGGGTATTTGGCACATCTTAAAAAACCAATGATGCGATCCTGTCACGTCAAGGAAAATATTGGCGGGATTTGTTGCCAATGATAAAATTTGAGCGTACAGGTGCAACTTTAAGTATGGAAAAAATGTATCCTCCAACATGAACTATGTTATATGCTTTTCTGATGACAATGGTGGGGATATCAATGAATGAGACTTGTTGATATTATATAATGAACTGTTAATACTTAGAAGATCTTTTTAACTCAGTGACTGATATTTTCCAAATGATCAGTATATGATGTTACAAATTCATACACTGGTAAAGGAATGATCAAAGGACAAGATGGACCAATGGATTTTAATCAGAGTATGGAAAGTTCATGAATACGCTTTCAGGTAGAGAATATTCAAAACGATCTGAATAGGCTACTAAAATATTCATTCTGGGGTGCCTGGGTGGCTCAGTCGTTAAGCGTCTGCCTTCGGCTCAGGTCATGATCCCAGGGTCCTGGGATCGAGCCCCACATCGGGTCCCTGCTTGGCAGGAAGCCTGCTTCTCCCTCTCCCACTCCCCCTGCTTGTGTTCCCTCTCTCGCTGTGTCTCTCTCTGTCAAATAAATAAATAAAATCTTAAAAAAAATAAAATAAAATATTCATTCTTTTCCGTATCTTCAATACTTCACGTGAAGAATTTTTTTTCACACACTTCAGCCAAAATAATTTATCACAATAGATAGAATGCAGAAGTAGATATGTGAGCCCAGCTGTCTTCTAGTAAATCAGACGTTAAAGAGATTTGCAGAAATATAAAACATACCATTCTTAATTCTGTTGCTTTGGAAAACAGTTATTTCTCATAAAAAATATGTTATTTAGGTAACATGTTTCTTATTGTTATTAAATAATATATATATTTCAATTATTTATTCTCTGTTAAAACCAAGATATAATTGACATATAACATTATATTACTTTCAACTGTACAAGATAATGATTCGATATTTGTATATACCGCAAAATGATCACCACAATAAGTTTAGTTAAAATCCATCACCACATGTAGTAACAGTTTTTTTTCTTGTGATAACAACTTTTAAGGTCTGCTCTTTCACCAACTTTCAAATATGCGACACAGTCTTAACTGTAGTCACCACGCTGTACATTACATCCCCATGACTTACTTATTTTATAATTGGAAACCTCTACCTTTTGACCCTTTTCAACCATTTCGCCCACCCCCCACCTCTGGCAACCACCAATCTGTTTTCTGCATCTGTGAGTTTTGGATTTTTTGGATTGTACATATAAGTGAGATCATGCAGTACTTGGCTTTCTCTATTTGATTTATAAAATAATAATACTAAAAATTTGTTTCAATTTTCAATGTAATATGTATCTGTAAATATAATCCACAAAAATAAAAGTTCTTTGGGGTCCTCAATAATTCTTCAGAGGGTGAAAGAGTCCTGAGATCAAAAACTTTGAGAACTGCTGTCCTGGAGAAAATAACCACAAGGGCATAAAGATTTATGCCTAAACTTTTGCACAGCAAAGGAAACAGTCGACAAAACCAAAAGACAACCCGACAGAATGGGAGAGGGTATCTATAAATGTCTTATCAGATAAAAGGCTAGTATCCAAATTCTATAAAGAACTTCTCAAACTCAACACCCAAAGAACAAATAATCCAGTCAAGAAATGGGCAGAAGACATGAACAGACATTTCTGCAAAGACATACAAATGGCCAAGACACATGAAAAAATGCTCAACATCACTCGGCATCAGGGAAATACAAATCAGAACTATAATGAGATATCACCTCCCACCGGTCAGAATGACTAAAATTAACAAGTAAGGAAATGACAGAGGTTGGCGAGGATGCGGAGAAAGGGGAACCTTCTTACACTGTTTGTGGGAATGCAAGCTGGTGCAGCCAATCTGGAAAACAGTATGGAGGTTCCTCAAAAAGTTGAAAATAGAGCTACCCTATGACCCAGCAATTGTACTACTAGGTATTTACCCCAAAGATACAGATGTAGTGATCTGAAAGGGCACCTGCACCCCAATGTTTATAGCAGCAATGTCCACAATAGCCAAACTATGGAAAGAGCCCAGGTGTCCATCGACAGATGAATGGATAAAAAAGATGTGACACATACACACACAATGGAATATTACAAGCCATCAAGAAAACACGAAATCTTACCATTTGCAACAACATGGATGGAACTAGAGGGTATTATGCTAAGCAAAATAAGTCAATAAGAGAAAGACGATTATCATATGATCTCACTCATATGTGGAATTTAAGAAACAAAACAGGACCACAGAGGGGAAGAGAGGGAAAAATGAAATGGGAGAAAACCAGACAGGAAGACAAAACCATAAGAGACTCTTAATCACAGGAAACAAACTGAGGGTTGCTGGAGGGGGGAGGGGTGGGGTGATGGGCATTAAGGAGGGCACATGATGGAATGAGCACTGGGTATTATATGCAATTGATGAATCAACGACCTCTACCTCTGAAACTAATAATACACCGTATGTTAATTAACTGAATTTAAATAAAAAAAGATTTGTGCTTAAAGGTGTGTACTCTAGCATTGTTCTAGAAATAAGAGCTTAAAAACAAAGACTTTCCAGCTGTTCTCCAGAAATGTCCTTTGAATTCACCCTGTTTCTACCATTTCTGCCCTATCGTGGCTGCCATCCTACATCCAGACCAATGCCTGACAGTGTTGAAAAGACACTTCCGGCTCAGGTCTCACACCTGAATGGTGAATGGACTGCTGTTGTGACTTCTACGTGGACTCCTCACTCTTTCTCTCCTCCAGGTACACGCCAGCTTAAATCTCAACTTTTGAACCCAATCCCACTTCAACCGAAAGAGCCTCTATGTGAAACATCATTTGAACAACAAATTCCAAGCTTTTTTTTTTTTCTAAAAAAAAGGTTTAAAAAGCACTCTGTTAAATTCATCCAATCAATAACCAGAAAACCTAGACCGTTACTTTTCCTTCTTTCCCTTGAACAAGGGTTAAGTGGCTGAGTTATGCCACCTCAACTGAAAACAGTTTAGTTCAAACCAGTTTCGCAAAACCCAAGGATATTAAACTTTGGAAAGTATCTATCTCAGATAAGGCCATTCAAATTGACTTTTTCAAAACTGAATAAAGCAATTAATCACACAGGTACCAACAGAAACGTATCCTGAGTTCCCATTAACCACTAGCAAACATGTGCTCTTATCCAGGAACGGAAACTGTAAGAAGAAATTCTGGTTCTATCGGGATGAACAGAAATCTGGTTTGAAAGCAGTGAGTCATGGAGAAAGAGAAGAGAGGGGGGCACTCTTTGATCCTTCCGGAAAACAGACTCAGCTGTGTGGTGTTTCCATACCAGTCTGTAGTGTCTTATCACCTTATGTTTACCTCCACTACAAACGTGTCAATAATGTGCTCCTGAGGGAGGAACCAGTGAGCCACTTCCTCTTCATCCATCACTGGGGCGAGATGAAACTGCTTCAGGTAAGTGTTGATCAAGTCACGCACGGCCCGAATATCTCTCGGTTCCATCGGTCTCAGGCCTGAAGTCTTGGTAGCCTTGTTGCAGTGAAAACAAAACAAAGTGGGAAGCTGAACCATAAGAGGAATGGAAGGCCATGTGCATCAGCACCACCTGGGAGGTTGTCGGAACTGCCAGATCCTGGCTTCCCCTCAGACCTGCCGAGTCAGAATCTGCAGGTTAGACAACGTGTTGTACCTTCTATCTGTGGGCTGGGTCTGGGGTCAGTGCTGCCCCAACAAAGCCAGGGGGACACCAATCCATGGGCCAAAGCCCAGCATGTTAATGACCTCCCCCACTATGCACAGGAACCCAAGCATGTGTTCTGGAAGGATAAAACTGTCCTGTCTGACATGCTGAGAATGCAGGTGAAGACAGTTCGGAAACTTATTTTAATCAATGGCCTGTGAAGAGGCTGTAAGCTATTTTGTTCCTGTGAGCAACAAAAATGAAATAAAAGTAAATCATACTGGTCAAAAGGGGAAGGGCAAGCATTTTAACAGCCAAGTGTTCTCTAAAGGCGTATGGCTAGCTGCCAAGTACCCGCCCTGACTTCCCAGGCTCTCTTTTGATTAAAAAAGATGATTAGAACAGGCATTTGAATTCATCATTCTGGAGCATCACGATTTCTACAGTATTCTATTAGGACCAGAATTCACCTAACGGTCAGGCCGGGTCCCCATTTGGATTTGTTCCAGTGTGTTCTCAGAAGAGCTCCAGACATCACTTAGCTCCCTAGGAACTGCCCGAATATCAGGACACATGAGCTGAGAAGTGAGAAAACCCACCGCAAGCGCTTGTTTGTACAAAATACTAAAACTCAGCAATCCAATTTCATCTTTCCAGTTAGCTTGATTCTTTTCCTAGAAACAGTGGACACATTTTAAGTGATAAATAACCTGTATATAAATACTTCTACTCTACCTTTTCTAAGTTATTTTTAAATACTTTAAAATTAAATACTGCCTTTAAAAATAGATCATGACAGCTCCCGCATGCCCCCAGACTCGTAGCATAGCAGAAGCCTAAGGTGGAATCCAGGTTTCATCCTGAGTGCTGCCTCTGATCCACCTTAGTGGCTGTGCTGAGGTCTCTTGGGGTCCGTGACGGAGAATGCTGATTGATAACTGACCGGGGTGCTTGGAGGGGGGGCTGAGAGATTTGTTCTTTGTATTTACAGACCCCAATGTCCTTACATTGAGCCATTCTGTTATGACTTATGTAATCTATAAAGACGTAGTAACGCAGCTAAAATACAGTTTACTAAGTCCACATCGAGAAAAGGTAAGCCCTTAACATTTAATAGAGAACTCGTACTTCTAGCCTTTCTGTGGATCACAAAGCCAAAGCATGAGAAATCTGCAGGCCCTGGCTTCCATCCAAGGCCTAACCCTTCAAGCAAGAAGGGTAATAACAGCCAAATGAATGAATGAATGAATGAATTCCTATGTGTTGAAACACATTTACACAGTAAGGTATGGTGAAGGCTGCATGCAGGGAAAAAAGTCACTGTCAGCTCTGCAAAGATGACACTTCTTGGTCCTGGCACTTATGTGTAAGTCAGGCAAAAATTCTTTTTTTCATTTCCCCTGGGCCAATTTTAGTGTTTGGCAGCATTTCTATACTGCAGATTCATGGCAAGATGGAACCTATGTGATTTCCAAATACTGGAAAATATAATAAACATTCATTTCTAAATGCTAATAGGAAAAACCAAACTACATATACAGAAAGAATGTATTTAAAAAGTCATTTACAAAGATGATTTTCTGCTGCAAGGATGACCTCAATAAAGTCTTAAGTAGCCCTGCTCAGTAGTAAACTGCTTTTTCTTTTGTTACTGGCTCAGGAACAATGATATCAAGTAATTAGATTCATTAGTGAAAGCAACAGGGCAGTGCGTCCGTGGCGGACATTCAGAAAGGAAGAATAAGCTTGCCAACTTTTTTCTAGACCAAACACTCTTCTTCAGCAGTATTCTCCCTCACTATTTATCCTGCAAAATCATTAATATCAACATCTTTTGCCCAGCAGACACCCTTAAAGCAGCAGTTCCCGAATATTTTTGTCTGAGACCCCTTTACCCTCTTAAACACGGAGTACTCCCAGCGAGTTCTGCGTACGTGGGTTATATCCACCCACACCTATCGTCTTAGACATTAAAACCGAGAAAATTTTAAAACAAAAAAATACAGCAGATCACATTCCATAAGGCCTCTGGTAGATGTCACAGTACATTTATAGGGTAATTAAATGAAAAATGCATTTTATGTGTTATTATAAAAATAGTGTTCATGTCACAGACCCCACCCCCTGGATTGGACTGGACTCGCAGACTTCTCAGGGGTCCCAGGACCAACTTTGAGAACTGCTGTGTCAGGTCTCCGAAGGTCAGAATAAGTGGGAGATGGAAAACTCCGTGAAACAGTATGTTTGGGCCAATAGGCAGAGAGAAAGTGTATGCACGAGACAATTTATAAGCCCTCGAAGTGGTTTTTTACAGCTTTTTTTTTTTAAAGAGAACATCAGACTGTATCAGCTATTTAAAAAAAAAAAGCCAAGATCCCAGAAAACAGGAGGGTATTTACTTTTGCTGACTCATAATGGCCATGTGTCTCAGGGCCTAAATGTGCTTCTTTCTAATATAGTGAAGTCACACACTCCAAAAAAAAAAATCTACAGAAGCATGAAATACATTTTAAAATATAAAATAAACCCTCCAATTACAGCTGCGGTCTTCAGAAAGAGGTGGGGAGAATGTTAAGCCTAGATTAAAAAAAAAAAAAAAATGCTAAGTTTTGGCATAACCCAAAAGAGAAAGGTGGTTTCCAGAGAATTCCAAAAAAACAAAAAAACATTTCCCGTGACTGGGAAAGCCTCGTATTTCACACGCAAACTCTATTATCTCGGGCAGACTCACTTTCCCAGGGTCCAAGTGGCAGGCATGACTTGTTGGGACTCTCTGTACATTGAAATATGTGTAAAATCTGCTTATCAGGGCATACGGGAAAAAGGCTCAGAGGTCTATTAAAAAACAGAAGTCGCGTTGTTCTCTGTCAAACTATGTGGCGTAAACTGTCTCAGAGCCAAGATTCCAGAGTAGAGATGTAAGCAATAATTATGGGGATTTGATTTAAAAAGCAGCAGTAGGACACTAATTACTAAAAAAAAAAGCATCTACTGCAGCTCACTGTAGAAAGAACTCCACGTGTCTTAGTCATATCTTCACGACACGTCCTTCCTGCCACAGCATGGGAGGACACCAGGAGATTAACCTGACTCCTGCTGCTGGCCAGCTTTAAATTCCTTCACCTTTAAGAGCATTGACAAAAAAAAAAAAAAATTTCAACTTTGTTTGAAAATGCTCAGAAGTGGGGGGCCTGGGTGGCTCAGACGGTTAAGCATCTGCTTTCGGCTCAGGTCATGATCTCAGGGTCCTTGGATACAGCCCCATGTAGGGCTCTCTGCTCAGTGGGAGCCTGCTTCTCCCTCTGCCTTTGCCTTCCCTTCCCTGTTCATATTATCTCTCTCAAATAAATAAATATAATCTTAACAAAAAAGAAAAAGAAAATGCTCAACAGCAAACGAAAAAACAAACCAATGTTTACAAGGTAGGGAAAGGCATTACTCTTGGGAAGACCTTAGCACTGCAGAGAGCAGAGGGGGGCATGGGTGCTGGGTGGTTCTCTCCTAACTAGAAGATGACGATTCCGGGCACAGCCATTTCATGGGTCTCTTCCGTGAAATGGGGAGAACATCTTGCCCTCCTAGGACTGTCCTGAGTAAGAGCTGAGACTATGGATGTTCAGTGTCTAGCACAACACTGGCCATAATAATATTAACTCTTTATATTCGGAAGTCCGCAAACAAGACCTAAAGCAGGCACTGTAAGCAGAAAAGAATAATGATGGATCAAAAGATGAAACTGATCCAGAGAGCAAAAGTTGTATGCAATAAGGTTCTTCTTCCTTATGCTTAAGGGTACAAAAATGTCCTTAAATCACACAACTGGGCCCCTGTGCGGGAGGCTGTTGTCCAGCTTTTTTTTTTTTAACGATTTTATTTTTAAGTAATCTCTACATCCACCACGGGGCTTGAATTCACAACCCCGAGATCAAGAGTCACACGCTCTACCGACTGTGCCAGCCAGGCGCCCTGCACTGTCCAGCTTCTAATTCAAAGAGCACCCTCCCAGGTGGCTCGGTGGGTGCCTTCTGATTTTCTAGTATCTATACTCTTATCTCTTCTACCCTCTCTTTTGCATTATTTTACTCTTCATTTTTCTATCCTTTCCCAGGACTTAAAAGCAGGGAAGGAGATTGGAACACACCAACAAGTGCTATTTGGACCCTGACGATCATACTTTCTTGTTTTCATCTCCGCACGGCGAGACACCCAGTGGGACCAGGCCACACTGCCCCCGGAGGTGTGCGAGAGGTGATGGCAGGAGCAAAGGGATCTAACAGGTGAAACCTGGATGTCTGGGGCATGCATCCCGAGTCCCCCACTTATTAGTGACAGGCCCGTGCCTAGGTGTCAAACTGCATGAGCCCCAATCTCTTCATCTGCAAAATGCAGACAGGACCCACCGGCTTCGAAAGATTGTTGTGAGAATTAACATGAATATACATACACATGTGAGAGCACTTTGTAAATTTCACGTTATGGGGGAGGGGTACGACTCCCAATGCCGGATCTGTGATTTATTATCAGCTTGTTAACGCTGTTACCTGGGTTGATTGATTTTTGTATAAAAATATAAAGGATGAGAGACAAAAGTAAAAAATACTCTTAGCAGCTCAAAGTCTGATCACCCTGAATAAATCAATGACAAGTATTAAAACTCCTGCTTCATCTCATTTTAGGCAGCCTACATGGAAGTGGGCGCTTTCCTTACACACAAGCTGGACAGCTTCAGGCTCAAGAAACTGAACCAGGGAGACCACAGAATAGCGTTAGCCTCTAGTGAAAAAAGTTGGCACGCCTGAAGTTTTTAATTTCCACTCCTGGAAGGCAAAGCTGGCAAGGAGGCTGCTGAGAACAGACGGGGCTGCAGGAGGCATATTTCACTGGAGCCGTGTCCCGTGCCTCTATGTGACTCTGTCCCCCTTGGTTCACTCTGGGTCTTGGCCTCTAGTGTCAAAAGAACCCTGGCCAGTCAGTATTCAGTGTCACGTTGCTAGTGTAACTGCTCTGAACGTCTTCCGTGTACACATCTCCACACGCCTACCTTCCCTTCTGTCACTCCAGCATGAGGGGCTGGCTCCCCCTTCCCAGGTCCTCTGGACCCTCCTCTGTCATGTTGCCTAAGTTTTTTATTTTCGTCTCTTCTGGTCTATCTTTCCCCTTCCTCCTTGGCCTCAGAGGCATTGGGTTCATTAGTCTGAGCCCCACCGTCTGCCACGACAGTAGGACCAAAGGGAAGAAGAGGCCTTCTGATCTTTCCGCCAGGTTACAAAGCTCCAGAATGATGATCCTGAGATCTCCCACATCTGGTTTCCCCACCTCCCCTTTTCTCCTCATGAAATTCTGCCTAAGGTCAGAAATCAGTTGATTCCTGTCCGTCATTAGAAAAAAATACATCAGTTCACATAGCTACTCACATGAACTCAGTAAACACACAAATGGCCGAAAGACAAAAGAAGTGGAGCCCACCGCACCAAGAAAGGCCACTGCAGGTGAAGGCCTCCCCGTGTTCGAGAAGAACATGGTGACATTCCACAGGAATCCCTCAATCAAGTTAAAATAGTCACAAAACTACTTTCTAACAACCCAAGAGAAAGAATAGCTCTGGCGAAATCAAAACTTTGAATGAAAGATCTCATCTGTGGCAGACAGATTCCAAGATGGCCCCGGTGAGGCCACCTCCCGGTGTTTACACCCTTGTGCCCCTCCTGAGTGTGGGTGGAACCCGGGACTTGCTTCTAACCAGTGACATATATAGCAACAGTGACTGGATGTCACTTGCAAGCACTGATTACATAAGGTTCTAACTTCCACCTTGCTAGCTATCCCTGTAGACTCACTCCCCCACTGGGTTTGATGAAGCAAGCCATCATGTTGTCACAGCTGCTGCCCTATGGGGACTCTGACTTGGTGAAGAACTGACGGAGGCCTCAGGCTGACAGCCAGCAAGGAATTAGAGCTCTCGGTCCAACTGCCAGCAAAAACTCAGGCCTGCTAACGGCCACGTGAGTTGAGGTGGACCCACCCCCAGTCAAGTGTTCAGATGAGACCCAGCCCCAGGGGATACTTTGATGGCAACTTCATGAGAGACCCTGGGGCAGAGGCCCCAGGAAAGCTGGGCTTTTTGATTCCTGATCCACAGAACCTGGGAGATAATAAATGTGTGCTTTAACCTGCTAAATTTGTGGTAATCTATCACAACAGTGACAGATAACTAACACACCATCCAAGCCTCAAATAAAGCCAACATTGGTAAACATATGTAACTTTTCCTCTGTTAAGAGACAACTTAGCATGCTGGGACCTTGCTAGCTTAAGAAGATATTTTTTTTGAGGGGGTACCTGGGTGGCTCAGTCGGTTAAGCGTTTACCTTTGGCTCTGGTTACAATCTCAGGGTCCCGGGATGGGGTCCCACATCAGGCTCCCTTCTCAGCGGGGAGTCTGCTTTGCACTCTCTCTCTGCCCCTCCCCTCCACTCATGCTTTCTCTCTCAATCTCTCTAATAAAGAAATAAAATCTTAAAATATATATGCATATATATTTTATATATAAAATATATTTATTTATAAAACATATTTTTATATTTTTATCTTACTTATATTATTTATAATATATATATTATATATGTATATCTTTTAAGATTTTATTTATTTATTTAAGAGAGGGTATGGTGGGGCAGAGGGAGAATCTTTCAAGCAGACTCCCCACTGAGCAAAGAGAAAATTCAAGGCTTGATCCCACGACCCTGAGATTACAACCTGAGCCGAAATCAAGAGTCAGACGCTTAACCAACTGAGCTACCCAGGCACCTCTAAAAAGATGATAATTTAGTGAGACATTATTTCCTTTCCTTGGTCTCTCCTCTAAGCCTTATTCCTTAGTTCCTTTTCGTTAAAATAGCATCAGAAGCCTCAAGTTTTCTTCCTTCTTATGTAACAAATGTTAAATACTCGAAATTTCAAAACTTGCATGTCTTGAGTTCAATCCCATCCAACCACAAACTGAAGACTTAAAAAGCCTTAAAAAAAAACAAAAAACAAGACAAAACCAAAAACTGGTGTTTTCAAATGAGTGCCCCTATTTTTCCTAGCCCAGAGTTCCAAAAAGCTACACGTTCACATTCTCAAACACATGAGCTGGTTTTTTAAGACTCTTGCAAATAATTATTTTCTACATTAAAAGCTTCGGTTAAGGTCACAGCTTCCAAAAACTGCAGAACATTCTTACTTACATCCGGAAGTCTGTAGAGCTTCATTGTTCTTTGTAAAGTCATATTTCTACTCAAGTGAGAAAACTTCACTTCTACCAGTTTTCTGGGGTTTAGTGATCGATGCCAGTATCTGGAATACAATAAAGGTTTTAAAACCTGATTGGTTTCTAACCCTACCAGTTGCTTACTCTTGGTCTCAACTCAGCTGTTGCAGAAGCATTTAACGAACACTCGAACACTCAAGATGTCCCCAGCACAGTGCTGGATGCTGGCCCTCTTGTCTAATTATTTTATCAGCTGTTTTTTTACATCTAAAATACGTCCTTGCTTTTCTAGTTATGTTCCCTTGTAGTCTGTGACCTTTCATCTCTTTCAGTAAAGAGCAAGCATAAAATT
Source organism: Potos flavus (assembly GCA_028534135.1). Classification (NCBI taxonomy): domain Eukaryota; kingdom Metazoa; phylum Chordata; class Mammalia; order Carnivora; family Procyonidae; genus Potos; species Potos flavus. The sequence goes on from CM052897.1 coordinate 102,143,852, forward strand.
GCAAAATAAAGTTAAAAAAAAATGCCCAGTCCGCAAGTATTTAACGACCAGTACTGATTCTACAGAAAGCAAACCCAAAAGTTTAAAAACATGAAAACATCCCTCCTATTAGTAGCTGTCGCTTTTATATAATGCACACCAAGGAAAACAACTTTTTGAGAAACTACCTTGAATTTCTTTAGTGATTCCAGTTTAGGTACTAGGATGATTTGTATCAAAACACACCTGCGAAGTCCTACCTGTTCAGGTTATTTATGAATAATTTAATGGGAGATAGTCGCTTTACATTTTATCTTTTGCATTACGTTTAGCAAAAATTTCATCCTATTTGAGTCAAAAAAATAGTCAAGAGAGATAAAAGCCCCGAGGCTTTACGAACAGGTTAATCCAGGGACAAATCTGATAAACCATTTTCTCCCTGGATTAACCTTTGAAAGCTTGATAAGAACAGATGAAGTCATAAAAACAGAGTTTAAGCCTCTTCTTACTCTCAGCAAACAAGTTTGTTTGGGCTTCTCAACTGGTGTTTATCAAGCATTTGGAACAGTTCCCTGACAGCCAGGGCAGAGCCTGGTATAAACCTGAGGGCTTGAAGGAAAGAAAATGCTAGCAGGCTGGATGTTTCAAGATCACAGAGAGGCAGCGCTGGTCTTTCCAACGGAAGGGACACAGAAATATAGAACCAGCATCATTAGCAGGAAAATGTTAAAAAGTAGCGTTCCCCCCCCTCCTTTTTTTAATCACGAAGTGGTTCTATGGCAAATGGGAAAGAACAGTGGTCACAGTGTTTCTTGGGTCTGGTCTCCCCCTCTGCTACCAAACCAACTACATAATGACAGGTAAGCCCAAACCCCCAAGTTACACGTTAGAATAACTGGTAGCAACACAGCAGGGAGGCAAGGCTCAAGGTGAAACTCTGGTGCTGTTACCTGCAGGTAGCCACCGGCTTAGGAAGAACCACGCCAGCTGTATAGACGGCCTGAAAAATCCCTTCCAGGTTCACTCTTCTGGTTATTTCGCGAATTAACACTGGGGCTACCCGTTTTGATCTCAATTTCTTATGAACACAAAGGAAGTTGATCTCTACCATCTTCTTCACACTAAGAAAGAGAAAGATGTCAAAAACTGGAGGGAACGTATGACAAAAACATTTTTAAAAATAAGACAACACCCATGACATTTCAAAGAATAAGAAACCGAAAGACCCCCCTCAACACAATATTTAAGAAAAATAGCCCATCATTTAGGCATTTCACAAGTTCAGATGGATACACTAGTCCCCAAATCCCTTGCAAAAATGATTATAACTCTAGGCCATGGAGACCCAAACCCCCTTGTCCTAAATAAATTTAAGACTTTAATTTTTGTTTCTAAGTTTTCACTTTAGGAAATAGGTAGATGTGCCTCAAAGTTTCTACATCTGTTTTTTTTCTGTAATGTGCGGAATTAGGACACTAACTCAGTCGCCCAGCTGCACAATCTGGTAAGATGTTGCTTTGGAGTAGCTAGGATCCTGAGGATCTTAGGATCCTGAGAGGGGCCCTGACCAGAGGAGAGCTGGTGTTCTTCTGAGCTCCAGGAAATTTCAAAGCTTCAAAGCCTGTTTCCTGCTCTGGTCCTAGATACGCAGGCCTTCCACGAGGCACAGAGACTCCTTGACAGCAAAATGCTCTTTATTTTTTTAGAAACTGAGGGCTTTATTTTTTTTAATTTATTTTTATTTTTTTTAAGATTTTATTTATTTATTTGAGAGAGAGAGAGATCACAAGTAGGCAGAGAGGCAGGCAGAGAGAGAGGGAGAAGCAGGCTTCCCGCTGAGCAGAGAGCCCGATGTGGGGCTCGATCCCAGGACCCTGAGATCATGACCTGAGCCGAAGGCAGAGGCTTTAACCCACTGAGCCACCCAGGCGCCCCAGCAAAATGCTCTTTAGCAGCAAAGAACCTAACCCAATACATTGAAAGGTAAACAGCATTAGATCTCTGACTTTCTGGGCCAGAGACCCAGAACAAAAATGCAACATAGTTATCCTATGGATAAAAAGATATTTTAAAAAATCTCTCTCCTAAAAGCTTTCAAGGTAATTTCTTTCTCCAGAAATAAATCTGAAATACCTATTTATAGCTTCCTTTATTCTGATATCTACACATCCACATGTATATGTATATATACATAAACCGTGTCTGTGTGTGTGTGTACTGAGATTGAGAGAGAGTGCTGTCCTTTTTTGCTGTTTGCAGTCCAATTTTGTTTTTATTAAATCAACTTTATTTTTTAGAGCAGTTTTAGGTTTAGCAAAACGGAGCAGAAAGTAGAGTTCCCGTAGACCTCCCCGCCCCCACCCATGCACAACCTCCCCCACGAACAACAATCTGCAGAAGTAATTTTTAAAAGCCTATTGTAACAGCAATTCTTGGAAAAGAAACCAACACGGACAAGCTTTAATGGGTACCTGTCATAAATCCGAATGTTTGCTGGAATGGCGCTTATGAATCCTACTAGTTTTTTGTTCGAAGATACTCGGACCCCACAGTGCCACTGCAGAAGCCAGCCCGGGGGACGCAGGGCCCTGAAGTCGAAGCAGGTGAGGAAAACAGGCGTCGTTAGTGTCCAGGAACCCAGGGAGAGACCGAGGCACGCCACCCCGACTGCCCGCGCCCGGGGCGCCCCCCATTGGCCAGCCTGACTCACCACAGCAGGAACTCAGGCGAGTAGTCAAACCGAAACACGCTCTCCTCATCTTCCACGTAATTCTCATTTAACAGCGTGTACAGCTCTTTGAGCTACGAGACAAGTGAGTGTCCTGTCTACGGTGCTCGCAACCCCCGCCCCCCGGAGCACTGTGTGTGAGGGCAGCTGTTGGACCCAAGATGGTTACTCACCACGTCTGCGTTACCCAAGTCCAGGGTGTCCCACATAAAACCCTGCGGCAGGGAATAGGGCTCCTGGCGCACGTTGTCTTTGTCCGCTTCAATGGCCCCGTGAGAGGTTATGACTTCATCTGGTGAGGGGCAGAGGAGAAAAGAGACGGACAAAATGAGAATATTCGATGACAAAGTATTCTGATGATCCCAAAATGTCCCAGAAAACAAAATCATTTCTAGGGGACTTGGGTTTCATATCATCATTGAAAATACGCTATTGTTTCAGCTACTTCTGGAGTGAGACAGGGTAGCTAGCTAGGTAGTGGGGAAGAGCCGCTATCTCACCAATTAAACAGAAGGAGCAATCGTTTCTCATGCTATGACAGGGTGTGTATTACGACATGACTGTGACTTCTCAGTCTCAACCCCTAGATGACAGATCCGTCACACTGCACTGCAGTGGACAGCTTAGGTCCAACGGCTTGGAGAGGGTCTCTTCTTACTCTGCATTTCAAATACCTGGGGTGGTGGTGGTGGGGAGCGCTACAGTGATCTCTGACCCTTCCCAGCAACACGTACAACTAATTTCGGGACTACTGGCAGTGCAGCTGAAGTCATCCATGTCTCCAGTGACCTCCACAAAGGTGCCCTTCTCCAGTTCCTCCCCCACAGCTTCCCAGTGTGACCGGGATAGAACCCAGGCCCCTGCCTGTGGCTGATCCCACCTGGCCACCCACCTGGCCTTGCTCTCCAGCTTCGTCCATGCTGATCCCCCCCAGGCTGGCCCCAGCTCGTGGTGTCTGGGCTTTCCCTCTGCTCTCGCAGCCCTTCCCCTGCTCTCTGTGCTTGAGTGTTTGCAGATAAAAGCTTACACATCACTTTCGCACAGCATTTTTCCCTGACTAAACCTTCTCCCTACCTGGAGGATGCCTTGCCTTTGTCCCCACCTGGCCGCCATTTTTATCCTACTTTTCCATCACTGCTTCCCCGGCATGTTCCCCAGTGCCTGGCACTGAAGGCACTCAACACTGACCTGCTAACTATCACTCAGCCATAAAAAACAAGGCAATCTTCCCATCGGTGACCCTGAAGGCATTATGTGAAGTGAATTAGATCAGAGAGAGAAAGACAAATACTATACGATTTCACTTGTATGTAGAATCTAAAAAAAACAAAAATGCTGAATTCCTAGACACAGAGAACAGTCTAGTAGTTGGCAAGGGTGGGGGTGGGGGGTGTGAAATGGGTGAAGGGGATCAAAAGGCACAAAATTCCAGTTATAAAGCAAGTTCTGAGGACATAATACACAGCATGGTGATCACAGTTAATACTACTACACTGCATATTTGAAAAGTCGCTAAGACAGTAGATCTTAAAAGTCTTTACTACAAGAAACAAATTCTGTAAGTCGGGGTGGTGAAGGATGGTATCTAGACCTATGGCGGGGGTCATCTCACGATGTATATAAACATTATGTTCGACACCTGAAACTAATAAAGTGCTGTATGGCAATTGCATCTCAAAGAAGAAATAAATAAACAGAACCAGAAGGAAAAAAAAAAAAAAAAGAAACAGATATCTGGGGAATAAATGACCTTCAGGTACAGGGTTTGACCTCACCTTTTTACAGGGGGAAGCCACAGGGGCTCTACCACCTCCAAGGGGTCTTGCTTCTCGTTCTTTCTAGCCCCTGACTTTGTTGGTCACTACTGCTGCACCAGCTCACCCCTGTATAATACCTTAGGCCTCGTCAAGTCAGCCTGAGTGGCCAGATTCGCAGCTGCTCCCTGAGAGTGCCTTCAGGACGTCTGCCTAGAGCTTGGCTCCCCAACCAACACTGGCGACAGCCTCAGGCTGCCTCTGCCCACACCCTCACCCCCCCCCCCCCACCACTGCTGCCTTCACTCAGGTGCAAACGGGCATTCAAAGAACTCAGGGGAACCTGCAGGGATTTAGGGGAGGGGCCAAAATCTGGTGCACCCTGGCTATCTTCCCAAAGATGTGTGCTGATCTTAAGAGGTGGCCTGCTTGTCCCCGGGGCCGTGAACTGAAAGCCAGCAGCAGCGTGCCAGGCAGCATTCAGCTAAACCCAATATATCCAGATCAGTAGACCCATATCCCTTTCGCTAATGGTCAATTCAATTGCATTTAAAATCCTGTAAATTCATTCTAGGGAGTCTTCCTCCAGGACCAAACACATGTATTTCTAGAGCCTGAAGGAAAAGACAAGGGAGGAGAATTGCTTTCCTCGATCTTTCACACTCCCAAGCCTGTGCTTTTTCCAGATGTGTGGGGCGGACATGGCTGGCAGGGGAGTGGGTACTTCAAAAAGGTTGAAAATCATTATTTGAGGGCACAGACAAGGATTGTTCCCGGATTTTTAAGCGATAAAGTGGATAATTTGTACATAACTGGACTATTAAGAGATCTGGATGACAATCCTTTCTCTTACACGGATTCTGGAACCCGAACAATCAAGAAAGAAGAACAGAGAAAAAATTATAATCTATTTTCAAAGGAGGACAATAGAAAGCAGCAGGTTTCGCTTTTAATGCAGTCATAAATATTTTTAGTGCATTTATAGCACCTTTTCTATTGTGAAAAGGGGAAGAGATAAATGATGTTTATAGAAACTTAGGAGGCTCAAGTCTGAGCAGAACGTGAGGGCGCAGGCCCCGTGCTGAGGGGAGAGGCCAGCTGCAGAGATGCCCATGCACCCGCGGCTCCCCCCAAGCACCCCCAAAGGGCCTGGGGTCCTTACTGCACTGCAGCGGTCTTGCCTGCTAGGAATTCAGGCCGGTGTGCAGGGTGCAGGATCCTAGCGTTAAGTAGCACGAAATTTTCCATTTCAAGAAGTTCTAGTAGGGCCAATATCCTGTGTCTTTTGGAACAAGTAAGATGTGAGACTACTAAAAATTTATGTATAGGAAAAACAATTCCATGAAGCTCGGGACCAAAAAAGGTACTGAGACTCTAAGGTTTCAAGTGGGAGAAGTTGATTTTTTTTTTATAGGAAGAGGAATTAGACTCTAAAATTGTGTCTACTGAATGCCAGTGTCACTACCCAATATTTCTATTTTAAGAAGAAAGACAGAACTTTTGTGTATATTGATAATCTGTGGTAAAACACAAATTATGGAAATCAATTTTCTTTTGTGGGTTTTTTTGTTTTTTGTTTTTTTTTGGTTTGTTGTTAACCCAGCTGTTTTTTTGGGGAGGGGGTGGGAAGAAAGGCAGAAAAGCTTACTTAATTTGGGTACTGGCTGTGTGTCCCAAAACTGGTATCTGTGTTTGGCAGCTTCATCGATACTCCTGGCGGGACCCTGGCACGCGGACAGCAGCTCCATGGCTCTCTGGATATCCTGCAACTTCTGCATTGGAATGGTGGGATTCTAGAACAGCAAAGACACATAGACACAAAAATGAGGAAGCCGCCACCCGGTCCCAAACCGGGGGCAGACACACGTGCCATCTGCCCTGGAGACTATAACGCCAAAAACCAACCACCTTCCTCTAAGTCTGGTCAGGGATGGGGCTCAAGGAGGCGAATGTATTAAAATAGAAGCAAACACATTATGTTAAGGGTAACAGTGCAGTTTTCACGGGGCTTTGATAATTTTGGGAAATCTGAAGTAAAGCCGACCACCCTGGCTTCAGGGTCCCCCCATCTGCAGAGGGTCCTCACCCGCACTCATCTGGGCGGAGCAGCAGAAAGGAGGAGGGACATGTACACAAGCCTTGCGACCAAAGCAGCCCGTCAGGCACACCCTCAGGTTCACTGTTGGGGTTTATGCCCTGCAGCAGCAATGTGGGGCCAAAGGAAATAACTGCTAGAATGGAAACCAGGCAGGCGAGGGAAATTTTAGTTTATTAAAAAAAAAAAAAAAAAAAGAGGAAGGAAGGAAGGGAGGGAGGGGAAGAAAGAAAATGAGAAGGGAGGGGAGAGGGGAGGGAAGGAGAAGAAAGGAAGGGAAGGGAAGGGAGAACAGAAGAGAAAGGAAGACAAAAGGGAAGGAAAGGAAAGGTGGAGAAGGGAATAGAGAGGAAGAGGGAAGGGAAGGAAGAAGGGAAGGGAAGAGGAAAGGGAAGGGGGAAGGGAAGAGAAGGGGGAAGGAAAGAGGGAAGGGAAGAGGGAAGGAAAGAAAGGAGATGAGTGCTGACCTGCGAAGGAAGTTTAATCAGGAATGGAAATCTCTAAATGTGCCTCCCACCAGGACCACACCCTGCCTTCTCCCAGCTCTGATGCTCCTCCAGAGACAAACCTCCCGAGAACAGTTTCTTTTGAGAGATTAGATCTTTGGCAACCACAGCCTCTTTTCCCCAACCCAAGTGTTGGAAACCAACTTTTTAAAGGAAAACATATTCTCAGTCTGGAAAACTGACAATACCTTTCAAATCTCAAGTTCCTTCCTCAAAGCCAATATTTCTCTTATCTCTGAAGATTCCCCCAGCTCTTTTTTTGGAAAGTCCCTAAGATAATGTAATCCCACATGGAAAGTGAGCCTATACTTTCCACTTAGGGCTGAACAGGAAAATCAACAGAGTTTTTTCAGTATGTCAAATTATTAGTTTTAGAATTTTGATGCCACATAAAGAATGCCCTTCACTGTAGTTCAGAAGTGGTTAAGAAGAATCTCAGAGCCCTTTGGTTTTCCTGTGTGCCAACACACTGGGAGCACCAAGGAAAGCTACCATCGACCCTTGCTGGTTTATTAATAGTAGCTCTGGACTTCTGGTCAACCTTGGATCTGATGTCTGTGGTCTGGAGCCAATCCCGTAACTTGAGAAGCTTTACCCACACGACACACTACAAATCAGGGTTTATTTAATACAGACCTCCCTGTGTTTGCTTTATCATTGGGTTTGCTTAGGATTCTTGCTCGGGTCTCTTCTGAACCTCCAACGTAGAGTAACTGATTTCCAACAAAATGAAATTTACACCCATTTGAACCCCTAACGAGGTTAGAAGACCTACAGCTTAAACAGGAACTCTGAGCACAGCATATTTCAACTAATGCTTGAACATGTACCCATTTATCTTTAAAAAGGCAAATTTGAACCCACAAAGCCTACACTGAATTTGTCATGGGAATTTTTCATTCCTAATTCTGGAGTTAAATTCTTGATCACGAATATAACAAACTCCAGCTAGTTTGCAGCAAACATAAATCAGCATCTTTGTTCCAAAGGAGCCAATAATATCTCAACTCCGTGAAGACAGACCTCAGAGTGGTTTCAAACCTAATTAGCCTCATTGGGTTGACTAGCAGTCTTTACATAAAACGACCATTCATGACATATTTATATCTGAATGCTCACTATTTTAAGTGCTTTCTTAAAGTGGATACGAGTAAGCACAATTTTCAAATCCATGGTGACAAAGCAGCAAGGAAAATTCAGCTATGACACATTCTTAAACCTGCCCATTCACTTTCCACCACATTAGCTTCCCACTACCATATCCCTAAGTCAGGTGCATCTCTTTCCTTCCGTGGAATACTATGCTCCAACTGTACTCTTTACCCTTTCCTTTCTAAAATTTAATACCTTGGAAAAATGTCCAAGTCCTCCACCATTAAGGAGTCTGAAGAATCCAGACAAATATTCATCTTATTCTGGTTCTTGGGTGCAGAGCAGAATATCACACAATCCACTGTAATTTACCGTGGCATTTAGAGCTAGCATTTTGTGTAAGGGAAAGAAGCTCCATTTCAAACAATGCAATGGAGAAAGGCCCACATTAACACAATCCTGATTTATTCTCCGTTGAAAAAGAAAATAACTTCTCTACCATACGATGCTAGCCGTTCCTCCTGCCTTGGCTAGCTCTAGTTTCTTATAAGTGACCAGAAGTAAGGGAAAGGCTCAAAGTGACCGGGGGTGCAGGGAGGGGTGCAAGCTGATGATGATGGTAGAAGCAATACGGAGGCTCAGAACTGCATATAAGTGACACCGCATTTATGTGAGGAAGCGACATTGAGAAATGGGAAAAACGTCTTGCGAGTTGATGGCGTACCTTATACGAGTGACCTCGGGAAGTAGGGCTGGTGGATAAGAGTATTTATTACCTGAGAGACGAGCTGAAAACCGAGGGGACAACACCCCATTTTCTTCTCACCCCACAAAGGCAGTCAGGGAAAACTGGGCAAAGTAGTAAGTATCCTCTCGGTCCTTACGTGTAAAACAACAAAAACTGCCTGCAAGACCCACTTTGCGCGATACAGTGTTAACTGTATGCAAGAAAGAAAAAATTCCAACCCTGCCCTATCTACAGTGCTTTAAGGTCATTTAACAGAAAGGCTCTAACTGTAAGCCCCCAACAGCCCCGTGAGCTGGGGCCAGAAGGCATCACCCCCACCTCGCAGATGAGGAAACGGGCTCACGGAGGGCGGCTCGTGAGCCGCCACACAGCTTGTGAGCTACGGGGCCGGGTCCGAGCCCGTGTTCCCTGGCGCGCTCCCGAGCCCCTCAGCCACACCACGACCCCTGGGACAACAGACGTGGAGCTGCAAACATCAGGATCATCTGTGTGCTTCGTCACACTTCTAACGTCACTCCTGTGCCCTGTGAGTTTCCTGCACAGAGAGAGGGCCCTGTGCTCCCCCGTGGACCGCACACAAGGCCTGTGCTCCCAGCCAGGATGACCGGGGTCGGCCCCCCAGGCGGGGACGCCTGCCATTGGCACCACCAGAGCCCCGCAAGGCCGGCCAGCCGCCCACCCTGGGGCTCAGCAACAACTGCCAGCTGGGTCTCAGGCAGGTGTTTCTCCGGCGGGAACGTCAGGAGCTGCGCCCCACCCTCGGGAAAGGGATGTAAGCATGGCCGCTCAAGCCTAAGAGTCGGATTCAAGGTCGTAAGACTTACCTGCGGCTGCTCCCGTGGGAATCTGCTGCCAGATCGTGGGGTGCTATTCAGGTAATTAGACAGACACCCAGAAAAATTAAAATGTGAATATCTTCTGAACTGAAAGTAACGAAATATTAAGCGTAACTTCAAAACAACAACACACACCTAAGAAGCTCACTCTGAGACTGACTTCTATCACTACAGTCTATGTACTCATTTGCTCTGAGAAAAAGGAAAAATGCAGGTTGTATCTCCATACACACAAAAACACAGTCTGTACCTCTTATTTAGGTACCAACGTCAGCAGCAGGAAGGCTGTAAAGCCCTCCGGGGACCAGCGCCACCCAGTACAAGGTCACGGCAAAACCCTGGGTACGCCTCCACTCCCGAGGGACGCTGAGCCCTATAATCCAGCTCGCACATGCGGGAGGAACCACAGAGGCTAAAATAAAATAAGGGTCTCACTTTGGAAGGCTGCTGGATTTTAATCTCCTGGGAATCAGAGGCCGAGTCTGACTTGGTGCCTCCGGAGTTCGGTTTCTCCTTTTTTCTCTTCTGTTTCTTCTTTTTCTTTTTGGCACCCAAATCCCCTCCAGGACTTCTGTTAGGAAATTCACAGAGGGTAAAACAAGAACAAAAAAATCATTATACAAAATTAATCATTGAGAAGAACACAAATTATACCCGGGAGGAAAAAAAAGAAAACTAAGTTAGGATGCCTCATATTGTGATTTATAAGAAATGTATATATTTGATCATTCAGACGACCTAATATATAGCTCTTGTACATATTTCCTAAGTGACAAGAGCTTAAAAATGTCTGTTATGTTAATAAGGTGACTTGTGGAAAGTGCCTAAGGATGGGGGTTGGTGGCCTGTGGTGCCAGCCCTGTGATCAGAGGGTTGGAACTTCCATTCCCAGCCCGTAACTGCCAGGGAGGAGGGGAACGTAGCAGGATGGCTGGTGATTTAATCAGTTGTGCCTATGTAATGAAGTCTCTATAAAAACCCCGAAAAACAGGGTTTTCCTTGTACAGATTCAGGGAGAGTGGGGCATGGAAGCTCGGCATGCCTTTCCCACACCTGGCCCTGTGCATCTCTTCCACCTGGCCTTTCCCCAGTCCTATCCTTTTATGATAAACCAGTCATCTAGTAAAGAAAATGTTTCTATTACTTCCGTGAGCAAAATCGATCAAATCTGAGCAAAGGGTCTTGGGACCCTTCGATATACAGCTGGCGGGTCAGGAGGACAGGCAACAGCTTGGGCTTGCTTGCGACTGGCATCTGAAGTTGGGGGCGGTGTGCGGTGGGAGCAGTCCTGTGGGACTGAACCCCTGCCCCGGAGAATCTGATGCTCCCTCCTGGCGGACCGAATCAGAACATATCAGAATGGAGTTAAATGAGAATTCCGCCGGTGTCCTGTGGAAAGCCCGCCCTCCACATGCACGTGATGGGATTAGATCCAGAAACTCAAAATGGGATATAAAGTGGGAAATGAAACTTAATCAGATGAGAAGTTAACGGGACAAGGAACTCGGAAGAATTATTCGCCTACACACAGTCCCACTGCAGATGCTCAGATAGCATGCGAGCAGGAAAACTGTAGATAGAAACAGTATTTTATGATGGAAGTCAAGTAGTTTCACGCTGAACCACGGCTCTGCTAACCGACTTTTTAGGCAGCCTTTTAAGGGAGAGATGCGTGTTGTAAAAAAAATTCCATGATAAACATCGCTTGGGTACAACAAACCACAAATCTCAACACAACAGAACCAAAGAATCTGTTTCTCTGCAGAAGGGGAAATTTTCCTTGGTAAATCATTTAACAAGAAGTAACAATAAAAAAATTCTACGTGAAAAAAATGTTCACTGGTAAAACATTTGTCTGGAACTCTTGTCATCTTATGGCTGTCACCCCCTGAAAGAGGGGAAGAGACCCCAGGAGATCTGCAAGTTTCCAGTTACTTGGGTCTACACTATCACAGTATTCCCAGAAGGGAAGTTAAAATTCAGAGATTGTTACTGCATTACTGCCTGGATGTAGGGAAAAGTGATCGGAACAATCAGTTCTACTCTATTGCCCTCAATGAACTGTATCTGCTGCTACCTACTTTCGCTCTTGCCTAATTATCAAATATCTATGCATCATACAAGACACAAATGTATCTATGTATTAACGGCCTTGTAACATTGTCCTCAGAGGCAGCCAATGGTTCTTCTGGTACATATTCTTCCAAAATTCTCTTTCTTCTCTAACCACTCCTTCATTTTCACTGTGAATAAGTTTTAAACAAAAATTAAATCTTAAACGTACCATTTGCCAACTCGCTTTTCTTCTGCTTTCACTTAACAATGTGTCTTAGACTTCTTCCCATGTCAGGAGATAGTGAGCTACTTTATTTCTTTTTAGCACCTAGAGAGCATTCCGTTGTGTAAATATATCATATTTAACCATCCCTACATTAAAAAATGCTGCTGTAGGGGCGACTGGGTGGCTCGGCCGATTAAACATCTGCCTTTGGCTCAGGTGATGATCCCGGGGTCCTGGGATCAAGCCCCACGGCAGCTCTGTGCTCAGCAGGGGAGTCTGTTTCTGTTACCCACCCCACCCTCTGCTCGTACTCTCTCTCTCAAATAAATAAAATATTTTTTTAAAAATGCTGTAAAAAAAATATTCTGGTACTTACATCTTTTTGCATTCATGCCGGTATGTCCAAAGATGGAAATGCTAGGTCAAAGAGCATGCACGTTTTTACTTTCAGTAGATAATTAAGATTGCTTTACTAAATACTGTACCAATATGCACTCCACCAACATGGTTCCAAAAGTAAGGAGCTTAGAAATCACCACTCCATCTTAACAGACTGAAAAACCAACAACTCCTCTTGGATTCATGGGAAAGGCAAGGACACAGGACGACGACTGGCCCCAAGACCGGCCAGACAGGTGAATGCAGGGCATTGCAGCTTCCCCAAGCAAAGCCTCAGGAATGCAAACCTCCACGGCAGCTGTGCTCAGATAAGAAAACCAGAGGTGTGACTGCCCATGCTGGGACTTGTGTGTGGACCAGGGGGACCCAGTCCCAGGGGTCTCCCAGACTTCCATGAGTTTTCCCAGAACAAACAGCAGACAAAAATCCCCCCATGCTTCCAGCCGTGGGAGGGGAAGAGGGACCCTTCTGAAATGAGCCAGAGCACTCCGTTCTCAACAAGGCCTGCCCCCAGAAGAAACGAGCCGACCAGAGCCTAACTGACATGGGGAAATACCCAAACCCAGTCCACGGTAGCATCCTGTCCCACATAAGAGGGGAGGAGGAAACGGAGGAAACACGAGCGGGTTCAGAGCCCAGAGGCCCAGGCTCACTAAGGGCTGGGAGGGGCCACAGTGCAGGATGGCAGAACCCCCACACCCTTACCTCTCACCACCACACGACTGAAGCAGCCAACAGCAGCCCCTCTTACCCGCTACCTCACGTCTCGCTACCCAGAAAAAATTATAAGGCATACTGAGAGGCCAGAAACACAGCTGGAAAAAAGACCAAGCACCAGAATCGGACAGGGCAGGGATGCTGCAATTGTCAGACCAGGAATTCAAAACCGCTAAGATTAATATCCTAAGGTCTCAAAGGAACAAAGTAGATAGCATGAAAGGGCAGACAACATTAACAGAGAGACAGAAAACCTAAGAAAGAGCCAGAAAGAAATGATAGAAATAAAAGACAATCTAAGAGAAATGACGAGGTCCTCTGATGGGCTTATTAGCAGACTGGACACAGCTGAGGAAAGAATCTCAGCTTGAAGATATAGCAACAGAAACCTTAACAGAAACCTCCAAAAGTGGGGCACCTGGGTGGCTCAGTCAGTTAAGCATCTGTCTTTTGATTTCTGGGTCAGCTCATGATCTCAGCACTGTGGCATCAAGCCCCGCACTGGGCCCCTCCACCGCCACTCTCACGCGCAAGCACACACCCTCTCAAAAATAAATAAATAAATAAATAAAACGAAAACAGAACAACAACAAAAGAAATGTCCAAAAGTGAGAAGCTAAGAGAACAATGATGAAACAGAACCGAATATCCAAAGGCCGTGGAACAACTACAAAAGGTGTAACATATGTGTGATGGGAATACCAGAAGGCAAAGGAGGAACACAAAAAATATCTGAAATCACCACTGAGAATTTTCCCAATGAAACTAAGATGTGTTTTGTTTGTTTGTTTTGAGAGAGAGAGAGAGAGCTCGTGCCAGTGGCGGGTGGGGGGGGGGGCAGAGGGAGAGAGAGAATCTTAAGCAACCTCCACACTCAGTGTGGGGCCCAACACAGGACTCAATCCCAGGACCCTGAGATCATGACATGAGCTGAAATCAAGAGTCAGATGCTTAACCAGCTGAGCCTTTCAGATGTCCCAAGATGTTTTTTATAAGAAAGGTAAGAGGAGGGGCACCTGGGTGGCTCAGTTGGTTAAGCGTCTGCCTTCAACTTGGGTCATGGTCCCTGGGTCCTGGGATCAAGTCCTGCATCGTGAGGCTCCTTGATCAGTAGGGAGTCTTCTCCCTCTCCCTGCTGCTTCCCCTGCTTGTGTTCTCTCTCTCTCTCTGACAAATAAATAAAATCTTAAAAAAAAAAAAAAAAAAAGAAAAGAAAGGTATGAGGAACGGGAATACATTTTTGTTGAGGGAAAAGCTAATAATGTGGTCCTAAAATGAGACTGGTTACTTAAAGAAGGAAAACTTAAGACAAAATTTGAATGTAAAAAGAGAAGTTGTAGCAGGTTTGTGAAGGGAATTTTTGAAAAAGAATTTCATGTGTGGTCAGGACTCAGCCTGGAATGAATGGATTTTTAAAAAAAGATTTTATTTATTTATTTGATAGAAAGAGACCCAGCAAGAGAGGGAACACAAGCAGGGGGAGTGGGAGAGGGAGACGCAGGCTTTCTGCAGAGCAAGGAGCCTGATGCCAGGCTCGATCCCAGGACCCTGGGATCATGACCTGAGCCAACAGATGCTTAAAGACTGAGTCACCTAGGCGCCCCTGGAATGAATGAATTTTAAAAGTACACCTGTATAAGATTAAAATTTGGCTCTCCTCTCTGTTAAAAACAAAAGTTTTCTTGGATTGTTGGCTTGCTCTTGATAAGAAACTGCAAATGAAGCTATTTTTCTTTATCTGCCCAGAAAGCCAAAGTTTCTAGCTTTGTCTTTATCAGATCTTTGATTACTAAGAGAACCGAAACATCTCAATATGAAAGGAACTACGTTTTGTCAACAAGTAGGCTTCTACAGAATAGATAATTAAATATTAAGTTTTGTAATGATCTGTAATACTATTTGGATATGTGCTTCAAAACCTTCTGAGGTTTTTAGCAAAAGTTCCCAAATACTCAAATCTGCATGAATTGTTTTGACTAGATTAGGTTTGTTTATTTGGTATGTTCATTTACTTGGGGAACACTGTCAAACAAATGATGATAAACCTTCTTAGGTTATGTTGTAGGGGTAAAATGCTATCACTGTTGTAGACATTATATGAAATCTCTCAAGTTTTAATATGTCTTGGTATAAGGTCATCATTTGATTCCAATTACTGAAATGTATGTCACTGAAATAACTGGATTTCCTTGTTAACTGCATGATAATGAGCCAGGTCTTTAAACATGGCCATTTTTGAGTCATTGATAGTTATTGTGCTGATGCTCTTACAAAATCTGTTTCATCTTCAAGGAGGTTCATTCAAAGGACTTTTGACAAATACAGGTTTCTGATATCTTTAAGATCATAAAGTTAGACTGGGTAAAAATTTCTGGAACTAAAGGAAAAGCTGCATTCAAACAGAATAAGAATTAGTAACATGGGACTGAATGAAATGAGAAAGAGGATTATAGTTTTTGTGACTCTTGCTGGAAACATTGCTGGTTCTCCAATGTTTGCTCTTCCAGATCTAAAGAAACAGTTTCTACTAGGATATCTATAACTTACATAAATATGGTAAAATATTCCTTTGTGAACAAATTGAAACATAAATTTATTTTTTCTCCTTTCCCAAACCCTCTAGAATTCAGAAACTCTCAGTGAGTTTTCTTTCTTTGGCGGCAATTCTAATTATTTGGATAAGTTCATAACAATCTGGTCTTGTAACAGGACACCACTGGAAACACAAGTTACGTTACCAAGGTTTTGACTGGAATGTCATAGTAGAGAGACACACATAGACTCAGATGTGACCAGTGAGCTTTAAGGAACTATTAAAGTTGACTTCATGGTGTCAATAGAGCCCCTTGGAAATGCTGGCCTGATACTTTGCTTACAGTTCCCAGCAGCCTTAC
Organism: Potos flavus; assembly: GCA_028534135.1. Lineage (NCBI taxonomy): Eukaryota > Metazoa > Chordata > Mammalia > Carnivora > Procyonidae > Potos > Potos flavus. The sequence goes on from CM052897.1 coordinate 102,159,881, forward strand.
CAAGGTGAGTAAAGAATGTCACTTCCTGGCAGGTGCATGGAACTTCAGGATATTCTGGGGACCTGAAGAAGAGGAATTCACCCAAATCTACAGGTACTGCAGGCAAATCTGACAGCAATTATTTGGCTAAGTTTCTGGCCTTAAGAGGCTATTAAAAGTTCAATCTGAAATACCTCATAAAAAGTTCCAGCAAAGCAGATTTATAAGGACTTATACTGTCAATCACTATTCTTGCTGTGCTTATGTAAATAATCAGGTCACGTCTGTTAAAACTGGACTTATTTTACAAACAAATTAGTCTTCGTTTGGCTACCTTTGATGGAAATGAGGGTGATTTTATTTTATTTTATTTTTAAGATTGTATTTATTTATTTGACACAGCGAGAGAGGGAACACAAGCAGGGGGAGTGGGAGAGGGAGAAACAGGCTTCCTGCCGAGCAGGGAGCCTGATGTGGGGCTCAATCCCAGAACCCTGGGATCATGACCTGAGCCGAACGCAGACACTTAACGACTGAGCCACCCAGGCGTCCCGAGGGTGATTTTAAAAAGAAAAATTATATTTCAATAACACACCTTTGGAGAGGTTAAATTCTATCTCTGATCGTCTTTAAATGTTTATTGTTTGCCTAAGCTAGACAACTTGAGGTAAACTTCAGAGAAATTGACACAATACCTCGTGTACGGACATTCTTCTTACCTGTTTCTCTACGGGGCTAACAGGACTCCATGGGCACGTGATTATTTTAATAGCTGGACAATAGGATGGACTCCCCAACAGTTGTGTAACTCAACTATCACCTTGACTGAATCTCTGTGGCTAGGATGGAAAAATCGCTCCTCAAAAGCCAGAGCAGACTCTACTCCATGGGTTAGCTATGGACTTGTGGAGAGAGTGAATGGCCCAACGTTCTCATGACTGAAATCGACGATGCAGTTGGGGATGCCCATATCCCCCAAGAGGAGTGCCTCCCACCTGCCAGTGATTCCTTGTAATTAAGACATTGTTAAAGCCAGACATCAGGCAAGGTGGTTTTTTGATAGTTTTATCCCTTAATCGTATTTGTCCCAGGAGCTGCCTCTATCAATGTAGAATTACAAGTAGAGGCCTTAGCTAAGCATACAGTAGCCATCTTTAATTAAACCTGGCACCCATTCACCCTCCTAAATGATGAAACCACGTAAATTCAAAAAGTAGTCCTTCAAAACTGGATGGCCCTTGATATTTTGAGAGCAGCCCAAAGAAGAACCTATGCTTTCATTAAAACAGAATGTTGTGTCTGTATTTCAAATTACTCAAAAAACGTAACTGAGGCCACATATTTATTTTTTTATTTTTATTTTTTTTGAAGCCACAGATTTAAATAAACTCATCACTGCTATAAATACTCTAGCTCTAGATCCTTTTAGCAGGATCTAAATTTGATTCCTTCCAAATAGAAATATGCCCTGCTAAGCATTGCTATTCTTTCTTGTTCTTTTTGGTGGTTGTTTGACTTTCTGTATTCGTCAAACAGGAGCCTGTTAGTCACACATGCTTGGAGATGCCTTTATTGTGTATTTCAGGAGGGACTAGAGAAATGAAGTTCTCCTACCCTGTCAAAGTCTTCCATTCCAAAATCCCTCCATCATCCCTGGACAGCAGGAGTAGCTACAGAAGAAATGGCTGCCGTCCCTTCTCGTTGCACAAAAATGGAATGGTGTTTTGACAGAGGGGATTTGTAAGAGGACTCCAACTACCTTCCCTTTTACCTCAGTCTGTACTTTCTAACTGATTAAGTTCTTTCCAGCTTACCTCTTAACTCAGGCAAAAGACCTTCCAGGCAAAGCATCCCATGACAGGAAACAAAACTACTTCTTCAGGGAATAGGGACCCCCTAGACAGCAGCAAGACTCCCAAGGCAATGATCGACCTGACCTTTACTGTCCCTCTCCTGTATCCACCAACCTTTGTCCACAGTTTGCTTATATAAACCTGGGAGTATCTTCAGCACTTTGGAAACAGTCTTTTGAGACACTAGTCTCCTGACTTCCCGGTGTTGGCTTCACAGAAATAAATTCCTTCCCTGTTCCGCCACCATGCATCTCTCTACCTTTGGATTTTGTCAGCGATGAGCGGCTGACCCTGGTCTGTTTGGGACCCCTGAAGCCAGGTACTTTTGCACCCCTGTGCCCTGGCTATAGTTCCCTTCCCCTGGATGTATGCACTTACAGTCTTGTGACTCACTTATAAGCAATCATTCACAACAAGTGTGTCACTATGTGACTTCCAAGTCTAGTGAGAAAAGCCAGCAAAAGCCACCCGCTACTTGTGGAACGCTCTCTCCATCAGACAACCTTGAGACCTGCCCTGCTGGTGAGGCCACAGGTAGGCACACTGAGGGAGAAGCAAGCTGAGCTCCCACTAACGGCCAGCCACCTGAGTGAGCCACCTGGGGGGTCCAGTCTAGTGGAGCCTTGGGCTTACTGCAGTCCCAGCTGAAATCTGCATGCGACCACCTGGGAGACCCCCAGTGAGAAGCTCCTGCAACTGGGCCGGTTTCCAAATTCCTAACCCGCAGGATCTGTGAGCCTAATAAACTGGTTGCTCTTTGTTACAGAGCAAGTCACCGGAACATAAAGATATAACAACAATCAAAGCAAAGTCTTGTTTTATGAGGCATATATATATATATGTATATATATATATATATATATTTTAAAGATTTTATTTATTTATTTGACAGAGAGAGAGAGAGATCACAGGTAGCCAGAGAGGCAGGCAGAGAGAGAGGGAGAAGCAGGCTCCCCGCTGAGCAGAAAGCCCGATGTGGGGCTCGATCCCAGGACCCTGAGATCATGATCTGAGCCGAAGGCAGAGGCCTTAACCCATTGAGCCATTCAAGCGCCCCGAGGCATATATTTCTAAGGCAATAGAGAATACACAAATGGCAGACCCATTTGTGGGTCTTACAGACAAGGTCTCTAAGTGCGTAGCCTGGTGGCTTGCACAAAGAAAGCCAGTCAATAATCAGTAGGTACTGTTATTATTATAGTTAAGCATGTTGTTTCCCCTGCCAGGACACCCTTCTCTCCTTCACTGCCTGGCAAATTGCTCGTCAGTCAAGATTCAGGCCAAGAATCACCTCCTTGGAGAAAGCTTCTGGTTCCTCCCCTGATCTGAATCAGGGGCCCCTGACTCAAAGACTCCCCTGCCATCTGAGCACCGTTCTATTCAGCACACTCTAACTTGGTGTTCTTAGCTGCTTTTCCCACTACAGTGTAAGCTCCTTAGGAACAGAAAGACTCTCATTTCTCTATAAAATGTACGAAATAGTAGGAAAATATATATCAGTCCCTGATTATCAAGAAGACCAAGCCACGATTAGAAGTTTGGAATTTTCTGTCCCAACCCCTCATTTTTGAGAGAGGGGCTGGAAATGGAGTCAATGATGGATCATGCCTACTCATGAAGGCTTCATAAAAATCCCAAACGTCCAGGGTTCAGAGAGCTTCCAGGTTGATGAGTACGGGGAGGTGCTGGGAGGGTGGTGCACGGAGGGGGTGTGCAGGGAAGCTCCGTGCCTCCTCCCACATACCTTGCTCTATGCATCTCTTCCAACTGAATGTGTATCTGTATCCTTTATTGTATTTTTAAATAATAAATTGGTAAACAGTAAGTCCTCTGTTTTCCTGAGTTTGGGGAATTCAAATTAATCAAACCCGAAGAGGCAGTCATGGTAACCTCCCAATTTACAGGCACTCGGCCAGAAGCAGGGGTGATGACAGGTGCTCAGGACTGGCCCCTGAGGCAGGGGGAGGGCAGTCACGCAGGCCTACCTCCAGGAGGGCAGTCTGGGAACTGAGTTAATGCGTAGGGCACCCAGCGGTGCGGCAGAACTGCCTGGTGAGGAAGCCCCCTCCCCTGGTATCCCAGTGCTGTGATGGGGCAGCAGCGTGAAGGTAAAGGAGAAACACAGTGGGAGAGCTGGGATTTTCCTACTCAGATGTGTGGTAAACGTTATTCACGCTCACCAGTATTTCGTTATTCACGCTCACCAGTATTTCGGAATCTCCTCTCCTGTGGGCGCTAGAAAGTATGATGCACAAACATCCCCCACACCCTCAGAAGTGAGGCGTGGGCAGGCGGTTTGCTTAGCCAGTGGGAGATGAGGACAAGTAACAGGTGTTGCTCCCAGGTGGAAACTGGAGCGTTATTACACCTTCCTCTTTGCTGACTCTCCTCCCAGCCAAGTCCTGCAGCCCTGATCAAGATGACGGCCATCAGAAGAAGACGGAGCCTCCCGCCTCGCTGGGGCCCCGAGTACCTCAAAGAAGTGGAGGCCCTTGCCTGCACGCACACAGTGTGTGTGGGAGACAGATCTTTGGTGACTGACACAACAGATTGTGAGGCTTTTTGTTTGTGTTAAGCTCAGGATTACTTAAAGTCTACTACCTGATACAAAGCATTAGCCTCTCACCCAAAAGCAAGGTCGTAAAGGGACTCCTCCTTCCCTCGGTTAGTATGTACTAAACTCATAAACTTTTCAATTTTAAGATGGACAATTCACTCCTCTGTAAAGTCCAAATATGAAAGGTATCTTCCATAGTGAGAAAAACTGTCGAAGAACAGTGCTTCTGATAGAGATTCATAGTTTCCTATTCCTGGTCCTAAAATAGAAAGTAGTTGTACATTTCTGGAGACACATGAAGACCCTGCCAAATGGTACCCTAGTGGTCTAAAAACAGTAATGCATTTCCACCCCAAAATGAGTGGTTTATTTTCATCAGATTTGAGCAGAATCAAATTTGTACTATTGTGATGTTTACATTTAAAATCATCTGGTGGCTAAAGACAACCATAAATATCTGACTAGCAACTGGGCTTAAACAAACACATCACAGCCACAGAGCGGAGCTGGAAATATGCCGTGGGTAAGTATGGTTTTGTGAATTCTCTGATTTGGGAGTGCGAGTATCGAGTATTTCAGGCTTTCCTCCCTCAACGCTCCCATGGCTGGAGCCTTGTAAAACAGTGAGCTTGCTGAACTGTGGTGGCGTGGTTTATGTCCGCATGGTGTCAATGCTGGGGGAGGGGCAGGGACAGACAAAAGCTATTCACATTTGCACCCCCAAGGTCTGTAACACTTTAATGTCTGACACTAGCAAATTTTTATTTCAAATCCTTGTTGAATGAACGAGTGAATAATTCTGGCTCTTGAAGTGACTCCAGTCACCTACTGCTGGGTGGTAAAATACTTCTGAAAGCTACTATTTACTACAGCCTAGTATCATGTTTTTATTGTGTAACTATTACGTGCTCAACAGTGTGCTGCGTGCAGGGGTGGGTTGGGGGAGGGGAGTGGTGGTAACTAAAGTCATCGAGGACATGCCCTTGGCTTCGTAACCCAGGAAATTATCCGTCCTGCCTCAATTCTTTTACTGCTGCTGGTTATGGCTTTTCTAGAAACCACTGGGAGCCCAGGACCTTACAGCAATTCCATCCAATACACCTAGTTTAAAATATCTCCAAATTTCCAAGATGCTCTCATCCAGAGGGATACAACTGAGAAGTTATGACTGGCATGGATGCCTACCCAAATGGACAGAAAGGAAGAATCAACACCAACAAAGAATCCAGATATTTTGGTCCTGTGTCTGTCAATCACTTTTTTTCTAAAAAAGATAAACAAACTCATGGAAGTTGATACAGAGACAAAAAGTAAATAAAAACACCAGATTATTTCACCAAAATTTCCTTAAATATGCCTACATCACTGATTCTATAACTTCTCAGACACTTGTACAATGAAGTTTTCTGTTAACTTGTATTTTGGGGTCTGGTATTACACACCACGACTTCCCCCACTTCCCAACACTGTCTTGTTAAAATCATACTACCTTATTTTGTTATGATGGAGAAACTGGAATCATTTTACTTAACTCTAGTGCTCGAGTTTTTTTGTTTTTTGTTTTCCCCCCTTTTCTCTCATGGGCACTAAATTAGCCATCCCCTCGTCCAAACTCCCAGACATACCTGATAGTATTTCCACATTGAAAAGAAACAGAAATCCCCCACCCCTGCATGAGGACGAACTACGTTTCCATTTTCCAGAAGCCTCCAGTGAAAATAAGAATTGATAGGCATACCACTTCACACTTGTGGGGATAACAGCAATCACAAAAGGTAATAACCAGTGTTGGCAAGCATGTAGAGAAATCAGACCCCTCGTACACTGCTGGCAGAAACGCAAAATGGTGCAGGTGCTTTGGAAAACAGTTGGGCAGCTCCTCGAAATGCTAATCATAAAGTTACCATGCCACTCAGCAATTCCACTCCGAGGTATGTACCCAGGAGAAGCAAACACAGATCCATCCAGAAACCTGCACACAAAGGTTCTCAGATGCATCATTTTATAACAGCCAAAAAGCAGAAGCCACCCAAATGCCCACCAACGGATACACAAATAAAGATGTGTTATATCCATGCCACGGTGTAGGACTCAGCAACAAAAGATGAAGTCCTGACCCACGCTACAACATGGATGAACCCTGAAACCATCAGGTGAAATAAAAGAACCCAATCACCAAAGACCACATATTACAGGATTCCCTTAACACAAAATGTCCAGAGCAGGACAATCTATGGAGACAGAAAATAGACTAGTGGTTGTCAGGTGCTGGGAGGATGAAGAGCACTGGAGGGTGACAGCTAAGGGACTCAGGGTTTCTTTTGGGGGCAATGAAAATGTCTTAAAATTGATTGTGGGGATGTTTGCACAACTCCGTGAAAATACTACATGCCACAGAACTGTATACATCAAACAGGTGAATTGTAGGGTATGTGAACTGTAGGTCAACAAAGCTGTTAAAACACTGGCAGGTGCAACTCCTGTCCCTGGAGGTGGTAGGAGGATGTCAAGGCCTTTGTAGATCAGGCGATGGCGGCCTGCCTCCTGCAGACTAGAAGGAGCGTACGACACACAGAGATGTCACAGCCCCCGGGTAGGACAGATGCTGCTGGGCCTCAAGATAATAAAGAAAAATCCCTGCTCTTGAAGACTCTTCTTGAAAATCCAATGAAGAAAAACTGATTCAGACCCTCAGGACTCAAAACTAAATCCTGAACCACAGGTTAGTTGTGGAAGTCACGCAGCCCTCTTATATAAAGATCTCTTGGTTCTTTAAGAACAGAAGTTGCACTTCCTACTTCCCCAAGAATTCATATGAAAGATTCATAGCAGAAAGCCACTCAGTTTTCCTACCCCAGGAAGGACAGGTACTTCTGTCTGTGCCCACCAAGAATCTCTGGCATATTCAAACCCCATTTATCCTTAAAAGGTTAACCAGTAAACTCCTTCTCAGCCATGAAAATGGCAAATATTTAATATGTACATCCAGCAACTCTGTTCAAAGAAATATTCCAAGGTTTCTATAGACGGGACTACAGCCAAGCAAACATTTTGCAGATGTTCCACGATAAACAAGTGGGGTAGAGATTGCTAGCTGACTACAAAATCCACCTTCCCTTTCTTTCTGGGCTCACAACTAGATTACACTTTCCAGCTCACTCACCATCAGGTATGGCCATGTGACTAAGGCTAGCCAGTGGGATGGTAGTGAGAGCAAGGTCTGCCACTTCCTGCTGGCCCAGAGACCCTCCTGGGTGTTTTCCCCACTCTTTCCCATGTGCTGATGGGATGCAGACGTAGCATGAGACAACAGAGAATGACAGAGCCACACGATGGGAGAACGCTAGGCTCTTATTGACAGAATGAAGGAAAAGTCTTCTTGCCACCCAACTGAACACCTTCCTGTGCTGTCATATGCGATAAGGAAATTTTCATTGTGTTGAGCAAATTGCACATTAGAGTCTAACTGATATAGCAGTTTACCCTATCATAACTAATACATTAAGAACATCAAAATAATTCAATTTAGGGTATGTGAATCTCCAAAAAAACAATTCTAGATTTCACAGGATTCCACCGGAGATCACCGGAGAACACTTTGTGTTCCTCCCCACAAAAACTCTTAATAGCTTGATGTTTTAATTATCCTATAAATTTTTCCCCTTGATTTACTATTTCTGCATAGAAAACGATGGGATTATAGATAAGCTTTGTTATATTTTCATGCATTTTCTAAAGTGTATATAATAATTACGATGCCTAAAATGGTCAAGAACAAAGACTCCGGAAGAAGGTTCAAGACGACGGCATAAAAAGATACTGAGCTCATCTCCTCCCACAGACACAACACATCTACATCTATATACAGAAAGGGACCTAGAAACTGGATGAACGGAGCCACCACAACAGGAATGGCACCAGGGTAGATAGAAGAGGTAGAGATATGGTCTCACTAAGGAAAAAAAAACCCCACCACACCCCACCCATGGAGTTCCAATCAGGAGGGGCCCTAGCTATAAGAAAATTTTCCCTAAGGAGCAAGAGATTTGAGCTCCAAACCACGCATGCCAACACTTAGATCCTGCAGTGGAGAGATGACCCCTAAAATACCTGGCTTTGAAAATCAATGGGGAGTACATTCAGGAAAACCGCAGAGTTGTAGGGAAAGGAAAGCCCCTCCTAAAGGGCTTGCACCCAGACGCACTAGACCTGGAAATGAGTGCAAAAGTTCCAGATAGAAAAGTACCCAGATTATAGGTAAAGGAGACCCATTTACTAATCTGGAGTGCCACCCAGATAGGCAGGAGGCAGCTGGGCCTCTCTCCAAGGACCGAGACACTGGTGTCAGCCATTTTTGCTGTCTCATTCGGCCATGCTGATCCTGGCACTTGTGGGCACCATTTTGGAATTGTTCCTCTAGACTGCTAAAGCCAGGAGGCATGTTCTGCTAAGGGCCCTGCACAACCCAGTTCCTCCTTGAACCCCACATTAGACAGGCTGATAACCCTGCCCACTAGCGCACCCAGAGCAGTCTGGGCAGGGCCTCACAACCCACCAGGCTGGGGCCCAGCCTTGCCCAGCAGCAAGCCCCTACCAATGGAATCCCAGCCACAACATAGGAGTAATGCCCAATGGACTTGAGAGAACAGTGGGTGAACACAGTGAGAACGTAAACAAAGAGATATAAAACAAAATAAAAAAACAACAATCAGAGCTGAAGACTACAGTGAACTGAAATGAAAAATACGCTAGAGAGAATCGATAGCAGATGAGAGGTTGCAGAACAGATCTGTGAACTAGAAGACAGAGTTGTGGAAATCACTCAAACTGAACAGCAAGAAGAAAAAAGAATTTTAAAAAAGGAAGATAGTTTAAAGGACAACATCAGACATACTAATGACATCATAGAGGTCCCAGAAGAAGGCAGAGGGAAAAGGGCAAAATACTTATTTGAAAAATAACAGCTGAAAACTTCCCTAACGTGGCAACGAAAACAGACATCCAGGTCCAGGAAGCACAGAGAGTTCCAAAAAAAGAACCCCAAGGAGATCCACAATAAGACACATTATATTTAACATGTCAAAAATTAAAGAGAGAATCTTAAAAGCAGCAGGAGCAAATCAACTAGTTACACAGAAGGGAGCCCCCATAAGACCACAAGCTGATTTTTTGACATAAACTTTGCAGGCCAGAGAGAGTGGCACAATATATTCAAAGTGCTGAAAGGAAAAAACTTACAACCAAGAATACCCTACCCAGCAAGATTATTATTCAGAAGTAAAGGGAAGATAAAGGGTTTCCCAGAGAAGGAAAAGCTAAAGGAGTTCATCACCACTAAACAGCTTAATAAGAAATATTAAAGGGACTTCTTAAAGTAAAAAAAAAAAAAAAAAAGCCAAAACTAGAAATAAAAAAATATATGAAAGAAAAAAAAATCTCACTGGTAAAGACATGCATACAGTGGTATATAGAACCCAAAAGGTTGTGGATCAATCACTTACAAAGCTAAAAGATTAAAAGACAAAAGCAGTAAAATTAATTATATCTACAATAATTAGTTAAGAAATTCATAAAATTGAAAGATATAAAATATGGTATCAAAAACATAAAATGTGGGTGGCAAGGGAGTTAAAATGTAGACTGCATCTAAACTTAAACACCAACTTAAAATAGATTGCTATGTACATAGGTTGTTATATATGAACCTCACAGTAACCAAAAACCAAAAACCTATCTAATAAAAATGCAAAAAATAAAGAGAAAGGAATCCAACCACAACACTAAAGAAAAATCACAAAGAAAAGAGCAAGAAACAAACAAGAACTACAAAAACAACCAGAAAACAGTAAATAATAAATACATACAATAAATACATACCTATTGATAATTACTTGAGATGTAAATGATTTAAATGCTCCAGGAAAAAAGACACAGGTTGACTGAATAGATAAAATATAGACCCATCTGTATGCTGCCTACAAGAGACTCACTTCAGACCTAAAGGTACATACAGACTGAAAGTGGAAGGGACGGGAAAAGATAGTCCATGCAAACAGAAATGAAAATAAAGCTGGCCTAAGCAACACTGATTTCAGACAAAATATACTTTAAATCAAAGTCTGCCACCAGAGACAAAGAAGGGCATTACATAATGATAAAAGGATCAATCTAACAAAAAGATATAACACTTGTAAATACCTATGCACCCAATATTGGAGCACCTAAATACACAAAGCAAGTAGTAACAGGCACAAAGGGAGAAACTGCCAGTAAAACAATAATAGTAGAGAACTTTAACACTCCACTTAGATCATCCAAACAGAAAACTAATAAAGACAGTGCCCTTAAACCACACATTAGACCAGATGGACTTAATGGACATATACAGAACATTCCATCCAAAAACAGCAGAATACACATTCTTCCAGGGGTGTGAAACCTCCAGCTTCGTTTTTCCTCAACTGCTTTGAAAATCTGGGGTCTTTGGTGGTCCATACAAATTTTAGGATTATTTGTTCTAATTCTGTGAAAAATGCCACTGGAGGGTAAAAATGCCATTGGTATTTTGATAGGGATTGTGTTGAATCTGTAGATTGCTTTGGGTAGTGTGGACATTTTAACAATAGTAATTCTTCCAACCCATGGGCATGGTATATATCATTTTTTTTTTTTTTTTAAGATTTTATTTATTTATTTGACAGAGAGAGACACAGCAAGAGAGGGAACACAAGCAGGGGGAGTGGGACAGGGAGAAGCAGGCTTCCCACTGAGCAGGGAACCCGATGTGGGGCTTGATCCCAGGACTCTGGGATCATGACCTGAGCCGAAGGCAGATGCTTAACAACTGAGCCACCCAGGCACCCTGGTATATCTTTTTATTTATTTGTGTCCTCTTTTTCATTAATGTCTTACAGTTTTCAGGGTATACATCTTTCCCCTTCTTGGTTAAACTTATTCCTAGGTATCTTATTCTTTCTCAATGGAATATTACTCAGCCATAAAAAAGAATGAAATCTTGCCATTTGTGATAGATCTGGAGGATATATGTTAAGTGAAATTAGTCAGACAAAGAAAGACAAATACTGTATGCTTTATATGTAGAATCTAAAAAACAAAACAAACAAAATACAGAGAATAAACTCGTGGTTACCAGAAAGGATGTGGGCGGGGGGGATGGACAATCTTCCAATTATAAATAAGGCACGAGGATATAACGTACAGCACAGAGAACATAGCCAATTATATCATAACAACTTGTATGGTAACAGACGGTAACTAGATTTATTGCTGTGACCATTATTTTTTTTAAAGATTTTATTTATTTATTTGTGAGAGAGAGACTGAGCAAGAGAGCACAAGCACAAGGAAAGGGAGAAGCAGCCACCCTCCTGAACAAGGAGCCCAATACGAGACTCGATCCCATGACCCTGGGATCATGACGTGAGCAGAAGGCAGATGCTTAACTGACTGAGTTACCCAGGCGTCCCACAGTGACCATTTTGTAATATATTTAAATATTGAATCATTATGTTGTAATGTAAACTATTCTTCAATTAAAAAAAAGGAATAAATAAGGACGACCTCAAAAGCACAAACCACAAACAAAAGGGAATAACTTGACTACATCAAAGTTAAATATTTTGTGGCAAACTGATTATAAATATTTTAAACTACAGAATGAGGCAAGATATTCATAAAACACATAAAATACTACTAATAGCCAGAATACACAAAAAGCTCCTTCCCCTTTACACTGTACCTCCAGTACAGGATAGAGAGATAACATAACATCCTGGCCAGGAATGCAGGCATTAGCCAGGGTCTGGTTTTGACTTCTGGCTCCACTACTTCCTAGCTGTGTGACTTGGAATATATTATTTTAACCCGTCTGTGCTTCAGTTTCCACAGCCGTAAAAGGATAAAGTTTTCAGTAGACGCTATCAGAAAAATTGTGAGGATAAAACCAGTTACTACATGTAAGAACTTAGTACAGTAGCTGGCACATAGAAATCACTCACTCAATCCATGTTAGCTATTAATATGATTGTCCCGCCTCACCTTTTCTCCTAACCTACTGGTAGCTAAAATTGTGTTGTGTATTTATTTCTCTTCCTCTAGCCAGTGCCTCAGGTCCATAAAAGAGTATTTCCCTTTGTATTCTTAGCATTTAAAACTGTGTCTGCCATACCAAAGGTCCTCAATAAATATTTGCTGGGTGAATGTGAAATCAATAAAAAATCAATAAGGAAAAGACAAAAGACTGACAGAAGAATGGGCGGCGAAGGAGTGCTGCTCGAAAAGCAGAATCTCTAACAGCCAACAGAGTCCTAACAAGTTGCTCCACCTCATGGCAGTAAGGGATCTGAAAAGAAAACCTCCTCGGATTCCACTCTTTATCGCCTGATTTGTCGAACATCTGTTAAGTCTGATGAAATCAGAAGACTGCGAGGGAAAGGAACCCCCGTATGACTGACCCGGCCGCTCGGAAGAACAATCTGGAAGGAGCCGCCATTGCCGCCCACGCGGCAACAAGATGGCGGCCTGAGCGCCCTGGCGCTGTGCCAGCCAAGCACTTCACACAGGTCAGCCCTGTGCGTGGTCACAACTCGGAAGGCAGGTCCTATCGGGACTGTTCTTCTCCTTTTACTGAAGAGGAAACGGAAAAACAGAGCGGGTGTGGCCCCGGCTGGGAGCCGCGAGACAAGGAGTGGCCAAGTCAGGACTCGCGCTGTCGCTACACTAGACTGCCTCTGGTCGGTGCCTCCCCACGGGCCGGACGTCTTTTGAGATGTATGTTAGCAATATTTGGCTCTTCTTGGGTCATTTGCCTATTCATGATCCCTGGACACTTTATAACAGACGTTTAGCGCTGCGTATGTTATGGTGGGGATGCCACATCCCTTTACGAGAGGGAAAGGCACTACAAGGGACAAACTCTGGGCCGAGGTTTTCATACAGTTTATGAACAACAGGAAAGGGGACGCAAAGGTGTGTCACAGTGCCCTGCGGACAGACCATTCACACCGGCAGCTGTGGGAAGTCGGCCACGGCAGAGGCAGGTGCTCCCGGGGCAGAGGCAGGTGCTCCCGGGGCATAGGCCACATGCATGTCCTCGTGCTGGATCTGGGCACCCAGCGCTCACAAGCTGATCACGGGCCGCCCAGTTCAATCATGGATTTGACCTACAGTTCAGGTTTGCCAGGCAGTCTACTGTCAGCAGCTCATCAGTGCAATTCCAGCAATGACTTCTTCACCCGTTTTCTCCCCAAGTGGAACCCACAGTCTAGAGTGGGAAGCCACCCTTCCGGGTGTCATCATCTAGCTTTGTGATGCCTGACGTAAGATTTCAGCCACCTCATCAGTTCGGTGGCTTTGTCCCTCTCCCAGCACATTCCTCTCCTCATGGGGCTGACACAGAAATCTAAGTCAAGGGTTCTCCATATAATCTCTGACCAAGCATAAGTCATGGACAAGCCTTTGAAAGGCTCAGAGCTCAAAGATGCCCCCAAGTTTATGACCAGTGAAGGTCAGAGATCATTATAAAGGTCAGCCAAGGAGGCTGGCAGCTGCAGCGACTGCGACCATAAATGCTGGGCAGAGGTCTCTGTGGGACCAGCCAACAATTTCAATATTTACACAGGTATTAGAAGCAGAGAGTGGCTAGCTGTGGGCAGTGGCTTCTGCAAGCCCTAGATTCAACCCAGGCCTAGCTGGAGTAGAAGCAGCTGGATGACTCCCTTTGCTAGCTTCTGATCAACAGTTTGCTAACCAATCCCCCTTTTTAAGATAACTTGGTTGCTTGCAAGTTTTCAGTTGTTTCAACTCTTACCATACAGTCAATGTGGGAAAATGTGTCCTACCTCTTCAGCCTTCTCTTTCCACAATCATTTCAATATTATCAAATGATTTCAGAGTCTACTTCCCATAAAACCCAATTCTGATATGAATGTTAATTACAATAAAATTTTATTAATATGCATTGGCTAGAAACTAGCCTAGCGTGAATTACAGTTAGTGAAGTTAAGACTTGTCTTTGCAGATAGTCCAAGATCAGAATAAAGGAGAAAATATTTAAAATGTAAATGAAAATTTTAAATGCATCTTTAAGTTCATTATATATAATTAAAAGACAAAGTACAAATTGTTCAGGTATTCAACGAACAAATTTCTTAAAGGCTTACTTCTTTGCCTCTTAGGCAAAATCGTTCCTAAAGATGAAATGATGAACACAACAAGTGGAAAAAAAATTTTTTAAAGGCTTGAGGGAGTTGGCAGAGTATACCCTTCAAGAGAGTCCAATTGGAGAAAAATCGCCTACTTCCTATAGCCTTCTCTCGCCCATGCCCACAATGTTTTTCTGACTGAAATACACTAGCTCCTACTTACACGACTTTTCTCATTTCTGGGCCTTTGAGAGGCAAATAGTTAACAAGTCAAAAATAAATCTTTTCTCTGGCTGAGATTCACTTCAATAATGGATTCACCTTGTTATATTTAACATTAACGCGTCCGCAAAGCATCAACATGCTTTTCAAATGATATTCCTATTTCTAAATTCCCTTACATATCAAAGTTTCATTCTCTACTTCCCCTTTTCTATATCCCAATGCTGATCACAGACCAAGTCAAATCTCCCATTACGGGAACATTCCATATGTACGCGAAATCCTTGTGGTTACAGAGTTGGCAAAATATTATGTTCTTCCCCCTCAGAAAAATCCCGTGAAGAAGTGAGGGGCAACATCTGTATGGTGTGGGGGGAACAACGCCATTACAGAAGGAGTGATGAGGCTGCCACAGCAACAAGGTCATCAGTCATCACCTG
The DNA here is from genome assembly GCA_028534135.1 of Potos flavus. Taxonomy (NCBI): domain Eukaryota; kingdom Metazoa; phylum Chordata; class Mammalia; order Carnivora; family Procyonidae; genus Potos; species Potos flavus. Next base: position 102,175,095 of record CM052897.1, read on the forward strand.
GAATCCCAAAAGTGAACTTGGGAGTTCTCAAACACAGAAGGATATGACCTCCCCAACCCAGAGGGTAGCTAAACACAGTCCACTTTGGGATGGTAGAGGAAAGAAATAAGGAAATTTTTAAAAAACACAGAGACACCCCAGAGTTTTAGAGAAATTAAACTGAGAGTTAGTGATGGAAGTTTCTTGATCCCTGGTTTAATACTAATTTTAATACACTGCATAGCCTCCCTAAAACTTGTAGCAGAAAAAGATTCTAAAATATTTGTTAAAGAGGTTGGTCTGGGGCATCTGGGTGGCTCAGTCAGTTAAGGGTCTGCCTTCCGCTCAGGTCATGATCCTGGGGTCCTGGGAAGGAGCCCCGCATAGGGGAGTCTGCTGCTCCCTCTGCCTCCCTCTCGTGCTCTTTCACTTTCTCTCTCTCTCTCAAATAAATAAAATCTTAAAAAGAAAATTTTAAAAAAAAAAATCACATAATGATTTCGGTACCAGCACAAGCACACGCAAGCGTGAGCGCACACACGTGCACACCATATCCTTCACCGCTGGAAGGACGGGCCACCACCTGGCAACAGCGGCTGCTCCTGAAGAGGGGTACTCCGTGCTGGGAGAGTAAGAGTCACTTCTTACTGGATACCCCTTTGTGCCTTCTGAACTTTGTAGCCATATGCTCATTCTACTTATTCAAAATATTTTTTTAATCTAAAAAACTAAGGTGGGGGTGCCTGGGTGGCTCAGTGGGTTAAAGCCTCTGCCTTCGGCTCAGGTCATGATCTTGGGGTCCTGAGATCGAGCCCCGCATCGGGCTCTCTGCTCAGCAGGGAGCCTGCTTCCCCCTCTCTCTCTGCCTGCTTGTGATCTCTCTCTCTATCAAACAAATAAATAAAAAATCTTTAAAAAACAAAACAAAACAAAAAACCAAAACTAAGGTGGATACAGAGCCAAAGCTAAGATACAGATGTTATATTAGTTAGCATACAGGTCGGGCTGCCCCGGGGTGCGGGGTGTGTGTGTGTGTGTTTTATGTCCCAAAAAACAGAGCATCCAACACAGGAGCTCACTTCGCTCTCCTGAATCTCCGCTTGCCCCATAGGTAAGTTCTAGAAGACAGGCCAGGCTCTGTCTAGTTTGTTCGCTGCCATCCCCAGGGTGTCTGCTGGGTTCAGCTGGTCCAAGGCAATTCCGTACCACATGCACACCCCAGCCAGTGGGAGCGGGGAGGGAAACACTCCACGTGGCAGGAAAGGATGGTGTTCCTCTGGATGAAAGGACCCACCTGCAGCCTAGGCCTGAGAGCCCAACAGCAGACGGAGTAGATGATGAGTCCCCACAGCACCGTGAGATGGACTCAGAGAGGGCTAGGATGCTCATGGCACATCAAATGACAGGAATTTCCAGGACAATGGAAAGAGTATATTTGCATTTTTGTAAATACATATGAACAGGAAAATGTATATATGTACATATGAATTATATATATGAAATACATATATATATGAAAATGTATATATGAGTACACCAAGGCATTGCTTGATGATACATTCTGACAGTCTATGTTAAAAATGATGTGCTGGGAACTTCTTCCTAGAAACATTACCAAAGGCAAGGGAAGCAAGGGCAAAAATGAACTATTGGAACTTCCACAAGATCAAAAGCTTTTGCACAGCAAAGGACACAGTCAACAAAACCAAAAGACAACTGACAGAATGGGAGAAGATATCTGCAAATGACATATCAGATAAAGGGCTAGTATCCAAAATCTATAAAGAACTTATCAAACTCAACAGCCAAAGAACAAATAATCCAATCAAGAAATGGGCAGAAGACATGAACAGATATTTCTGCAAAGAAGACATCCAAATGGCCAACAGACACATGAAAAAGTGCTCAACATCACTCCGCATCAAGGAAATACCATCACAGTGAGATACCACCTCACACCAGTCAGAATGGCTAAAATTAACAAGTCAGGAAACGACAGATGTTGGCGAGGATGCGGAGAAAGGGGAACCCTCCTACACTGTTGGTGGGAATGCAAGCTGGTGCAGCCACTCTGGAAAAGAGTATGGAGATTCCTCAAAAAGTTGAAAATAGAGTTACCCTATGACCCAGCAATCGCACTACTAGGTATTTACTCTAAAGATACAAATGTAGTGATCCGAAGGGGCACGTGCACCCCAGTGTTTATAGCAGCAATGTCCACAATAGCCAAACTATGGAAAGAACCTAGATGTCCATCAACAGATGAATGGATAAAGAAGATATGGTATATATATACAATGGACTACTATGCAGCCATCAAGAGAAACGAAATATTGCCATTTGCAACAACGTGGATGGAACTAGAGGGTATTATGCTAAGTGAAATAAGTCAGTCAGAGAAAGACAATTATCATATGATCTCTCTGATATGAAGAATTTGAGAGGCAGGGTGGGGGTTGTGGGGGTTGGGGGGGAAATGAAACAAAATGGGATAGGGAGGGAGACAAACCATAAGAGACTCTCAATCTCACGAAACAAACTAGGGTGGCTGGGGGGTGGGGGGGTAGGGATAGGGTGGCTGGGTTATAGACATTGGGGAGGATATGTGCTATAGTGAGTGCTGTGAAATGTGTAAGCCTGATGATTCACAGACCTGTACCCCTGGGGCGAATAAGACATTATATGTTCATAAAATAAAAAAAAAAAAAAAGATGTGCTGGGGGCACCTGGGTGGCTCAGTCTGTTAAGCATCTGCCTTTGGCTCAGGTCATGATCCCAGGGTCCTGGATCGAGCCCCACATCGGGCTCCCTGCTCGGCGGGAAGCCTGCTTCACCCTGTCCCACTCTCCCTGCTTGTGTTCCCTCTCTCACTGTGTCTCTTTCTGTCAAATAAATAAATAAAATCTTAAAAAAATAATAAATAAAATAAAAATGATGTGCTTTTGCAAAAAAGAATTAAAAAAACAACTTCATTTGGAAAAATAAAAAAGAACTCTACTTTCATTGGTTCTTTCTTCAGCTTCTATAAATGTTAATAAACACCCAAAGGATAGTAAAGAACAAGTATCCTTCTATCCCCTCCCCCAAAAAAAAAACAAATGAAGAGACTATGGAAAATTATATTAACTGAATCACCATCTTTCTCGGGAACGTACTACATGAACTTGAACACTGAATGAATGCAGTCGTGGGAAGAAAGGAGCCCGTATTTCCCTGGTGTGTGTGTGTTGAAGCCAGTAACAGAAATGCAATGAGCTAACAAAAGAGAAAACTGTCAAGTTCAAATCCCAACTCGGTTTGGGACCCCCCCGCCAGGCGATCTGTGCAGTGGATTTTCTCCTGTGGCTTGGGGAGCTTGACGGGCCCTGACTTACAGAAATTCAAAACACCCACAAAAGCACAACCCGCTCCAGCGCCAAAGAGGCTGGGCTGTGGAGCTGGGGAACCAGGCCACTCACGTGGATTCTTCCAGCAGCGCTATCCTCCTGAAAGGCTCAACACTGGATTCCCAAGCCCATTTTGCTTCCTAGAGCCAACTGGCCAAGGAGACCTGACCGACCGCAGTCCTAGGAGGCGGAGGGCACCAGGGAAAGGAGGCCACAATGGGGCCGCTACAGAACTTGGTCTAGAACGGGGACGAGACTGCCAAGAAACAGGCATGGAAGAAAAAAGATCTCACTGCAAAATACTGACGCTATCATTAAAATTAGTCCTTGAACAGACCTGAAGAGAAATTCAAAAGCGCTCTCTGTAATCAAGCTGCAGTATTTTTTTAAATAAGGAAATGTATTCATTTATTTTTAAATCCACTGACATTTCCTGTCCTCATTACACTGGTGAATTCTGACTCTAGAGGTACTCAAGTTGGTCATCTCTGACTTAAAGGGAGAGGAGCTTGAAACACTATCAGAGAAATCACTCTTTACTGATTTACAGTTCATGCAGTTTAGTGCGGGGCTGAGAGTTTACAGTCAGGTGGCAAGAGGCCCAAGACCTAAGAGTGAATCTGAGATGCGGCCTGGACAAGTTCATTAAGCTTGGAAAAGCCCCCGTCTTCCTCATCTGTGGTTGCAAAGGTTCAACGAGGAAAAATGTACATACGAAGTAGGAAGAGCATACCGGAAGTTCACAAAATTAGCAACTATTTTACCATGCTGGAGTCTACACAGCATAGAAACCAAGTGCGAATCTACAGCCCAAGTCCTTTCAATTAGAATTAGGAAAAAAAAAATCATTCACATAGTCCTCCTGCACATAGGGGGAAATTTTTTAAATCAGAAATTAAGTCAGTGGAGATTCAGAGCCACTGGGACCATTCAACAAATCTTTGCTATGCCACCGTGTTCCACGCACCAGATATGGCAAAGACAGAGCCCGCAAGCACCGTCTCCGCGCTCGGTCTGCCTGGAAGCAGATGGGGAGACACACGTTCGTGTCCTGCACATGTGTTTTGAGGTGCCGGCCTTGTCTACTAGCTCCTTCCCTGAAGAGGCCCACGGCTCTCCCCGTGGCGCTGAGGGCGACAGGGCCTTTCACAGGGCTCATCACCTTGGATGGAAGCCTTTCTGAAAAAATGACACTGGAGCCCGACCTTGATTTTGGAGGAGAGGCGGATGTGGGAAGATTCAGAAAACACCCTGGGAGGGAGAGAGGACTCCCAAGTACATGTGGGAAGCCTTGGCCTATGGAAGGGCACGGACACTAACTAAATCCCTTCGGTGAGCAGTGATGTCTGACGTTGAGTTGGAAGTTGTTTCCTGCCCTTATGCGATAATCCAGCCTCTCCTCTCATTATTCACAAAACCCTCAGTTGGTGGTGGCACAGCAGCCTGATATTAGTGGCTCTTGGAGGGCAGGTGATGACAGACAACGAACTGACCCAGTGTCAAAGGTCTGAGGAGAAAGCGGAAAGGAGTCAAAAGCGTTCAGAGCTAGTGATGGGGAAGCTGGAGGGAACACGGGCAGCAGGGGTCCGTGAAAGCTGGAAGCCTCAGTCCCCGAGAAATCTCCATTCCTCCATCTCGGCTGGAGCCACTCTGGTTAGATATTAAAGAAAAGTATGATTGTAGAATGTAAAAGGATGTAGAAACCCTCGGGTTATAGAAAGACAGGGAGAAAGTCCTAGAAACTTCTAGACTAAAAGCAAGTCAAAACAGAAAAAGAGTGAGGTTTCCTATATAACAAAGACAAGCAGATTGGCAGAGAGACAGCATCTGTGCCACTAAATGCTAGATGATAACAAAGCGTTTGTGGAGTTTGGAGAAAAATGATTATTATAGAATTACCCGCATGCCCAGACTATATGGTTTATGCATGAGGACAAAAGAAAAGCATCTTTAGACATACAAGAATTCAGAAAATATATCATCTGCATATGCTAATAAAAAAATTAAGTGAGAAAGTCCTCAAAAAAGAAGGTATGGTTTACAAAGGATAGTGATAAACAACAAAAACAGGGGAGTCTAAGAAATTTTTGACAATATGGTTGTGAATATAATGTAATAGTTAAGAAGAAAGTTTTAATGGGATACAAAGGCAAAAATAAAAGAAGCCACATGGAATTAAAATTTCAGACTATTCCAATAAAACCCAGGACATGTAAAGGAAGGAGAAGCTAAAATATCCCACACGTTTTGTTTTGTTTAATGGTAGAATATTTTGAATAATGGTTAATTTTTAACATTGATAGAAATACAGATAAAAACAAGCATTTGAGCAAATGCTTGCTCAAAATTTAAAGATTATTCCCGGAAGGGGAGGGTATACACCTTCTAAACTGCTAGAAGGAAGAAATGAAAAATATTCTGCGAAGACAAGAGAAGAATAAAGAAGTATTTTGAGAACCACGAAAGCTTCTAAAAGTCAAAAGTAGGATATGAGCTGAGTTGTCCAATCTGATACATACTACCCAGAAAGGGCTAGTGACATTTAAATTAATTAAAATTAAGTAAAATTTAAAATTCAGTTCGTTAGTGACACTAACCACCTCTGTCTTGGGCATTTCCATCACTGCAGAAAGTTCTAGCAGACAACACTGATAGTGAAAAATACAACATAACAAATAACAAGATAACAAATGAGTTCATATAAAGTTTGATCTTATTAATGTTAAATATGTCCTTTTTAATATATATTAAATGTTAGTTGATTAAACTGTCAGTAGTGGTTTCTCTGGCAAATAACATGACCAGGGGCCTTCTACTCCTTATACACTTTATTGTTTGAATTTTTAATAAAGCATATTTTACTCTTAAAACGAGTAAAAGTCAGAAACATATTTTCAAATACGGTAACAAAAAAACCAACTAACCAACCTTTTTCTTGAACTTGGTACAGAATTTGGTTCCAATCCCTGAGTTAACTGAGCAACTGACTCTAATCCATATATATTTACTGAGGACACTTGTGTTAATAAACAATTTCCACACCTAGAAATTTTCCAGAGTTTAGCTAAGTTTCTGGAAAAAGTCTGTTTGGGGCCCAAGGGTGATATCACATTTCAGATACAAGTCTGAGCAGACATTTGATGATTTCAAACTGTATTTCCTGAATTGAGGGAGTTCCTTGGCCATAGGCTGTTAACACACCTTTCCACTTAGATTCACAGGGTTGATAACAGATCAAATTTCAGAAAGGGCAGCTCTGAATAATCCTCGGGGAAAAATTCCCACAGCTGGTCTCAACAATACATAGAAAAAGGCAGAAAGAACAATACACTACACGGAAAATAACTTCAATTTCCCCCCCATACTGGGTGTGGGAGAAGAGAGGTTATGTTCTTTGTTAAAAGAATTCCAAAATTTTAATCTTTACCAAATACCAGATCTGTAAGTTTTCTAAGAAAAAAAAATTTCATAAAAATGTCTCAGAATAACCCTCAAATACTAAAACTATTTCATATCTACCCCAGGGAATAACTTGGTCATTTATCTGCCAACAACAGCATATTAATATATGCTTATTTTACTCCCTAAGTAAATATTCTTGGTAGCTGCCTCCTATTCACCACAGTGAATATTGAGGAAAAAGCTCTTAGTGGGAAGGAGATGAAAAACATCAATCTGTCTAGGAAATTTTTTCTTTTCTTTTTTTTTTTCTGTTTTACATTCTGAAAGTCAATGTTGGTAAAGCCAGAAAAGAGATTTGGTTTTGTGTCAATCTGAACACTAATTTTATTTGGGGCCAATCATGTGACCCTGCTTCTAACACTGGACAGTAAGTATGGTTCATGTGGGGTGGTCGGCCGAATTGGAGGTAATTAACCACTACCCACTGTATTTTACAAATGGAGAAACGAGGTATAAAACACGGGCTAGAATGAGAAGATAGTGAGCTGCGCAGATTCTTCAACAATTTGCCCCATCCTGGATGTTTCCCCAAATCCCTTCCGAAGAAAGAAACAGAAGCCATCTATATATCAAACTGAGGTAAGTATTAAAGATCCTTGAGTATTTACCTAACCTCGAACCCACCTGGGAAAGCTCCAGGGGAAGACACCCTATAGGTAACCACGGCCACCCCCAGAACAGAAATCTTCAGCAATCTGGACTATTTCTAATAAGTCACACAGAAAGCTGGATTGAAGTTCATTTTTACCTATGTAGAAAGTCTTGCTAAGAAAATAATAGTTGAAACGTGATTACCTTAGAACTCTGAATTAGCTTGAAAGTTTTCAAGTTCCCTCCAAGCTCTCTACAAGGACCTGGTTACTTTCCTTAATTGTAAATCATGTGTTAAAGGGAGTTATTTAAACAATATTTCTAGGTAATCATCTATTACTCTTTTCATTGAGCATAAAACATATTTCATTCATGGACTTGAAGCATTATCCACAAAAATGAATTAGTTCATAAGGAAAATTCTACAAAAATGAAAAAAAAAGCATACTATGTGATAATGTTTACATTTTAGTGCAAAATAATCTAATTTGGTATCCTCCTTTTATCTGAGGTTCTAGTTGCAACTTAGTATGTCTAAAACAAGTAGTAAATACATTACAGTTGACCCGTGAACAGGTGTTAGCGATTCTGACAGAACAGAATCAGAAATCTTTGTGTAACTTTTGACTTTCCCAAAGCTTAACTACTAATAGCACAGTGTTGACCAGAAGCCTTACTAATAACATAAACAGTTGATTAACACATATTGTATATGTTACACATATTATATACTGTATTCTTATAATAAAGTAAGCTAGAGAAAGGAAAATGCTATTAAGAAAATCAGAAGGAAAATACATTTATAGTACTGTACTGCATTATTTATGGGAAAATAATCACATATAATTGGACCCATGCAGTTCAAGCCAGTGTTGTTCAAGGGTCATCTGCATACTCAGTTGTGAGGGTAAATTAAGTCCTTCAGGCCACAAGGGTACTATTTAGAAAATTATTGCTTTGTGCCCTAACCTATACCAAGTGGCCTCAAAGTGGTAATTCATCATTAAAAGGTAAAGTGTTTACCTACGCATTCCTCCAAAGGCTCTTTATTTGTCACTTAATTTAAACCAGTAGAGAATGAAAAGGCCAAGCTCAGAAAAGAGGAGAGTTTCAAATTTTAACATCTACAAACTGGAGCCACATAAGAAAAAAATCTGGGTTTCTACTGAGCCATGTCATCATCAGTACAGAAGCCAAAATAAAACACAATTACCCACAAACTTGGCACATGCCATCTAAATTCAAATCCAAAAAAGCAGTCCAACAAGTGCAGCAACTCGAATTTTTACTGATCTCCTCCTATCTAACACACTACAAAGAAATCCATTCTACCACTCTCTTCCCACCAGAAGTTGTTATGTTATCCGCTCTTAGTTAAAACCCTCAGTCCACTGGGCATCTCTAAATGGTGAATAACCATGCTAACATACAATATGTGAATGTGTAACACTGAAAATCTCTGTGGAGGACAGAGGTGCCTCTTGGATCTTCTGGAACTTCACGCAGCCTATGCATGGCAAGGCTTCCTGGGCCAGGCCCCAGATCCATGGAAACACAGATGATTATTTCTCTGTAGCATGAATGTTCTGGATTGTGTAAGCAAGGAGGTACAACCCAAGCCTTCAAAAGAATTAATAATAAACAGAAATTACAGTGAAGACAGAAAGTCCGGGGTCTCGCCAGAAAGATAATGGGCAGTTATTTGGGAAGTTATTTGGGTAATCCATCACATTTCACCTGGGCCCATTCTGGCACTAATGCGATTGTCTCGAAAGCATATTTATATGTAGCTAGCTATCACGGGCAAATTTCTATCCTGCATAGACAGAACTTAGGCGAATTTCTGTAGAATTTCGTTTCCTCTTTAAAAAAAAATATTCTAGACTTGAATTGTAACATTCGGTACTTGCAGCTGCCACCGAAGTATTATTCACTGCAAAAATATAAAAAGCAACTTGCCAATGGGAGAAACATTTAGTCAGCTTTTCCTTTTCTTGATCTCTTTTAATATTTTATAACACATGAAAGCTCAGTAAAAGTTCCTTTCTTAAACAAATCTTCAAGCAGACGTTAAATAGAATGCAAATGCTTTACACTTTAAATCATCAATCATTTAAAGAATCCTCTCCATGAACTGAATAAATAAGCCATCTGTGACTAAGGCCTCCCTATCATGTTTTCAAGCTGACCCACTTCTTCATCAGTCACCATGGTTTGCAAAAATCTCACATCTAAGGGGCAGCAATAAGTGCTCCGTGCCAGCGCATAGTTTGAATCCAACGGGGTAAAAGGGTAATGCAAACACCACCTTTAAGGACACCGGTCTTATTTAAAATGACCGCCCTCCCCCAGACTCTAAAAACAGAACTTCAATACCCTTAACCGGAAGCAATCTTTTCTCCAAAGGGAGAGCAAATCAAGTCTTCGGGGGAGAAAAGGGAGCCAGTGAACAGGAATAAGAAGAAACCTGATCAGGTGCTAAAACGCTTGGTGCATCTGGCTTTGGAGATCAAACACCCGCTTTGCAAGCAAGATCTCTGTTCAGATCCCCTAAGCCTGAGCCCAAATCAGCGGACCGGTCCTGCTTCAGAGAGCTCTGCAGGCACGCGGGGCAGTGACAAATCCGCGCGTCCCCAGGAGCAGCGGGGCCCGGGACCCCCGGCGCCCCCAGCCCCGCTCCGCGCGGGGCGGGCCGGGGGCCGCGGTCGGCAAGCACAACTTTTCGCAGTTCCCCGCCACCCGCGCGCAAACGACCCCGCGCCAATCTAAAACCACTCCCCCCATCAGCTCCTCTTTTTTTCTGGAGGTGGTGGCGGCTGGGGGAGGGGTGGGAGGGTCTGGAAGGACTTAAGGAGAGGATGACAAGGAGCGGAGGAGGACGAGTTCCCACAAACGGGGCTGCCACAAAGGGACGGGGGCCGCGCCTCCCCATCCGTCCCGCCGAGTCGTACGCCGGCCAGGACCGCGCGCCGCATCCGCGGGCCGAGGTGGAGGCGGGGACGAGCAGGGGACGGCCGGCCGCGCGGCAGGTGACATCGGCGTCGCCAGTCCCCGCACCGGGGCCCCGCGCCTCCCCGCCCACCCGGGGCCTCGCTTCCGCCGCGCCGCGCGGGATCCGCGGGAGTCGGACCTCAGCAGGTCTGGGGGTCGCCCGTCCCCTCAGAGCGGCCCCGGCCCCGCCCGCGCCCCTGGCCCGGGCGTCCGAGCGCAACCCGCGCCGCGCGCTGTCCCCGCGCCCCGTGCCGCCCGCGCCCCGAGCGCCTACCCTTTGGCGTGCTCCGTCTCCTCCTCATTGTCCCCGTCTATCCCGCACGTGTCCTGGTCGTCCAGCTCCAGGCTCTGCTGGCTGGCCGCAGACTCGCTGTCCTCCGCCATCGCGGCGGCGCGGGCTGGGGAGGCGGCGCTCGGGACCGCGGGCGTGGGGAACCCGCGCGGCGGCGGCGCGAGCAGCTCCCCCTAGTGCCGCCCGCCGTCTCCTCGGAGCCAGGAGCCCGGGCGCCGAGCCCGCCAGCCCCGCCCGGCCTGGGCCCGCCCACCGCGGCTGGGGCGGGGGCGGGGGCGGGGAGGGGTGGGCGCGCCTCGCGGCGCCTGGGGAGAGTGGGGGGAGGGGCCGTGCAAGGGAGGGGAGGGGAGGGGTGGGCGAGGGGCGGTGCGGGGTGGTCGCGAGCCGGGGGGCGGGCGCTGGGGCCGAGCCCTGCCACCCGATCCTGCACCGCGCCTCGGCCGGGTTCTGGTCTCTGAATGCGGCCACAGACAATCTCCAAATCCTTGAGTCTTCATTTTGAAACAGGCCCGGCGATTTTACACCTCTACAGGTTAGGAAGCACTTTTAACCATTGCAGGGATCTTTTACTCGAGTAGGCGTGCCAAGGCCCATGATTTCTAGAAGCCTCCCACACATACACGTACGCTCTAAAAATTCCATTGCTTATGTTTATCTTTCCAACACACCGTAAAACCAAAGTCAAAGTCAAAACAGAGTGCTTCCCACCTCCCCACCTCCCCATTTCAACCAGACTGGCACCCCGAAAACTCTTAAACAGAAAACTTCTGAGCTGTCCTGTTTTCCGTGGACATGACAGGCAGCCAGCTCCGAGCAGAACAGTCATCTTGGGAATGGGGATAATGTTGTCCACGACGCTGGAGGATCGGACAGTGTCAGGTAGGACACTTTGGCTTCGCTCCGTGAAAGTCATAACCTACACCTTCAAGCAAAAGGAGATTGTCTTCTGGCTGAAACACTGTGTCGTCCCGTGAACGGGGGAGGGACAGGACTCGCTGCTGCATGGATTGCCAAATAAAAGGCAGGTCAAGTTCAGCCTCTTACTTGCTGTAGCATTCTGTATACAGCAGCCCCCTTCCTTTGCTTTCCTGTAACGGTTGGTGTTCAAAAGTCCTGCCAGACCACGGGAAGATTTACAAAGTCAGCAGGAAGATAGTTACCAGAAACTGTTCAACGAGCAAAATAAGATTTTAAAAAGCCACCTGAAATTTTTGGTGTGCGTTCGTTTTTTGCAGAAAGTATTGGGAGCATTTTGTGCCTTTTTTTCCCTCACTAGGGAAGACTATGCCCTTAAAATGCAATGAGGTGGAGTATATAAAGACAAAAATTGCAGAGAGATTTCAAAGCCCATCAGCCTTTTATGACTGATGGTGTTGAGCCTGCTAAGGTTCTGTAAGAAGTGCAAAATGGGGCCAAAACATGAAGGAAATACAATACTATCTTTCACAATTGCAACTATTTCGGAGGCAGAAAGTCCCTTGTGGCCTCTGGCTTCAAACTTAAGAATAAAGGCAAATATAGATCAGAGAGTTTCCTGCAGCTCTTGTCTGTGAACATGAACAGTCAGATAACTGTAACCTAGTTGGGTAACCAGCAGGATCATGACCAGGAGCAAGTTTATCTGTTCAGTCACTCACCGATCAGAAGGGTTCTTGAAAAGATTTTAAAAATACAAAGCAAAGGAAACTTATTTATTTGAATTTGCAAGAAGCTTTTACTAAAACCCCTCAAAAAAAAAAAACCAAGAAAAAACAAATAATCCTGGAGAAATAAAATGAGGGCATCAAAAATCAGTTTAACACTGGAAAACAATGACAAACAGGGAACATCTGTTCCCCAGAATGGAAAGAAGTTGGCGCAGACGTCTGTTCAGTACAAGATTGAGGTTTTATATAATACAGTGTTTGTCATTGTTAATCAGTTGAAGGAGGGTAAGGTTTTCAGATGACCCTGGAGATTCCTAAATCCTATTGTCATATATGGAAATTGACTATTTCTAAAAATGTTTGCTTCTTTCCCTAATTTAATCCCAGAGTTTGGGGAATTGGAACCAAGCGGCATCTTCTAGAATCTCTGATCCAAGATTGATGTGGGGAAAGAATACTGTAGAGTAGGTACCAGTGTGTTAAAGAGGCCCGAGTGAATTTTCTATCCTGCTAACTCATCTCCAATTATAGGTGTAAGACCATAATTGTATAATTGGTCTTATTTTATTTAAACTATTATAACTTTTTGGTTTTTAAAAATTGTGGTAAAATGCACATAATAAAAAATAGACCATCTTAGCCATTTCTAAGTGTATAGTTCCATAGTGTTAAGTATAATCATATTGTTGTGCAACCAATCTCCAGAGCTCTTTCAAACTGCAAAACTGCAACTATACCCATCAAACAACTCCCCATTTCTGGGGCACCAGGATGGCTCAGGGGGTGAAGCGCCTAACTCTTGATTTCAGGTCAAGTCATGCTCTCAGGGTCCTGCGATGGAGCCTGAGAATCAGGCTCCACGCTCACTGGAGAGTCTGCTTGAGATTCTCTCCCTCTCTCTCTGTTCCCCTCCTCCTGCTCTGGAAGGCGCCTGCATGCTTGTGCACGTGACCTCTCTCTGTCTTAAATAAATCAATCTTAAAAAACAAAACAAAACGAGAAAACTTCCCACTTCCCCCTCTGACAGCTTGTATTCTGCTTTCTGTCCCTATGAATTTGGCTACTCCAGGTACCTCATAAGTGGAATTTGCACTGTCTTTTTGGGAGTGGCTTCACTTAGCATAATGTCCTCAGGGTTCATCTATGTTGTAGCTGTAGGGTCAGAATTTCCTTTTTAAGGCTGAATAATATCCCGTTACATGGATATAAACATTTTGTTTATCCATTTATCCTTCCATAGACACTTGGGTGGGTTCCACTTCTTGCTGTTGTGAATAATGCTGCTATGAATGTGGATGAAAAATATCATTTTGAATCCCTGCTTTCAGTTCTTTTGGATATATACCCAAATGGTAATCAAATGGTATTTTCATTTGATTTCATCAAATGGTAATTTCATTTTTTTTTTTTGTTTTGTTTTTTTTTAGGAACTGTCATGGTGTAATCCATAGAGACTGTGCAATTTTACATTCCTACCAACAGTGCACAAGGGTTGGGATTTCTCTTCATCCTCACCAACACTTGCTATTTTCTGGGTTTTGATGCAAGCCATCTTATGGGTGTGAGGTGCTGTAACTTCTTGATATAGCCAGAGATTTATATATAATCCTTGTTTCTGCTTACAAAGTACATTTTGTAGGACCAAAACAATAATAAAAATCTTAAAGTCACATCTAATACAAGGATAGACCACATGTAGTTATTGTTGTCCATTAGGTAACATGAGGTGACAACCGTAGAAAGGTCTTAATTACAATGAAAAAATTCTTACATAAATCAATAATACATTAGCTGTAAAGTAATACTTAAATACTTAAAGTATACTTTTAGTATCTAATACTTAAAGTAGTACTTAACCTCAAGATCGATTTGAATATTATCTCTTATTTTCATCTTATATTCATCTTATTTTCATCTCTAAATACTGTAATATGAAGAAAACATGGGGAGGGGGGTGATAAGATTACAGAAAGAGGTAATTAAGAGAATTTGACAATAAGATTCTTTTTTTTTTTTTTTGACAATAAGATTCTAAAGGAAAAGTCCAAGAAGCTCATATTATTTATACTCAAAATCTAGGGGCACCTGGGTGGTTCAGTTGGTTAAGGATCCGACTCTTGATTTCAGCTCAGATCATGATCTCGGGGTTGGGAGATCAAGCTCCTATTTGGGTTCTGTACTTAACGTGGAGTCTGCTCGAGATTCTCTCTCTCCCTGTCACCTTGCCCCTCCCCCTATTCTCTTGCTCTCTCTCTCCCTCTAAAATAAAAAAATTAATTTTTATACTCAAAATCTAAAGGTTCATTTTGGAAGGGCAATACATGGAGGACCCAACCCACTGTTTTCCATTTCTTCAGAGGATAGTAAATTATGGATACAGCTGAAAAGAGATTTATTGAATGGGAAGATAGACCTGAGAAATAACCCAGAAAGCAGTTCAGAGAAATAAAAAGATGGAAATTTTAAAGAAGTTAAGAAACATAGGTGATAGAATGAAAAGGTTTAGCATTCATCTGACAAAAGTTCCAGAAGGAAAGAATGAGTTCCAGAGGGAGAAAATGGGGAACACAATATTTGAGGAGGTAATGGATGTGTATTTTCCATGATTAAAAAAAACATGAACCTTTGGATTTATGTATACCCAGTTACTGGCAATTTTTTTTTTTTTTTAATGAAGGCACATTGTGTTAGATTGGTTAAGAAAATGGACCCAAGGGGCGCCTGGGTGGCACAGTTGGTTAAGTGTCTGACTCTTGGTTTGGGCTCAGGTTGTGATCTCAGGGGCGTGGGATTGAACCCCGCCTTCGGATTCTGCGCTTGGCAGGGAGTCTGCTTGGGTTTCTCTCTCCCTCTCCCTCTCCCTCTGCCCCTCCCCCTGTGCGTGCCCTCTCTCTCAAATAAATAAATAAATCTTCAAAAAAAAAAAGAAAAGAAAAAAGAAAGTTGACCCAATTCTTAACCTCTCCCTGCATCCATATCCTTTGCAATCTGACTTTGCATCTCTTTCCAGCAAGAGCCCTTGAATTTAGGTTGGCTTTTTGACCTGCTTTGGCCATTCGAATGTGTTGGAAGTGATGGTGTGTCAGATCCAAGACAACCTCAAAAGGCTTTGTGCGATTCCTTTCTCTCTCTCAATCTTTCTCCCAGAATCCTGCCACTGTAACAAAGACAAGCCTAGATAGCCTCCTAGAAGGATAAGAGACTCTACCAATTAGGGGTCTTCCAGACAAGGCCATCCTAGGACCAGCCAACCTCCAGCTCACCTGCCCTCTGACTGGAGATACATTCCTGATCGCAGCAAAAATCAGCTGAGCTCAGCCTAGATGAGCCGAATCACCCACCAGACCTGTAGATTTGTAAGAAATAATAAGTGAGATTGTCTCCAGATGCTAAATTTTATGGTGTTTTGTTATGGAACAATCGGTAACTGAAATTGGAATGTAAACACGGGATTGTGGAATTGTGGAATGTGGCACGGAATGCCACACAAAACATGTGCTATTGGCTTTACAATCAGGCAGCAGGCAGAGATGGGAAAAAGTGGTAATGAAACCATAAAGGGCTAAAAAACATGGTGTCCCATGTTACTCAGTATCCAAACATTTGGGTAAAATTTTTGTCCTTAGCAACTTATGAGATAGGAAATATATCTAATACACCTTAGACTCAAGAAAGATCATTTCAAGGCAGAATATTCAAACTGCCAATTGGTTACTCCTAACGGCATGTGATGGGGTTCAGCAGAAAGAGATGAGCCAAGGAGAGAAGCAGAGCATTTGCAAGCAGAATCAGAAGGAATATACATGGACAAGAACTTGCAATCTTTTTTTTTTTTTTAAGATTTTATTTATTTGAGAGAGAGAGAGAGTAGGGGGGAGGGGCATCGAGAGAGGGAGAGCCCTGCTGAGCAGGGAGCCCAATGTGGGACTCGATCCCAGGACCCCAGGATCATGACCTGAGTGGAAGGCAGATGCTTAACCGACTGAGCCACCCAGGAGCCCCCAGGACTTGAAATCTTAAAGACCGACTCATTCCTCCTAATCGGTTGTGGTTACTATCTGTATATCAGGTTATGTTTGAAAAAGACTCTTGCCAGATCAGTAATTTACACTTTCCACTCTATGCGCCCCAAGCCCTGCCCATCACATCTGTGTCGTACTGTCTGTTCCTGACAGCTGATCCACTTCAGACTCCTGTTTGGCTTCACCTTTTTTTTTTTTTTTAAATGACTCCATTACTAATTGTGTAGGAACCTATGAATGTGCTGTACTTCTGGAAACTGCATTTGAAAAGCACTCCTGATGGGCACTCTGAGAGTGAACATTGCACCATCCAGCGGCTTAGTGTTCTGCTGAAAAGTTTTCATACTTGCTCAAGCCAGTAGGGCGGGACCACAGAGAATCCTGCAGACGGGCCGCGTTATGGAACTTCACGGCTGGTGAGTCCGTCTTGCGCCTGGAGGACAAGGTGGACTTGAGGGGCAATGAGAGTCCCAGAGGATGCGGGGATGGGGCCATAGCCCGAGCTGCAGGGGGCCTGAACTCTCTTGAAACCACGCTGCTTGCCAAATTCCTTGAATATATCCAAGCTTTTGTCCACCAGCGCATCGCTGGATCGTGCATGGCCAAAGTTCATTTTTCTTTTATTAAAAAAGGTGATATATTTTTGTGTTCATATTTTAGAAATCATATTTCAAAACAGACAATGCCTTTCTCAGGAAATGTATATAAGGTGATGACTGAGAGCATGAGTCTGCGGTCGATTCTGGCTTGGAGCTGTCGCTCTCTACCATGCTGCTTCTGGACTTGGTATATATCGTGATAATCATACTTTATCATTGTCCCGCATTTGCATCTCTCCTGGATAATGGGCTCCTTGAGAATGAGATTTGTTGTCAGTGTCTTATAGGGGGCCTGGCAGACAGCAGGCACATAACGAAATTTTGCTGAGTTGAATTTTAACTTTAGCTTCCTTCCACCACCGTGGTCTTCCCCAGGAATCACGGGCACAATTTTCTGAGAGCTGCGTGCAAGGACTAGGGAGCAGAAGGTTCCAGAGTTGGAGCATGGGGTCTGTGGCTCAGCACACTTGGTTTTATGTCCACTCGATAACAGTGACATGCAACAGTACGTGTCTAGAACTGTGAGGGCTCTGTGATATTCCCAGGCTTGCAAGCTAACAAGTGTGCTTGTTACAGTTTTATTGCTACTAGAAGACATAAAGTTCCTAGTTCAGAGACAAAGGATTTTGTCTTAAGGCACGGTAAGAAGCAGGAGATGAATGTATTTGTGTCAGTCTCCCTTGACCCTGAGTCCCACAGGGGCGATGCAAGCAAATGGCCACACTCTCAGGAGTATACTTCTCAGGTGATGAAGCGCGACCTTAGGGAACCGGTTGTCTTTCTATTTTTTTATTAAAACATTGTAATGCGGTAAAATGTACATAACATAAAATTCACCCCTAAACCTGTGACTGTACCCTTATTTGGAAAAAGGATCTTTGCAGATGTAATTAATTTTCGGATCTCAAGATGAGATCACCCCGAATTACCCAGGTGGGTCCTAAGTCCGGTGACAGGTCCTTCTGAGAGTGAAGCAGAGGGAGATTCGACCGAAGAGGGAGGACACAGGTGCATAGGAGGGAAGACGGGTGCAGAGACTGGGATTATACGGTCCCACGCCAATGAATGCGATGGCATGGAAACACCGGAAGCTGGAAGAGGCTAGGAAGGATTCTCCCCTAGACCCTTCAGAAGGACTGTGGCTCTGATTGACACACTGTGAGAGAATAAACTTGTGCTGTTCTAAGCCACCAAAGTAAGTTTGTAGTCATTTGTTATGGCATCTCTAAGAAACAAATACGACATCACACTTGGCAGGTACGAGTTTCCCGGAGGAGACCGGCTTTAGGGTGATTTTTTTGGGCGGGGGAGAGGGGTCAACAGAGGGAGAGAGAGGAAGTAGAGTCCCCACTGAGTGTGGATGCTGATGCGGGGCTTATCTCACACCCCTGAGACCACGACCTGAATCGAAATCAAGAGTTGTACACTTCACCGACCGTGCCACCTAGCCACCCCGAGATGAATTTTGAATAAAAGGAAGAATGCTTGAATCTTGGGTAGAGAGCAGGAGCCTCTGATGACATGTTGAAAGGGAAAGAAGGAAACCACATGCCTTTTGCATAATTGGCAGGGAAAGGATCTGGGAAGTGATATAATTAGGATAATCTGATAAAGAGTCTTGAAATCAAATGTGAATAAATTGAATCCGCTGCAGAAGCATCCACCGATTATGTTGTCAAAGATACAGGTGGGAGAAATGGTTTTAACCACAGTGTTATGAACCTCTTGGAAGGAGCAGCATCTGGAGGCAAAACTGCCAGTTACTCTGACTTATTTCAGATGAGAAGCAATCTCAGTCTGTCCCGGAGGCTCTATAGCAGACAGAAAAAAACCCACACTAAACATACACGAAATTTCAAACCAACAACAAAAATCCCCCAACGCCTCAGCCAGCAGGAAGGAATGGAAGATTATTCAGAAGTTGAGTGCTCCAGGGAGAGGGACAATGGGTAATCAGATGATCGAGGGGGAAATGTGTTAGATGCTTAAATGCAGTTCCCGAGCTTTCTGGTAAATACAATGAGGCACCACTGCATTTTAAATTAATTCCTAGCATGCCAGCCTTTGCATTTTTTGATGTTTACTTTTACTTTGCATGTCAAATTGATTTTTTTTTTTTTTTTACAACAAATCGCAAAGAGAAATTCAAAATTCAAGCGGATAATGTTCCAGGTTTAGTGGTGCTCTATCTGGTTAACGAGTATTTCCGGAATATTTCCGCTGCCGGTGACAGGGAAGACAAAGCCAATGCGGATTTGCTGCGCGCCAGGGATAGAAGCAGCAACACTCTTACACGTGACAGTGATGGGAATTATCTCCCATTAATCTCTACAACGGCCCTGTGCTGTAGATATTATTCTCGTTTCCCATTTAGGAATCCGAGCCTCAAAGAGGTTATGTAACTTATCCAAAATAGTGTCTTAGCAAATTCTTCTCGCACTTACAGCCCTGTCGCAGTTGCCTGTTTCCTTGTGCGAGCAGACACTTGCCTACGCAATGTGCCACCCTCTATGTGCCATCGGCATTCACCGGCCCATGTCAACGACGCGGTAAATGACAGATGCTCACACTTGCTGCCTCTCTCAATGCTAGAGGTGGCGCTATGACCCCCTTTGTCAGTGAGACGTAAAGATGCCCCCTGGGGACTCCTGGGGGATCTTAACGTGTCCTGTATTCATTGAACTGATACAACTGCTGTCCAGACACGTGACAGAGGGGAAAGATGTGAAGAGCCTGGTCCCCCGTGGGGTCAGAGAGCCTCTGAGCTCTAGGACCACCAGCCGCAGGCTTCTTGTTAGGGGAGAAAAAATAATGTCTTGGTGTTCAGGTTCCTTGTGTTTGGACATTCTGTAACTCAAAGCCCAGAGCATCCCAACCCATATAGGCAGGGCACGCTCGCCCCTACACGCCTGGACGCTCACCACCGGCTTTGTGGGAGAGGGCCCCACCCACCGGTCACAGCCAAGGAGACGAGAGCAGCCTGCCTACGGTAGGTAGGACCATCAAGACACCCTGTATTAGAGCATCCTTCAAAAGGGGGTTTGAAAATCAAATTAGATTCTCTCTTTTGGGAATTCGAACTGGAGATTTAGGAAGATGGTTTTCATTTAGCAGAGGGTGGAAAATGAAAAGCAAAGCAAAGCAAAGCAAAGGACAGAACAGAACAGAACAGAACAGAACCCTGGAGGCTAAGAGAAAAGCTGAGTCACTACCCATCCCTAAATTCCCGGTGCCTCGTAGGGTTGGCAGAGGGAAGAGGCCATGTTGTCCTTGTTGACTCCATGTTCCATAGAATCAGTTGAGGCCTCAGGCCTGCCTCAGCTGAAGGCTACTGCCTCATCATCCTCTGTTTTCCATTTCATTTTTATAGTTTCTGGGAGAATTGGTCGGGGGAGAGGAGGCTACGCGAGCCTATGCTAAGAGTACTGTTTACGTAGGTTAGCTCTGCTGTTCGCTCCCTAAGTGTTGAAGAGCTTAGGAAAGCAGACCTTGGATTCTAGGAAAACCCCCAAGATCGGCTTGATGTTGAGGTCATCACCACCCCAGGCCAGGGACTCAGGGAACTCAGAGCAGCCTCGGCCTTCCCCTCCAGCAACGGGGGACCAAGCCCTTTCCTCGCCCCACCCTTAAAACTTCCTTTAACCATGATTACTTCCTTAGAGCGCCACCTCCATATATAGCTGTATGGGACAATAAGGCTTCCGTATATGAATTTGGTGGGCGCGGGGGTGGGGGAGGACACACCTCAGTCCTGAGGGCCTTGAAAGTGGAAGTCAAGCCCGATTCAGCTTTCCATCCCCCAGCTGAACACAGCGCTGACAAAGCACAGGGTCGGGAATTGCTAGTTCAGGGGAGTCATGAATGAGACGACAGGGCTGGGATTTCAACTCAGGCCTTCTCGGCACCAAATCAAATGCTGGGCTTCATAGCTGGACATCCATGGGGCGTTAAAGGAAAAATAAGACTTGGCTGGCCCTCTAAGACCTTAGTCTTGTCATGGTGGCAAGCCATACAACTGAAATAAATGATATGGTGGGGGCACCTTGTCATGGTGGGTGGGCTGGTTGGGAGATACGGAAGGGCCTCCAGAAGGGGAGGAGCACGAGTTATCTTAAGAGGCTGGTCAGCTTGGGGACTTTGGGGAGTAGAAGGCAGGCAAAGAAAGGGTTCTCCAGCCAGAAAATTTTGGCTTCTGAGACCCGAGATTGAGGTCTGAGAATCAGCAGGATGGTCCAGGATGCAGTGAGGAGACCAGTTGGGTTTCAACAAAAGTGCAGGAAAGACCAGACAACAGGACGAAATCTGGAGAGCTCTGGAAGATTCTGAAGGACAGGAGGACATTTCAAAGTCTAAAGTATCCTCTCCACTTAGAACATTAGTTATGACATTTTAACCAAGCATTTAAAAGTTACTAGAAGGGGGTGCCTGGCTGGCTCAGTCAATAGAGCACACGATTCTTGATCTCAGGGTTGTGAGTAGATTAAGAAATGCATTTTTTCCCATATGGATTGTTGATGTGGTTGTGCAGAAGCTACTGTTTTAAAGTTAGAAGTGCATCCAATATTCATGATAAAATTTTAAGTGAATTCTTTATACAACTAAGTATATCTTTTTATATATTTTTTTCAACTAGTATATCAGATTGTATAACACCTGCAAGTCATGCTTCATGTTTTAACTCGTACTTTGTTTTTCTAAAATTATTTATTGTCTGGTATAAGCGAACTCATGGAAATCTTTTGGAGATCAAGCCCGACTCCAGAATTTTCGTATATTTATTTTTCAGAGTTTTTGGAAGAAAACTCTAAATAGTCTCTATTTTCCAAAATAGAATAACATGCCAGGTTGCATGTTCAACTACATGCAACTCCATAGCAATTGCAAACCACACCAACTCTTGGGAAAATATTCAGATAGTCTGATAAAATGAACTGCTCTCTAAATGTTAAGATATGCAAAGCCTGAAGGCCACAACACTCCCATCCTCCACTATCTACAATGTGTCATCATATCTGTCCCCAGACATCCCTTCTTGGGTCAGTCTATGCAGACAGTGATGCTTGAAAATGATCATGGAGACGTTTAGAGTCTTCGATACAAATTTAAGGAAGCTAGAAGCTTTTGGAAAGTGTGGCTGTTTGAGGAAGCTCCTTCCTATATAGGTATGTGTATGTCTGAGACTCTTTTCAGTGGTATAACATTAAGAGAAGTCAGCTTTTTAATTTTACGTTGCTTTAAGATCATCCCTTTGGATGATGTCACACAACTTTCCATATTTCATGAATTGGTTGGTACCTTTGTTCTTCTATTTATTCTTTCAACAGTTGAATGCACACCATCCTCCCCAATTTTGTGTGAACCTATTTGGGGCTTAGGAGAATAACTACTGAGACCGTAAGAGTCAAGTTACCTCCCGCTTAATGTTAAGTCTAACAGTCAATTTTGGATCGAATGTTCTACATCCCACTATTTTACATCAAGCCCTTTCTGGCTTTCGCTCTTCTGCAAATCAGCATTTAGTTGCCTTGCCAGCCTCTGCCGTTAGCTTCCTCCAGGGGTAACATAAAAAGAAAAGATGACAGGTGTCATTCTACTTTTTGGAGATTTTTCAGGAACCAGACCTCTCCAGAGGGCAAAGAGAAAGGAAAGGTCAAGTTGACTGTGGTGAAGCTCAGCCTTTTGTTTGGCTCTCCCGTGGCTTCTCCAGCTGCGGCCTGTGGTGGCTCCAGCTTCTGGAAGAGGAGAAACAGGCTGGTACTTCCAAGCCCAATGGAAGGGACGAAGCGGGGCACACGTGGGTTTCAGGAGAGCAGAATTTCTAGTTCCCTCTCAAACTTCTGGTTACGCCATCCTTCATTCTGGGGTGAGTAAGCATAAGGATCCTGAGCAGGTGAGGGGAGACGGAAGTACCGGCTCCCGTGGGCCCCCTGCTCATCGTGGCCGTCGTGCCTCCTCACTTGGGCCTGCCTCTGACTCCAGACCTTGCGTCTGGACTGGTAAGTCAGGTGCATTTCATTCCTGGCTCTTGACGGCTGGCGTCTTGGTTTATCCTTGCCTGGCGTCCTGCATCTGGCTTTGATCCCGGATTCAGAACCTGCCCCTGGTTCCTTGCTCCTGCTCTTCTCGCCTAGACGTATCCCTCACCGTGTTCTGCCTTCTCCATGCTGGTTTCCGACAGGTTGGAGCTGGGCAACGGGGCTGGGTCATGGGGCTGGGTCCTCAGCTTGCTGAGCAACCGGCTATGGGACACGTCCCAGCAAACGCGTGGTTCTGCTCTTAGCTGCCCGTCTCCTTGGGTCCTCCGGGTGAGTCACCCGATGAGTGGCTGGGCTGGGTCATGGGCTATACGTACGAGGTCTCAAAGGAGCCCTTGTTGCGGACTTACTTAATTTTTATTTTATTTTTTACATTTTAAAGATTTTAAGCAATCTCCACACGCAATGTGGGGCTCGAACTTGCAACCCTGAGATCAAGAGACGCATGCTTCCCTGCCTAAGCCAGCCAGGCGCCACACCTTGGAGGGGCTTTAAAGGCCCAGCATTATCTGCAGAAGCCTGCGCAGAGGGCAAGGGTCAAGGAGGTGGTAGGATGCCCACAGCTTGCCTGGTGGCATCAGCTGTGAAGGCCGTCTTTCTGCTTCCAGGTTGGCATCAAGCATTGTAAACAGTGGCTCTCCTCGCTTGTGCCCCTGCTCTTACCTTTATGTGAAGAAGGGACCCCCCCACCCCCACCCCGAGCCTGCCTTGGCCCCTTCCCACCCTCGACATCCTAGATTTCCATCTCTGGGTTCCATCAGAGACTGTATAGACGATATACCCCCCTCCCCCAATCTCGAGAGCCCCAGAAGCTGTTTATTTCAGCTCAGATTTACAAAATACTGCCCTCCCCCTGCCTGGGGCCCCCACGGTCCATCTCCACTCCCATGTGACACGATAAGCAAGACAAGGTCTAACCTGTCCCACACGCTAATCCCTTCTATGATTCACTGTAGCTGAGAATGTCAGGGCCTGACTGGCCTGCCCCACCCCATCATGCCTAAGGGGTGTTCCAAGACGGATCTGGAGAATGTTTCAACCCTTCCCGGAAGTTGGTTAATTTAGTACACGCCTCCCTGCTCCCACTGCTGCTGCGGACAGGAAGGGTCTATACCTGGGATTCTCTCAGTCAACCCCTCCCCTGGGAGATCACCCTCCCCTCCCCCCCAGAAGAGGTTCTGCCTCCTCATGGACAGAACCACTCCTGCCTTGATGTCCCCCCCACACCTGACTCAGAGCAGTGTCCTACTCACTGGTCTTGTTTCTTTCAATTTTCACAGTCATTTTATTTCAGGAATCTCCTAGACCTTTGGGGCTATATGGTGTTTTTTATTTTTTATTTTTTTCTCCATAGCTAACAGAGCCCTCTGCCGGTTTCCCTAACTTGAAATACTGCAGAGAAGGGATTGGGATGCGAGTCTTCACTCCCAAATAGCCTTAGCACCTTAAGTAGATGGAATCATTCCCCAGGGAGACAATGTCCCCAAGCCAAAGGTGCAAGGTCAGGTCCTACTAGACCTTTCTCCCAAGTCAATGGATGCTGCTTGCCTTACACTGATGCAACTTAAATGATTCTTCTAGGAATTAAAAATATCTAGCTGGGGGCACCTGGGTGGCTCAGGCGGTTAAGCGTCTGCCTTCCACTCAGATCATGATCCTGGGGTCCTAGGATCGAGTCTCACATCCGGCTCCTTGCTGAGCAGAGAGTCTACTTCTCTCTCTCCCTCCTTCCCCGCTTGTGCTCTCTCTCTCTCTTTCTGTCTCAAGTAAATAAATAAAATCTTAAAAACAGACAAACATCTAGCCGGGTCTCTACGTTGACTCACTGCAGGTAAGTAGGGCAGTAAGCGGCAGGTTCCGCCTCCGGCCACATGGGGCGGTAACGCCTTTCCTTCTGCCGATTACCAGGCAAGGGGTGTCGGTCTCCTCTCTAGCGTCCACGAGCTCTATATTCCTACCTCTTATTTTCAGTTCCTCTCTCTTTTAGAGCTAGAGAGTCATCCTCATGTCTGCCTCTGAGAATAAATCCTTTGGCCGGTGGGTAGAGAGATGAGGGAAGAAGGTCTCCTGTCATCCAAAGATTCCGATTACCTGTGGAACTGACAGCTTGCGGTTCAGCGGCTGCGACCGCGTGACCCCCAGCACAGCACACTCCGCACGCCTCTATGGTGCGGGCGATGCATCGGCGGTGACCTGGGGGCTCGCGTGAGTCACGGACGGACAGCCGATTTCAGCTCTCCCTCATACACCAAGCGACCGAGTCAAACGAAGCGTCGTTCGGCACCAGGCTTTAGAAACAGAAAAACCCTATTTATGCACATATGAACAAAAGGACAAGACAAAGATTGCAAAGGAAAACACGGGCCCAATTCTAAGTTCATAACCCTTGGTCCCACGGTAGGATGTCCCCAAGGCTGGACATTGGTGCTCGGGAGAGATTTGGCGAGAAGGGGATGCAAATACCCCGATGACTCTTCTGCCAGGACTTGGCTGGCCCTGAGCCCCCCACTCAGTGGTATTTTTTGTTCTTAAGGGAAGGTCAAGATTTCATCCCGCAGCAGCCCCTGGGTTGGCTCAGCCCTCTTCCAGAGGTATTTGAGAAATGTTGCTAAATTTTGAAGGATATCCTGTGAAATGAACCATGATACACAATTATTAGAGAGTCCTTCCTCCACTACTTCAGCCGTTAAGGATGTAGATATATGCAAGAGGAATCATTAGAAAAACTAGAAAGACAAAATGGACTCTATCTAACTCTGACGCAGCGGGAAAGTATGGCTTCAAGGAATTCGCCCACCTTTTCCAATAAAGCAGGGAAGGGGGAGTAGTTCATGCCAATTCACTTTAAAAATAGCAACGAGTAATTCATGCATAAATATTTTTCAGCCATCACTCCCCCAAATATCTGTACAGCTGAATGCTTCGGCTAGGTGGTGCCCAGGGAAGCCGCCCAGAGGGCAGAGAGCATGGGAAGAAACGCACCAGTTAGATCAAGTTTCTGACGTGTTGTCTTCGAAGGTCGTCAAATAATTCTCTCTTTAGAGCAGGGTAGCCATGTGTAAAGGGCCGGCTGGCCACCATCGCCTTTCACAGCTGCAGGTGGCCTGTGCCTGGACATTGAAACCTCCCTCAGTCCAGTCTTTTATTAAATCTGCAAATGAGGAGTCTGGACCATGTGACCTCTGAGGGACTTTTGCTCCTTTTTCTGTGATGACATCAAACCATCCAACGAGATCCAGAAGCGGTGACCCTCTCTCTCTCTGCATGTTTTTCTCCTATTCCTCTGAGTTACAGCGTTGAGGTCAGCTGTGAGGTTAATTTTTTAAATCCCTTAAATGGCTCAGTTTTAGCCACTCCTGCTCTCCCTAATCCTCACTTTGAGAGCCAGTGTAGACATCTTGCTCCTACCCCAGAAGACGCGGAGTCCATGAAGTTTACTTTGCTTCTGAGTGTGAGCCCCCCTCTGCATGCAGGGATACACCCTCCTCTGTTTTGATGCCCCCATTTCCTCCTTCCACCCGTTTCTCTCCTTCTGTTATTTGTTTATGTATTTTTAAAGCTTAACAGCACAATTACTAGCTAAGGACAGATCCTTGTGGCCAGTGCCCAGGACAACAATTCTCAAACATCATCTTCGTAATCATCATTATTATTATTATTAAGTGAAATCATCTTTGGGCACCTGGGTGGCTCAGTTGGTTAAGCGTCTGCCTTCGGCTTAGGTCATGATCCCAGGGTCCTGGGATCGAGCCTCACATTGGGCTCCCTGCTCAGCGGGGAGTCTGCTTCTCCCTCCATACTCGCTTGCTCTTCTCTCTCTCTCTCTCGCAAAAATAAACAAATAAAATATGAAAAAAGAAGTGAAATCATCTTAGAACAAGTAATTACATAGCTTCTTGGTCTTTTGGCTAAGATCAAGTGTAGAAAAAATAATTACACTAGACCTGCAATATATAAATCAGCAAAGGTTGGAAGAGCCTATTTTGGCTTCCTACCTCACGGATCCCTGGTACACTTTAGAATAATCTAAAAACCAATTCCTTAGGGAAACTCTCTTACACTGTTGGTGGGAATCCAAGCTGGCACAGTCACTCTGGAAAACAGTATGGAGGTTCCTCAAAAAGTTGAAAGTAGACCTACCCTATGACCCAGCAATTGCACTACTAGGTATTTACCCCAAAGGATACAAACATAGTGATCTGAAGGGGCACCTGTACCCCAATGTTTATAGCAGCAATGTCCACAATAGCCAAACTATGGAAAGAGCCTAGATGTCCATCAACGGATGAATGGATAAATGGATATGGGATACACACACACGCGCACACACACACAATGGAATATTACTCAGCCATCATGAAAATGAAATCTTGTCATTTGCAATGACATGGATGGAACTAGAGGATATTATGCTAAGTGAAATAAGTCAGAGAAATACAATTATCATATGCTTACACTCATATGTGGAATCTAAGAAACAAAACAGAGGATCATAGGGGAAGAGAGGGAAAAATAAAAGAAGACAAAATCAGAGAGGGAGACAAACCATAAGAGACTCTTAACTCTAGGGAACAGAGGGTTGCTGGAGGGGAGGTGGGTGGGGGGCTGGGGTAACTGAGTGATTGGCAGTAAGGAGGGCACCTGATGTGATGAGCACTGGGTATTATACACAACTGATGAATCACTGAACTCAACATCTGAAATTAATAGTACACTATATCTTAATTAATTGAATTTAAGTAAAAATATTTTAAATAAGAAAAATAGAAATTCTCTTAGCATCACTATATGAAACAATAAGTAAATTCTACTGAAGTGAAAAAAACGCAATTATTTAGAATACTGAAGAAATTAAAATTATGGGAAAAATAAGCATTAGTAAGAACACTCCACCTGCTTCCTTAGCTGTTACAACTGTACAGTGAAAAGAAATAAAACCAAATTAGGCCAACTTTTAAGAGAGCTTTTTTGGGGGATCTTTCATTTTCCCATTCATATTAAGAGACATTATGACCTGGGTCAACAAAATAAAGAAAAAAAATATATTGGAATCAGGAAGCCAAAGACTGTGAGTCACACAGAACTGTCTCTTTACCAGAACTAGAGCCAACTAAAAGAACGATGAACAGGAAATGTTCCACATCATAGCACGAGGTTGCAGTTAGAGAAACTCTATTTAAGTATAACAAGAATATAGTCAACGTCATGGGCTTGTAACCAAAGCCAGATAGCCTTTAGATCTGGAACTGTCTTTGCTATCTCTACTTCACCCATTCTTAGCCTTTGGTTAATGACCCTACTCTGTCTAGTCTTCTTTCTGCCCCAGGAAAATTCAGAATAATGACTTAGGTTGGGGAGGGACCATTACTCTGTTTCTGCTGCTCTGGTGCAACCTATCTGTGCAACTACAGTCACTGTCCCTATGTCTGGCAAAGAGAATCATGCCTCCCTCGAACCCTGCTTGTTTCCCTTGCAAGATTTTCTTCTGATGACTTGAAGTAAAGAGTTTGGCTTTTTCAACCATGTCAGACTCCAGATTTTGATACCCTCAGATGTCTTGAATTGCAGGCTCTACTAAGATACGTGCTAATATCATATTTTAGCAAAATAATGTTTTCTTTCTCTAAAGCCTAAGCTCTTTCTTGTGGAATCTTCTGGAAAGCTGCAATAAGCAATCAATACACTCCAGCATCTTGAATGTTTCTACCAAATCTCATGTTAAGATTGTGGTAGGCACATCTTCTGAATCCCAATTTATCATTGTCACTACATAAAATAGAATTGTCTCACTATTTTCCATGTACTTCACTTAGTCAATTTCACATTTTAGGGTCTGTTACTTGTAATTTCCCTTGATGGAACCAAATTTTACATATCAGGATGCAGCAGAAAACACAAATCAAATGGACTTAAATAATGAAGTGAATTTATTAAATTGCATTTCAAATGCCCAAAGGCATTTCAGGCTTCAGTTTTGGTTTGATCAGGGCTCCCATTCCGTTTTTCCATGATTCTTTAGGTTTGCTCTCCTGCTTTCTATCAGTTGCATCCCCTGACTTCCTGATAGCAGAATGATTCTAGCAGTTTCAGCTTTCACTGTACAGAAAGAGAGTGTTTCTTTTTTCTCCAATGGGTGAATAAAAGAGTCTTCAATTTCACTTTAATTAGACCAATTTAGACCATGTGCTCATTCTTCAACCAATCACCAGGCAAGGAGGATGTGTTTATGCTCACCATCTGTGGCCAAATCAGGGCTCACGTCCACAGTAAATGCTATCGAAGCTGCACAGCTGCTATGTGATGGCTTTGTGATAGCGTTGGGGAGGGATGGGAGCTCAAAGGCCACCAACCATGGGGACCATACCCTTTGGAGAACCTGTGAATTAATCAACTGCAGGAATAGAGTTGTGTTCTGGAAACATGTCTGCCAGTAGCTCACTCCTGCAGCCTATCGACTGGGTGGAATGGGAGGGCAGTTTCTAGAGAGGGGCGACTGGCAGGCAAAGCCAGGGGTGTCCACTACACCAAGAAAATAACCATAATTCTCCCATTTTTCCTAAAGCACACCTTAAAATGCCTTGTCTGCCAACTCACGTAAGTACTTATTATTACTGTAGAAAAATGCTTTCTGGAAAGAAAACATCTGTTAAATAGTGCAAAAAACTAAATCTTGGAATTTGGGAAATCCTAAATTGGTGAAAATGTCAGTCTGTTGCCTGACAGCTGATTATTTCTTTAGTTGCTCATCGCATCTTTTTTTGTTGTTGTTGGCGGGCAGCAAAGCCACATTTGTTGAGTGATAGCGAAGTGATAGTACCAAGCTCCCAAGGAGGGAGGGGACCTGAAGAGGTGCCAGCTCATCGCATCTTAATGACAACTATTTCCTTTCTATTGTGATGGGTGTGGACCTCAGGCTACAAACTTATAGAAGTTTCTTTATTTTTGAGACCTGAGTCTTGAGACCCCAGGCACCTGGATCAGTGGGAAATTCAGTCTTAGGCATTATCGGACCACCTCCCCTCCCTCAAGATTGTACAAAGTTGCCCACAGGTCTTACTGGTACCAGTGCACTTGCACATGTCTTTCCTTGTGGCTTCTGCTGGACAACTGTGATCCAGGTCTATAAGGCTCTCCTCTGTTCAGTGGTGCTACTGCCCCTGGGTCTTCTCAGGGTAGGGGCATGTTGGGCAAGACTGGCTACTTGGTGCCCGGGGCCCAGGATCCTTCCACATCCCACCAGCCATCCCTGTCTCACTAGGCATTTTCGGCCTCCTTCAGTCCTTCTCTCTACTGTCGATCTTTGAGTCCCTAAAAATGTAATTCCTCCACCTTATAATTGCCAAAAGCACTCTTAACACAATCTCCTTAAGGATTTATTTTGCCAGGGGAAGGGGCAGGGGGAAAGGGAGAGAGAAGGAATCCTCAAGCAGACTCGGGGCTGAGGGCGGAGCCCAATGCAGGAGTTGATCCCACGACCCTGAGATCAGGACCTGAGCCAAAATCAACCGACTGGGCCATGCAGGTGCCCCTTAACACAATCTCTTTAAATGAGCTGATGCTTTTACGCGAGACACGAAGCCGGGTGCTCTAAAGAAATGGAACAGATTCTGCTCCGTGCTTAGAGGAGAGTGGAGGAGAAAATACAGGAGAAAACCAGGTTTAAGTTACTTAAACTTGTTACATAATCAAACACAACTTAAACCTGGTTTTCTTTTCCACTGCCCTTTGATGGGAGCAGGGGGATGTTTCCTCTGTCCATTAAAAACTGTCAAGTTGAGGGGCACCTGGGTGGCTCAGTCGGTTAAGCATCTGCCTTCAGCTCAGGTCATGATCCCAGGGTCCTGGGATTGAGCTCAGCATCAGGCTCCCTGCTCAGGGGGGAGCCTGCTTCTCCTTCTGCCCCTCCTCCTGCTCAAGCGGTCTCTCCCTCTCCCTCTCTCTCTGTCTCTCTCTCAAATAAAGAAAATCTTTAAAAAAAAACCTATCGAATTGGTGACATTTCTAGTCACTCTTGAGGAATAAGAGTCTTACCACTGAGTGACAAAATGTGCCTCAATTTATTCATCAGAATGCTCAGTCCTGTAAATACGCAAAGCATGTGCTTGTTTTAGCATTCAATCTTTTATTTTCCTCCCCGATGGGGCTGACCGTAAGGCAGAACTTGTTGCCGGGGAGAGAGAGGAGGCTTGTGGGCAGCGCCCCTCCTTCTGTGACTCCAGCCTCTTCGCCCCGGAGGTCTCTGCCCTCTCCCCGGGGTCTGGCCCTGTGCCTGGAGTTCACAGCCCTGTTTGGTCTAAAGAAGTCTTCCCAAATGCTCCCACTCTCTCTCTCTGACCTTTTGTAAGTAGGCTAAGTGTCGTGGGACAGGTTCCCAAAGATTTCCTTTGTAAGTTCTGCCCGTGTCGCTCTGCTTCCCTGGCATCAACTTCTGGCAACGTCCTTTCTCTTACTGACCACTCAAGGCGTTCTTTGCAAGAGGAACTCATTCTTAAAAGGGAAGCCCGGACTTGGTGGCGTAAGTGTGCCTGACCTCCCTGAAGTCTGCACTCTGCCATGTGTGGCTACAACACCATTTAGCAAAAGGGGCCCCTACTCTCTGCTGTGTGGTCACCTCCACATGGGGGCAGCTGATGTTCCACTTCAAAGAATTCCACAGCCTCGTTTTCTCTGTCAGAATTTGTCTTTCAAAGACGCTGATGGAGTGTCTAGGTGGCTCAGTCGGTTAGGCATCTACCTTCAGCTCAGGTCCTGATCCCGGGGTCCTGGGTCCTGCAAAGAACCCATACAACTCTTTCCCTTCATTTTCCTGGGTGAATTAGCCCAACTCAGCCATTCTTCAGGTTGGAGAGTTTCACACGTAGACGTCAAAGTCTTAAATCCTGTCTACTTGCACTGTTAATTTCTCAAGTTATGTGTATTTGTTTCCCTGGCAAAATCGTAAGTTTACGAGGAGAAGCAAGGGTGACAGCCCCACACTCCGCGGGGAAGTGGGAAGGAGCCTGCTCCTCCCGGATCACGGGTGTGACAGATGAAGTGGTCGGAGTCCCTTCCATGAAGCAAACCCTGAGGCTATGGGGCTTCGGGTCCTCGGAAGGCTCAGGAGTTCCACAACCTGAAGCAAAAATGTGAATTTCCAGTTCATACCCATTTTAAACACTCTAAAAGCATTTACATTGGGGCTGCTTACGCTTGGAAGGAGTGAGCCAGGTAGAGGCACCTCCCTGTCACCAGCCCGGTGATCAGCACGCTAGGCTAGGACTGTAGATGACAGAAGTGTAAGGCTCTCTCAGCAGCTCCACACATTGGAACAACTGGTAACAACTTTCTTAAAGGAAACAGATAACCGATAATCACATGGGTGAGTCATCTCTTAGACCATGTGCTGACTTTGTTCACCAAGGGTTTCTGGAATCCAGAATTCCTAGGGCAGGTCAGTGTTACAGGCCTCAGAGGACACAGGGAGAAAAAATATTGAGTCACACGAAGGCATTTTCCTAATTATTCCAAAGGTTATTCTCAAATGGAGAAAAAAAAAAAAAAAAAAAAAACCCTGTTACTATGGTATTCCAGAAAACCAAGAGATTCTGAGTCATAATAGATGCCATCATCTGACAGCTAATGTCCCCAAGGATAAAGTTAAAGAAATCTTTTTGTGAAAGGATTCCTACCATTTGCTTAATTAACACATCCATCACCTCCCCTGTTTATCTCTTTGTGTATGAGAACATTTAGGTTCCACTCTGTTGGCGAATTTCAATTATATAACACAGTGCTATTAACTATAGTCACCCCGTGTCACACAAGAGCCTCAGACCTTATTCACCTTACAGCTGACATCCTGTACCCCTTTCCTGCCCACTCCCATATCCCCCCACCCCAGCCCTGGGGTTCCGACCGCTTTTTTACTCTCTGTTTTTATTAGTTTGACTTTCTTGAAAATTAGATTCCACATATAAGTGATGCCAGGCAGCATCTGTCTCTGCCTGGGTCCTTTACTTAGCCTAATGCCCTCAAGCTCCATCTGTATAGCTGCAAATGGCGGGATTAAAAAAAATTTTTTTTCAATTAAAATAAATAATTGAGCTACCCTTGAAAAAATCAAGATGTTGGGGTAGTCGGTTCAGCTCTACATCTTCTGGGTGCGACTATTTCGGCACAAAGAATAAACGTGCAGAGAAATGCAGCTCGGGAGCTGGAGAGCAGAGTTCTGGTGAATAAGATTGTAAGTCAGCCTCCCCCTACCCTTGGTTCCTGCTGCCTCCTCTCCTCCTTTCTTGGAAGACTCTCTCACTTGACTCTCTAAACTGAGAGCGAGCCTTACCTCCTCCTTAGACCTTACCAGGCTAGCCCTCCAGGCTCTCCGTATCATCTTAACCTTTACCTGTTTTACCTTTGAATTTTGGTTGTCATTCTGGGCTTGTCTCAGCAGAAGGGGCATTTATTCCTAAATTGACATTTGACATAGGAGCCTCGGTCAGGTAAATTGGGCATATGTTTATTTTATGTGCTCTGGGCTTACAGAATGGGAGCGTGTTAAGACAACACGCAATCATAAAGTCAATGACAAGTGGATTTGTCCTTGTGCCTGCCTAGGTGGTGGAAGGTTTGCTGTAGGGCTTAAAAGAAAGATGCTGAGTTAGTCAAGAAAAAAAAAAAAACGAGGTAGAGAACATTTTTTAAATGAATTAAAAACAGTTATATCAACACAAAAATGGGATTTAAAAGAGAAGTCTATTTAAAAATCCGTTCTTTGTCAGACAATTCCTGAATCTCAGCTCTGATGACAATCTTTGCTCTCATTCCCTCCTTAAGATCAAAGGCAGAGACTGTGCCAACAGAACGATTTTGATTACCATTCACAAAAATCATGATTCTTACGTACCTTCATATCTCTAATGCGAAGATTCTATAATGCAGGGGCAGGGAGAATTAAGAACACTGTAGTTCTCATTGAAAGAATGAAGAACATCTAAAATGCAACAAAATGAGAATTTGTTGTTTTGTCATGGCCACTTATAATTCCTATCATGGTGACTTATGAGTCTAATGATTGGGTAGTGTGAGTTATCTAGGATTTTATGATGAGAATTTTCATATATAGTTGACCCTTGGGCAACATGGGTTTGAACTGGGTGGGTCCACTTATATGCAGATCTTTTTTTTTTTTTTTTAATAAACCCAGGACTGTAAATGTATTTTCTCTTCATTATTATTTTTTCTCTAGCTTACTTTATTGTAAGAATACAGCATATAACACATATAGCATATGAAATATGTGTTAGCCAACGGTTTATCTTACTGGTAAGGCTTTCGGTCAACAGTAGGCTATTAGTAGTTCAGTTGGGCGGGAGTCAAAAGTTAAATGCAGATTTTTCAGTGTCTGGAGATCAGTGCCCCTAACCCATGCTGTTCAAGGGTCAACTGCACTTTCATAGAAGCCAGGTTAAAAACTTCCAGAAGTATACATTCCAGCTTATTGACCTTTTCAAGCACAAGCATGTTGTCTAATACCTAAGTTGTAGTGTGTTTGCCAAACTGATGCCAAGTCTTTACTCACTTACTGTGATAGTATAAGCAAGAGCTTACCCAGGAGACGGCGCCCGCTCTCCAGGGCTCCTCTCCCCGTGGGAGAGTGCCAGCTGAGGGTCAGTGGATCAGCAAGAGAGGGGTCATCCTACTGCAGAGGGGGCCTGAACCACAGGCACCTGCCATGACACTGGGACCAGGGGCAGGGGGTGCCTGAGTCCTTGGCTGCAAGAGATTTCAGGGGCACTGGGCTCGCAGCAAGTCTTTTTTGGGAAGGTGGCTTCCCCCAAGGCACTGATCAGGCAAAACTTTGTAAATGCCTTTGGTTGGACCTGAAAAAAAAAAAATCACACATAGGTTTTAAACAGCAGCAAGACTCATGTTTGATTACATCTGGCTAGTAGGATGTTTTATTTCTGGGCTCTGTTAGACACTTGTGACAAACAAACCTGAGCTAGCTGAAAACAAAGGGGAATTTATTGGAAGAGTATTGGGATATTTTAAATAATGGAAGGAAGGGGACGGATAATAAAATTAAAGGAATGAAAGTGATTCCAGTTGAGCCTTGGAAGCAACTAGAACGGGAGCCCCCAATGTTGCCAATGTTCTTCTCTCAGCCTTTCCCTCTAGGTCAAGTTCCTGTGATCTGATTGTGGCCTGGCTGCCTTAGGCAAACGGGGAACTTCCTTGTAAAGTTAGTGGGGTGACTCAAATAGTTAAAGGAATAGGACCATTAACAACTTCTGGGATTCATATATGTAGCTCTACCACCAGCCCCACCTTTTGAAGTTCTAGTTAAAAAAAAAGGCATAAGGAATTCTGACTGGCCCCTTTCTGGATCAATCACTGTGGATGTGGGCCAATCACTATACTCCCACAGTAGAGGGAAGGCGTTGGGTTCTAGCCTGTCTATTGGGCATCGTTTCCAGAGGAGAAAGAGTTATTAGGCATAGAAAATACCTCTAAACACATGAGAAGAAATGTCCTTGGGTACTATGTCTTAGAATGTAAAGGAAAAAGGATATTGAGAAAACTTAGCAAACAGCTTTCCATCTGCCAAATAACTTGTTTTTATTTATAAAGAGAGGAAATACCAAAAGTCACTACATGGTTTAGTAACCTTGTTCTTTTTTAAAGATTTTATTTATTTATTTGAGAGAGGGAGAGAAAGGGAGAGAGAGAGAGAGAGCACGCACAAGGGGGGACAGAGGGAGAGGGAGAAGCAGACTCCTTGCTGAGCAGGGAGCCCGAGGTGGAGCCCGGGTCTCCGGGATCATGGCCTGAGCCGAAGGCAGATGCTTGGCTGACTGAGCCACCTAGGTGTCCCTAGTAACATTGTTTTTTAATACTTTTTAAATAAATTCTCCCGTCGGCTAGTGTTTCTTTTCAGCTCTTACATACACTGCTTCTCTTCTCCTTTACATCCTCACCCACACTCCCGCACACCACCCAGATCTCAGGATGCAGAATGAAAGGTGAGGTTTCTGTTCTGAGAAGCCATTACGTTTCCTCTTTCCCTCCTGATGTTCACCTTCAGTGTGTGAAGATTCCAGCTGAATAGCCCATAGTGTGATGCAGTACGTGTGTCTCGGCAAGTACGCGTGCCTCTTCCCACCATAAGGTTTTCCTGATGGTCCAAGTGTTATTCTATTGGCCCAGTGGAAAAGTTAAGTTTAAACAGTGTGTTGTATTCTTAAATTTCTTTAATGTGGCGAGAGCTACTGTCGTTCCTTCTACTCTATTAAGAACACACAATAGGGGGTGCCTGGGTGGCTCAGTCGTTAAGCATCTGCCTTCAGCTCGGGTCATGTTCCCAGGGTCCTGGGGTTGAGCCCCATATTGGGCTCCCTGCTCAGTGGGAAGCCTGCTTCTCCCTCTCCCACTCCCCCTGCTTGTGTTCCCTCTCTCGCCATGTCTCTGTCAAAAAAGTAAATAAAATCTTAAAAAAAAAAAAAGAATACGCAATAGCTCTCGCCACATTAAAGGAATAGCAGATGCTTAGGTAAAACATCTCACCGCAGAGGTGTCTGGGCGGCTCAGTCGGTTAAGTGTCTGCCTTCGGTTCAGGTCATGATCCCAGGGTCTTGGGATGGAGCCCTGGATCGGGTTCTGCACTGGGCATGGAGCCCGCCTAAGACTCTCTCTCCCTCTTGCTTGTGGGCGCGCGCTCTCTCTCTCTCTCAAAAACAAACAAAAAATGTTTTACTGCAGTTCACAATGACATTCTCACCTATTTATTGGTGGATACTGTCTCATTCCAATACTGATTCAAAAGGAGCTAGCTTCAGTATTCTAGAATAACAACCTCTTAAAAAACAACCATCGTTCCTGTGAGACTCTGCAAGTGCCTCCAGCCAAGAATCCTCTTCGCTCTGGGACGCTCCTCTGAAGGCGCCCCTCTCTGGCTTTCTTTCACCCTCCGCCCCAGAAAAAGGCCAAACTCCTCCCCTAGAAACAGTGTACATTTACCCTCTCTCACCCAAGAAAAGGAAAATCTACTTTTCTGGCCTCTTATAAGGAAAAATGTAACTGATTTCCAATGCAATTAGAGCTATTCTCTAATTCCAAGTGTTTTGTTTTTGTTTTTTTAATATATATTCGTCATCCTTCTGTCCCTTTTGTGTGTCTTCTGATATCCAACATGAAAGTTCCACCACAGGGCACTTCACTGACTTTCCTACCTTGCCTGGCCTTTAAGGAGTGACTCTCGTCACAGGACTCCAGAATTTCCCACCTTGGGGAGTAGGGATCAAGTTATCTTTCTAAGGAGTACGCAGGATCACTTAGAACCTCAATAACCACCACCACGCTCCTTGAAGGAATTACAGTTGTTTTAACTCTTTATCAAACTGTTAGCATGCTGGGAAACATAATGCTTAGCTTTCCATAAGAAAGTAACCCTTTTCGGGGCACCTGGGTGGCTCAGTGGGTTAAAGCCTCTGCCTTCCGCTCAGGTCATGATCTCAGGGTCCTGGGATCGAGCCCCACATTGAGCCCCACATCGAGCTCTCTGCTCAGTAGGGAGCCTGCTTCCCCCTCTCTCTCTGCCTGCCTCTCTGCCTACTTGTGATCTTTCTCTCTGTCAAATAAATAAATAAAATCTTAAAAAAAAAAAAGAAAGTAACCCTTTTCCATAAGCATTGCAGAATGGCAGAGAGCATAGGTCCATAAGGCAAGGTACTCTGCTTCTCTAGTTTCCTCTCCTGTGAAACAACAGAAGTACGGATCTCACAGGCTATGGTGGTTAGGATTAAGTGAGCTGATCCACGGAAGGGGGCTTGGAACCTGCTGGAAACATAGGAAGGACTCAGTGTTAGTAGTGTTACTATCCCTGGAACTAATCTTCGTGAGGCAGCTGGGTGCCATGGGGAGAATACCGGGCTTCCG
Organism: Potos flavus; assembly: GCA_028534135.1. NCBI lineage: Eukaryota > Metazoa > Chordata > Mammalia > Carnivora > Procyonidae > Potos > Potos flavus. The sequence goes on from CM052897.1 coordinate 102,213,011, forward strand.
GGCAAAGCCTCTGGGTTTCTCTTTAAATCCTGGGTCTTTCTTTTACCCCTGTTTGGGCAACACACTTAATTTCAGTATCTTTGGATACAAAAGAGGATTAATATCATCTGCTCTAGCTATACGACAAGGGAGTTGTGAGAGTCAAAAAAGATAATGCATTATGAAAATAGTCTATAAACACGAAGCCCTTCTTATTACTCCTTGTCCTCTGTGATTTGGTTCCCTCATACAATTCTGACACCGATTCTGATGTGTGTGGGTTTTCAATTACCACCAAGAAATTCTCCAACACCAGCTGCGGGTCCTACAGGCAAACACAATTCTGACACTCTCCATCTGGAGACAGCGTCAGATCCCACAGGTGAAGGGCTCAGTCCAACAGGACCCCCCCACCCCCACCCTCACGTCAGACGCCAATCACAGGTCCAGCTTGTCCCCTGGGCTTCTGACCCACGGGCTATAAATTAGAGATTTCTGTGATGCCAACTCATGTCCGTGAATTTGCTAGAGTGGTTCACAGATCTCAGAGAAACATTTTACCTACTAGATCACTGGTTTATTATAAAAGCATATAACTCAGAAGAGCCAGATGGAAGAGATGTGGAGTGCAAGGAATGGGGGTGGGGAAGGGTGCGGAACTTTCATGCTCTCTGAGCGCACTGCTCTCCCCAAATCTCCATGTGTTCCCCTATCCAGAAGCTCTCTGAACCCCAACCCTTTGGGTTTTTATGGAGGCTTCTTTACACAGGCGGGATTGATTAAATCACTGACTACCTGTGAATGATTCAACTTCCAGCCCCTCTCCCTTCCTCTGAGGTCAGGGGGGTAGGACTGAAAGTTCCTACCCTCAAGTCACAAGGCTGGTTTTTCTGGAAACCAGGCCCCATCCTTAGGTGCAGCCTAAAGATCACTTCAGGAACACACTCAGGTGTGGCTGGAAGGATTTGTTATGAACAACAAGACGCCTTTATCGCGTTTTTGTTTTTTTTTTTTAATATTTTCTTTATTTGAGAGAGAGAGAGTGAGAGACAGCATGAGAGGGGAGGAGGTCAGAGGGAGAAGCAGACTCCCCATGGAGCTGGGAGACCGATGTGGGACTTGATCCCAGGACTCCGGGATCACGACCTGAGCCGAAGGCAGTCGCCTAACCAACTGAGCCACCCAGGCGCCCTATCGCTCTTATCACTTAAGAAATACCAAGGGTTTTAGGAGCACTACCAGGAAGAAGGACAAAGACCAAATATTTATTTCTTGTTTTATTTATTTATTTATTTCTTGGTTTAAATCACAGTATCACCCCTTGTCATCTGGCTCCCAAATGTCCCTTAATGATGAAGTCCCTCATTTAATTTGTGCTAGTTTGAGTTTGGTTTCTGTCATTTGCAACCACAAGAACAGGTCTGGGAGATACTTAGCATTTGATAAGTCTTTATAGATATATTTATTTTATCCTGACAGTAGAAACAAGGTTTCTGGATCAGAGGCAGATTGATTGCTTACTTAAAAAATATCTTTACCCTCTGCCCCATTTTACCACAACACAATAGGGCACGTGTCACATGTCACATATAAAGAGGATGGGGGGGGGCACGTCGGCGGCTCAGTAGGTTGGGCATCCGGCTCTTGATTTTGGCTCAGGTCATGATCTTAGATTATGGGATCAAGCTCGGCTTCTGGCTCTGCGCTCAGTGGGGAGTCTGCTTGGGATTCTCTCTCTCTCTGACCCTCCCCCCAATCTCTCTCTCTAAAAATAAATGAATGAATCTTTAAAGGAGGAATCCATATTATTGGAGAGAAACCCTCAAATTATATATTTTGGTGGTTTATAGGATCTACTGCATAGCTGCTCCGTCCTGCTCAGAGAGGGAGAGAAACTAACTTCTTAATAGAAACGAATCCTCTCTGGGGAGAGAAGGGGAAGAAGGTCACTACGTGTACACACGTAAATGAAGATAAATGAATGGCAAACAAACGGCTCGAGGGGAGACAAACCTGTAAATCTCTCCGCAGTAATTCACTATCTGTCTTCCAAGGAATGATTACACTCATCCTTAAACCTAGGATGCCAGTAAATTTTGCTCAGAAAGCCCTGGCCAGCAGGCAACATGAAATAGTCACATTGTTTCCAGTAGCAGGTGGGATTGCTAGGACTTGGTGCCTGAATTTGGGTGGTGGGGTTGCACCTGAGGTTTCTGGATAGGGAAGCTGTCCGGGGAAGCTCTCTACTGGGATAGCAGATACGGAGGAAACTTGGAGAATGGGGCTGTTTTGAGGCGGTTTGGCAGGGAGGTTCACGGGGTGATGTATGATGACTCTATCACAGCACAAGCTGAGTCTGACATGCTGAGGGTCATCTGGATGGAGATGCCCGGCCAGCAGTTGGGCTGAATCTGAACAGCAGATCCGGGTGGCAGATACGGTAGTGGGGGTCCTTCACAGGCAGTGCTGGGAGATGGCCACGGTCTGATCGCAAGGGCAATGTGTAGTATGGGAACAGGACGTAGGACAGAACCCAGGGTCGGTCAACATCTGGGTTTCGACAAGCAGTCAGTGTGCACACTGCAGAGCAGGGCCCTGGCCACATCTGTTGGGCCCCTGCCGCTCAGCGTGGGGACTGTTATTGGGCATGTCTGCCCACCCCAGCTGCAAATGTGGGGCGGGGCGGCTAACCTACCCTCGAAATGAAGGGGAAACCCATCATTCCCCAGTACCTGACAGAAGATGCTGTCAAACTGGGAAGTATCTTCAGAATTGCCAAAGCAGTGGTTTACAAGCCTATGTTGCCGGCATCAGCTGGGGAAGTGTGTTTAAAGCAATACTAGTCCCAGAATTTACCTGCGGAAGTTCTGAGTCTGATGGGTCTGGGGTGGGGCCTGGCTATGTCAGTTTCTCCTGCTCGTAGGCGATGCTAGTTTGCCTCTGGATTCAAGTACCAGTGTTCTGAAGTTACAAACACATGATGGTCCTACAAGAGCCACTTCGTTAAGGAACAGAGAGGCTGTTGTCATGTATTTCAAGGGAATTTATCTTTATGGCCGGTAGCAAATAAATTATGGTCATCAGGTATCTGTCTCAACCCTACTGCCTTGTAAGGAGTGTGCTTGTGTATATTTCTAGACCAATACGTAAGGAGGTGGCATCTTCATGGAGGCCCCTGGTTAATGTCAGACACCTGGAAAATCATCTACTTGCACAAAGGGAGAGGTCGCTCAGCCAAACCTTACAGAAGGTGGTCAGCATGGGAAAGAACAGATCTTGTTGTTTTGTCTACCATTTTCCTAAAAAAGCAGCTGAGAAGTGGCTGGTATAAAGAAAAATGACCATCGTTACATGGTAGCAAGAGGATTAGGGAACTAGAAGATTCAAAGAATGATTAAGAGGGGTAATAACTGCTGGGGTGGTTGGGTGGCTCACCCGGTGAAGCAGCCAACTCTTGATCTTAGCTCAGGTTTTGGTCTCAGGGTCATGAGTTCAAGCCTCATGTGCTACTTTAAAAAAAAAAAGGAGTAACTAAACTTCTGTTTTGCCACAATTTACAGTTTACAACGGAATTTAATATTTATTGTCTCATTTTAAAAAAGATTTTATTTATTTGTCAGAGAGAGAGGGAGCGAGCGAGCACGTACAAGCAGGGGCTACTGCAGGCAGAGGGAGAGGCAGGCTCCCTGCCGAGCAAGAGGCCTGATGCGGGAGGGGATCCCAGGACCCTGGGATCATGACCTGAGCCAAAGGCAGATGCTTAACCGACTGAGTCCCTATTATCGCATTTGAACACAACCCACCCAGAGAGGTAAGCAGAGCAGATGACACTGCCCCCCTTCTACAGCCATAGAAATTAGTCACCTGTCTGGTCTCAGAATCAAGTCTGATGCCCAGATGCTCTGAGTCCCAAGTCAGGGCTTTTCCCGTAGCCCTAAAATTTTAATAATTGGCATGGCTTACAATGCCTTCTACTCTGAGAATTAAATGTATATTGTGCACAGAACGTGAACAGAGGACGGGGAGTGTGGAAGAGCTGGCCAGAAAGAGCAGGGGACGGAGATGTGGCCGAGGAGGTGGAGGCACACGGGGCCAGCGACCCGGAGATGGGAGCCCGTCCTGTGCTCTGGCTTGAGTGTTTGTGTCCTCCCCAAATTCATATGTTGGAATCCTTGTGTCCTACGTGATGACATCAGGAGGTGGAGCCTTGGGAGGTGCTTAGGTCGTGAGAGTAGAGCCCTCGTGAATGGGGTTAGTGACTCTATAACAGGGGCCCCATAGAGCTCCCTGCCCCCTTCCACAATGTGAGCGCACGAGAAGGTGTCAGCTGTGAACCAGGAAAAGGGCCCTCATCTGACTGTGCTGGTGCCCTGATCGCAGACTTCTGGCCTCCAAACTGCGAGACGTAAATGATTGCTGTTTATAAGACCCTCAGTCTACGGAGTTTTGTGGTAGCAACGGGGATGGACTGAGACACGCCACGTGGGCACTCACTGCGTGGAGCGGTCATCTCACCACTCCGGGCTCCAGTTCCTCCCGTGTGAGATTGTCAAGCATTTTTCACATTCCGCGTCCTCCGGTGCTCCCATTCCTGTTCATCCTGCTGAAGTGTAAAAGGTCTTACGGGAATTATTAGCCAGCTAGCAGGGGCCAACGCACCATCAAACAATCACAATCACTGTAAAGAATGGCAAAAACATGAACCAGGGATTTTGGTATTTATATCCGCAGCTTTGAAAACACACTTTTCGGGGTGGGGAGGGGAAGGCCTGCAATTTCTACTTCACCTGAAGAACTTGGCCGGATCTCACCCACGTCTCCGTCTCCTCCACTGCTCACCTCTCCTCTGATTTCACGGATCCTGAAAACCATCACGCCTACTTCGGCAGGTTCTCCACGATGTCTTGAGGGCTGTCATAAGAGTCCCAAAACAGAACTGCAACTTGCTTGAATCATAGGGTCAAGACAGGCAACAAGAAGTCACGGACAAGGCACAAACTCCCAGTGAACGATTAAGTCAGCCCTGGGGATGTCACGTACAGCATGGTGAGGACAGCTAATACCGTACCGTGTATGTGAGAGCCGCTGAGAGAGATCTTAGACGTTCTCATCACAAGAAGAAATATCCTGTAAGTATATGTGGGGATGGATGTTAACTAGATTAATGTCGTGATCGCTTCACAATAGATACAAATACTGAGTCACGCTGTGCACCTAATACAATGTTCTATGTCAGTTATACCTCAAAAAAAAAAATCTAAAGACAAAAGAAATCATGCAATTTCGAAATAGTTGAAAATTCACCACACGTTTCTATTTATAGCTATACTCATTTTTAATCCCCTGGTCCTCCAAATACAGAGGTCAGCAAGAACTAAATTTAAAAGAGGGTAAGAGGGGCGCCTGGGTGGCTCAGTGGGTTAAAGCCTCTGCCTTCGGCTCAGGTCATGATCTCAGGGTCCTGGGATTGAGCCCCGCATCGGGCTTTCTGCCCGGTGGGGAGCCTGCTTCCCCCTCTCTCTCTGCCTGCCTCTCTGCCTACTTGTGATCTCTCTCTCTGTCAAATAAATAGATAAAATCTTAAAAAAAAAAATTTAAAAAGAGGATAGGGGTGCCTCGGTGGCTCAGTCGGTTAATTGTCCAACTCTTGATTTCGGCTCAGGTCATGATCTCAGGGTCGTGAGATCGAGCCCTGCGTCGTGTCAGGCTCCATGCTCCGCAGGGAGTCTGCTTGGGATGCTCTTTCTCTCTTTCCCTCTTCCCCTCCCCCTGCTCTCTCTCTCAAATAAATAATTCTTTAAAAAAAAATTAGAGGGGATAAACACAAGAAATCATACGAAGTTTATCAGACTTGTTGGCCTGATTATTTTTAGGTTTTGTGGTCTATTTCCTTTCTGGTGTATTTTTCGGGTGCTTTGCCTCATGGTTTTAGCATTTATCTGGGCTAGTTTATGCTAAATAAGGTTTCAAAGGCACAGGGTGTCTGTTAATTTAAATGGTGTTGTGTATCTCCTGGCATGGTTTAGGGCACCCTCTTCCATAAATTCCTCCCAAGTCCTGCAGGGACCTGCCCCTGGACAAGGAATGTGGTCCTTTTCCCAGCGAAGGCTACCCATCTTGCACTAAATTAGACTAAAGCCTGGAAAGCAATTGCACCCAGATTTTTTTTTTTGTCCTAAGTAGGGGTTTCCATGTGAGCTTCAAAAAAGCAAGAGACCAGGTGACAGAGTCAGACGGACTTTGTTCATATGCTGTCACCTTCTAGCTAGTGACACGCTGGGCACACTTTCCAGAGAGGACTTGAAATGTCGGGAATTTTGCAAGCCAGTTGTTAGACAAACCTACTCTTTTTTTTTTTAATAAGATTTTATTTATTTGTCAGAGAGAGAGTGAGAGAGAGATAGAGCACAAGCAGGGGGAGCAGCAGGCAAAGGGAGAAGCACCCTCCCTGCTGAGCAAGGAGCCTAATGGGGGACTCGATTCTAGGACCCCGGGATCATGACCTGAGCTGAACACAGACGCCTAACCCACTGAGCCACCCAGGCGTCCCCAGACAAAGCCATTCTTAGAAACCATACTCAATTTACAAATAATTTAATTAAAAAATATAAAACAAATAATTAAAAATGATATAAAAAACAAAAGTACTAATTACTTAAAGCACATCATGTCCTAATTATTTACTACAGTTCACTCCCTTATTAGCGGTAGTCGTGTTCTGTAAAGTTACCCCGAACACCGAATTTGTGAGTACAACGTTAGAATCACTGTAATTAGGGGAAATATAGGGTTAGGATCCTGAGAGTCTCTGGTCACATTTTCATCCACTGATCAAAACATCATCTTGTTTGATGTGTGTTTCTCTTTAGAGACATCTTATTTAATAGATATTGTTGATACATTAAGGTTGAACTCACAGCCAACAGCCCTATGACTCATGCATGAACAACGCTCATCTAATACATGTATTCTCAAACTTCTCATCGCTCTGCATGTCTGTGAGGGATTGCGAGAACACAGTGAGGCTTGATTTTGGGGTTACAAATAAGTTTTAGTAAGTGGGTAGGCTTGCAAATATGGAACCCCCAAATGATGACGATCAACTATACATGTGATTATGCTCTTGGGGTTATTTCCCTTTATTGTATCTTTTTGGTGGAAATAAAATGCCGTGCTACTGTGCATCTCTTCCCAACTCTTGTGTGCAGTGACGTCACCCTGTTGTCTGAAATTGGCCACGTGGGAGCATTTACACCATGGAAACTGGCAGATGCTCCAAAAAGAGGCTTGACCTGCTGATTGTCTGAATTTAAGAAAGAGATAGAGAAAATGTTAATAATGCAGATTAAACTTGTAATGGTACCATGTCTGGAACCATTACATTGAGAATAGCACAAAAATTGAGGAAATATTCTTCTAGTAGCCAGACACTTTTATGTGCTTTGACAAAGAAGTCACGCTGTGGTTGATGAATGAGTGAAGTTCTGACATGTGTCTTCCTCTTTCAGTTCCGTTAATCATTAATGTAAAAAAATAATCAACAGATGTGCATGTCAGAACTACATCCTTTTGTCAACTGCCAACAGGCTGGCTACGACAAAAACCGATGACAGCGTTCTATGGGAATCAAGAGTCAAATGGAATTGACAATGTCTTTTTTTTTTTTGACAATGATGTACTTTATGACAATTTGCAAGTCGTGTCCTATACATCTTTTTTCAAGAACATTTATGACTTTAAATGCATTCATTTCCAGAAGGCTGGTGGTTTAAGCAACGTCCCACTGATTCTAGCTGAGTGGCCCGAAATACTTAACCCCCAACCCTCCATTTGGAGGTAAAACAAAGAATGAACATAACTCCCTCACAAGCTTTTGAGAATTTAATGCATGATGGCTTCCGATATATGGTTTCTGGGGTAGTGACTCAACAAACGTCCGCCCCATCTCCTGCTCACCTTGTCTGGAGGAAAGAACCAGTGTCCAAGCCATCCTCGTGCACATACCTGGGCCGCGTTCCCAGAGCTGGCCCTGGACAGCCCGCCATCTGTCTCGTCTTCGGAACAGGCAGGTGAAACCTTACCACTAGGTGGCAGAGCAAGACACCTTCGATGGCTTTCGTTCTTCCACCAATATTAATTGATTCGTAATAATGAGACGTATTTTACCCTTAGCAGGCTAGAAAGAAAACAAATGAAATGTTTAAAGTCCGCAGTCACAGTGCTCTGTCTAGACAGCTCTAGTCTGGTGATTGGTGTTGGCACCCTGAGCAAACACATAATCCTTAGCCTCTTTTTGAACAAAAGACAAGTTAAGCTTCACTTTTGGCAGAACTGATTTTCTTCAGGCAAACCCACTGCCTTGCCTTCCTGGGCACACGATGTCTCGTGACCACTGCTGGCTGCTCCATACTTTTCATAACTGGGGCCAAACCAGGTATGTCCTGCCTAATGAGGAGGGGTCAGAAAAGCCTTCTCCCTCCAAACTTTCCACCAAACATCCAATAATCAGTTCTCATAGGTAACGCGTTGCCTACTTTTCACAGGTAACATGTTGTAAATGATTCCTTTTCCAGAAACCGATGCTTTAATAAGCATTGGCAGCAACCTTCGGCAGGGCTGGAAAGGGCTCAGAGTCTCCTAGCATTTTCCCAGTCATCTATGTCTGGCCCTCGGGATTCTTGGAGAAGCCACTTACTTTTTCTTTGGAAGGCAACTGACAAGTAGTCTTTATGAGTGAAGTCTGCAAATATTGGTGAGAATGTTCACCCCCAAAGAGTCCCTCACTTGTTAAACCACAGACTCCCATCCATTTAGATGCCCCAGTACTGTCGGGGAATCTCAAATGTTTTCCCCCTGAAAAGTACATCAACCTTTGAGAATTAAAGTAATAAAAATCAACTCGATTAGTTTTCCATCCACATGGAATTCACGAATAAAGATTTTGTAATGAAGTTATTACTGTAAACAGAGCTAGTTTAATGTGTTCTATGCTCTGATGTCTCCATTAATGATTTTGACTAATAGTTCACCCATCTGGGATGGTTCTGGTCGTTGTAATGAAACCTTTTGAAGCTATTCCAAGTGGATCAATATTGAACACAATAGAAACCATCAGTGTTCTGGTAAAGTGTAGACATTTCTCCCTATCTGAAACACAACAAAATGTTACCTTGTGCTCTTGAATGAAACTAAACAAACACAGGGTGGATTTTAACTGCAGTGTAAATTCCTAGGTGTCTACTCTGGAGTCTCTGAATAGAAGTTCAACAACCAGCATTTCATACTGCTGGGGAATGAAGAGCAAATTCTTTTTTTAAAAAAGATTTTATTTATTTATTTGAGAGAGAGAGAAAGCGAGCAGGGGCAGAGGGAGAAGCAGGCTCCCTGCCGTTGTGGGGCTTGATGCCAGGACACTGGGATCATGATCTGAGCCGAAGGCAGACGCTTAACCCAGGTGCCCCAAGTCAATTCTTTTTTTTTTTTTTTAAAGATTTTATTTATTTATTTGACACAGAGAGAGCTCACAAGTAGGCAGAGAGGCAGGCAGAGAGAGAGGGGGAAGCAGGCTCCCCGCTGAGCAGAGAGCCTGATGTGGGGCTCGATCCCAGGACCCTGAGTTTATGACCCGAGCTGAAGGCAGAGGCTTTAACCCACTGAGCCACCCAGGCGCCCCCCAAGAGTCAATTCTTAAGAGCAACTCCGAAACAACAAACAATGGCTCAGAATGAATGAAAAGGACGACAGGATAGTTTTGTTTTTTTTTCTTCAGCATTTATTTTGAATTTTCATTTTTGGATAACCAAGCAGCTCTGTAAGGAGAATGCACAGAAGAGTCATTCTGGCACTTTTGGATAGTACATACGATTTCTGTAATAGTCACATTCACTTGCTCAGTCCATACTCCATGTCTGGGTGAGCAAGATCAGCCCATAGGATTCCCGAGTTAATACATCACCGTATATACAGACAGCCAACGAAACCATAATGGTGGCTAGTGGCCGAAGGGATAGAGGAGGGAAGGGGATCTCTAAAGTGTCCTCTAGTCTACCTTAGCTCAACAGAATCCACGTCACACATGGGAACTAGAGAGAACACTGCGTTGAAATGAGAATTCGGAGCACAAACGGGCACTTGGCAGCATGCAGTTTAAAGAAAAGGGGTATCATTTAATAACTTTATAAAATCCAGGCAGTTCAATCAAAGGAGTTAAGAAAGAAAGGAAAAAAAGAAGAAGAAGAAAGGTGAGGGACTGTTGTTGTCACTGTAAAAAAGGCACTTGGAGTTAATGGGACCAGAATTGAAGGGCTCTCAGCTGATAAAAACTTCAGTACGATTTCATTTAAAAGGCTTGGATGTTAAGAGGTGACACTGAGGAGTTCCCGGAAGGAGACACCGAAATAAACCACCAAGAAGCAGAACGGATGAAAACGAACGAAGGAAATCTTAACAACCAAATTGTGTTTTTTTTTTTTTTAAAGCAAACCCGAAACGAAACCTAACCAACGCAAAAAACCTAAGCAAAGTAAGAGCACGAAGCAGCGATGCATAGCTTTCCTTTGAGATAATGCATACCTCGAGACACTAAGTGCTAAGCTAATTTCTCAATAATAACTTCACAGGAGCATTATTGTGATAAAATGGATTCAAGCAATGTGAAAAGAGTTTCATCTGTTCCCAGAATCTGAGGGAGAACTGAGGTTATCAGCAGAACCTTAGCAACATCACTTGTGGTTTCTCAGTGTCCCAGACGCCGAGTGACACCCAGACACCACGTTCAGCCGTCTCCCTGGAGGCGAGGCATCGGTTAACACCATCCTTTATTCTGAATTATCACTTTGATTCTTTTCCGACATTGACACAGTGAACCGTGACGCCGTGGAAGTCCACTCCCATGGGCGCCGCTGTCCTACGTCTTCCACCAACAGGTACACGCTTCCGTAAGAAAGAATTTTTGGCAACTGTATTATATTCCACGGTCGGGTGGCTCTGCGATCACTCATTTAATGTTAAACGCCATCAGGGGTCTCTCCTCCCGTTTCTGCCAGGGGCTCTTCTTGTCTTCTCCCTGGTCCTCCTCATCTTCCTCTTCGTCGTCCTCCTGAGCGGATCTTCTCTGTTCGGGGCTGGCAAGCGGCTCCGGGGGCACGTCCGAAGTTCGTTTCGTCGTCTCCTCCTGCAGGCTGGGCAGCTGGCCGCCACTTCTCCGGCCGGAGCCGTCCAGCAAGCACCGCAGGGCACTGTCCTCGGGGGTGCAGACGGTGGTGCCGCACTCGCTGCCGCTTTGGTCCATGTCGTCCAGGTACACGAGCTGCGTGTAGGAGGCGCTGTCCGCGGCCCTTGGCTCTTTCTGTGGATGCTCCTGGACAGCCGGGTGGTTCTGTGCGAGAGACAAGGGGTCTCCTCTTCCCTTCCGGGCAGATTTTGGTTCATTCATATCCACGCCAGAATCCAAGCTGGCGTCATTACTTCCGTTCCTTCCAGCTCTTTGGAGATCAATGTAGGAATGTCTAACGTGCGCGTTGGACCTGCCGTCCAGGGAGACGAACCACGCCCGGGGGTGTGGGAGTGGCTTCCCACCCCCAAGTTCCATCAGCGCCTTTTCGGTCAGGAGCTGGACCTCACTGTTCATCTGAGCCAAGGCCGCATCGTTCAGGGATGCGGGGATGGAGAGCGACTCTGACATGGACGCACCTTGCGGGGTCCACTCCCGGGCGCCTGCATCCTGCAAGTGCTGCTGGGAGATTGCCTGGCACGACAGGGGCTGCGCTGGGATCTGGGAGGAGGGGTGCGGGAAGATCCCTGCGTGGGGACTGGAGAGCTCAGCCTGCAGTCTTTCGATCTCCAGCTGCTGGTCGGCTGGAACGACCAGGGGCTGGCCCACATAGGAATGGTCCCCCGGGAGTTTCATATAATGAGCGGGGATGACCAAGGCAGGTAAGACCTTTCTGTAAACGCTGTCATTGACCTGGTCCACGGAACTGCAGCAGATCAGCTGGCCTGGCCGTGGAAAGGACGTGGGTCTCTCCAGGTGGTCTACTGATCGAGACATCATACACTCAGTAGGCCTGCGGTCCAGCAGCTGCTCCTTTTCAGGAGATGAAGGCGCGGGGTACATGTGTTCCTGAATGGTGAGCTTGCTTCCTGTGGGAATATGGTTACCAGAGGCCTGACCGTCTCTGTCTTGCTTTTCAAACAAAGGCTGGGAGAGCATGGCGTTGTAGCTCCTCCTGTACTCGCTGTTGCCGGGGGACTCACAGCCTTCCCTTTCCAGAGATTTCCTGGACTTTAAGGGGAAGATCTCCACAGACTTGTGGTACTCTTTTCCCAGCGTCCCACTTGGTGTCAGGTTATCAAAGGAGATTTGGCTTTTATCCTCTTCCTTGTGAGAGAGAAGCTCTTCCCGAGAGCTGAATTCCTGTGAGGTACTGTAGGAGAGCTTTAGCATGGGCGTGTGCATGTCCACTTCTCCGCTGGAAGACATCATTTCTAAATGGGCCCCACTCATCAGCTCCTTGGGCCCTGGGGCGTCCGGGCGGCCGTGGCTGGTGACAGAGAGGGGGCCGGGGAATTCTGACTCCCGACGAGAAAAGAGCAGGTTGATGTGAGACATGGAAGTTGACTGATCCCTTTTGGAACTCTCTAGGGCTGCCGGAAGTTGCAGTTTTCTATGGTGCTGACGAGGTTTCAAGCATTTCCGCCTGCAATCAAAGATAAAACCCACACCGAAAGGTTAAACATTCTCGGAGCGGGTAAGTTCCACTCAAAATCCCAAGTCTCAATTTCCACAGGAAGAAACAGGACAACTAATTAGCTGCCAGAAGCCTTCTCACCCCACACCCTCAGCCTTATTTTGACTCAGAATAGCACAAGCTGCAGATTTCACCTGCGGGCTTTTAGATGTTCAACCAAGTTCTTCATTCAAAAGTGGTCCCCCAAGAGTCGACAACAAACATTCTCGCAAACGGAATAGCCGAGACATCAAAATAAGAATTTTAGTTCTGCTTTGTCCTTGAGAATATCATGCCTTAATCAGCGTTTAGGAATATTCTAAACGAATCATGACAACTGTCAAACTTAAAAACAAAAACAAAAACTCCCCTTCTGAGTAAACTTAATAAACAGCATGCCCCCCCCACATCATGTTCATTTGTTCACAACTTTAAGGACTAATGTTCAGTTCTTAAAGATATTTTTTCATGAGAACAAAAGGACCTTGATTCAGAAAAAAAAAAAAGACCTCAATATCAATGCTTGCCCAAGAAATTCCAAATTAAAAAAGAGATTGCCGAAAAGATAAAACTTTACCTGCAATAATATAAAAGGAGACACAGCAAAACCAAAAGTATGAAAGCCATTCCTCCTAAAATGGCCAAAAGAAACACCGTGTGATACGTGGTAATGTCCTGTGTGACAACGGGACCTAGAAGGTCAGAAAAGGGCATTTTAGATTGGAGAACACCTTGAAAGGAGAAAAGGGACACACTAAACTGAGAGCGTCTGTTTTCCTTCCTCTTCCTGGCTAGGGTATGGAGAAGGGGCCAGATGCAAACACCCTTCAGGCGATGTGCCTACAGATCACCCTAATTTCACTCAAGGGAAAGGGATTACCGTGACCATGACCGTCCCTGGAGCAACTGTGGCTGGGAGCAGTTTGAATACTCAAACACTAAGTGCAGAGTCAAGGGTCCCTCCTTAGCCCGGAAGAGAGCCGCATTCGGTAGCATGCTCAGCATTCTAAAGACATGATCTTTTAATAAAAGAAGGATGCATGATAACATAATGAGTGGGACTCATAAACTCCGAGAGATGGCCTGAATATCTGGGGATTTCGTACTGCAGGAGAAAAAAAAATCACAAGATTTTATTCTCACTTTCCCTGGACAATTATTACTGTGTAGAGGGCCCTTTGCCTAAATGAATCAGTTGAAATGTATGAAATAAATTGGCTATCACTTAAAAAAAATCCACAGCTTATTATGGGTTGTCAAGTGTTTCTAAAATGTATTCCATTTTTAAAAATAAAGTCTTCCTCTACAGCACCTTTTCAAAATGGCTAACCTGATGTTGGCCACAGAGCTCTTCAGAACTTACAGACAAGAGATTAAACATATTTTCTTCTTAATTTATGTTGTAAAGAATCCCAAGAGGGAGTTTAACTTAACTCTTTATGTTCAATAGTAGTAAGTAGTAAGAATCCATCTTAATGGCACTGATGTCAGATTGAAAGCAAAATGAAAACCTCCCCAAATTATAATATTGGGGGACACACTAGTGTCCACATTGGGTGGCATCCCGGCAGTGAGCCAACAGATGGGAAGGAAGGAATGTAGTTTTCATTATGTCCGATTGGCATGGTTATGAACACTATGCACCATAAACACCCATTTACTTATTGATTCTTGATATTTTAAGGCTTAGATTTCTTCAATAATCTTTGCAAGGAGACCACGTAAGAGCTAGATAAGCCCAAGGAGGTGTACTAGTTTTTGAAAAACAGTGACATTACTTAAGTTCCAAAGGTACCACCATTCTCTCCAAAACATAATTCACTTCAGTGGGGTGAGTGGAGTTAATATGAACGACAATTGGAAAAGTAACTGACAACTATATGCTGCCTTAATTGTTCAGAGAAGTGATTTTTTACCCAGAGACGACACCCAGAGATGTGGGCAATGCCTTGGTGGGAGCCACCAAGAAATTTGGGGTACACATAAAAATCATTTCCAAATAACTCAAGTTCAATCCTTTAAGTACTTAAAATGTTATCTGCCAGTGGAAATCTCTAGAAAATTTACAGCCGTACTTAATTTCCTTCTTAAGTGGAGAATGAAAGAAAAAAAGCCCTAATTATTTTCTTCCTGGTTTTGGGCTCATGAAGGCACAGCATCTCTGTAATTCATTTTTTGTAAGAGGGACAGCTGTAAGGTTACTCATATATGTGTTTCTACATTAAATGCCACCAGGGGCTATGCTCTGTATGCTTTTTATAGATTTTCGTCTCTTCCTTCGGTGCTAGGAAGGGTCGGTGGACCTACAGCAAGAAGTTCTTTCTGCTCTCTTTACAGAGTATCTATTACTCTGTGGCATCATGGGCAAACTGAGAGCCACGGTTGTCGGAAATCTATCTCAAATGAAGGTTAACTGTAACGCATGGGCTTTGTGGCCTCTATTTGGGTACTTAAGGAGTTTCTTTTCTTTCCTTCCTTCCTCTTAGTCATATTCTAGATATTTCAGATTTGGAGACTGGGGCATTTCTGTACCTGCCTCACCTCTACTGCTCCAAGAACACTATCGCAAAGGGAAACATACACTCTTAAAACGGATATGAAATGTACATGTTCTCCGAATGGGAACAGAAAGTGAATGGGACTGATGTCTCAACACCTCCATCAAATCAGTTACTTTGGGAGTCTGAGTGTTCATTCCAGTGATCATTCCACTGCTGAAATATGTTGGACTCCTTCACGACGAGAGACAGCTTTTAATCATAGCACATTTTGACCTAGCTCAATTACCTACTTTACTCACCAGACTTGGTGGTGCAGGACTCTTAGATATGTCTAAGAAAAATCAAAGGGTCCCTCTGAGCATAAAGATCTGCCACCAACAAAACGTTTCACTAAGGAAGGCGGTTTAAGTGCTACAGACTCTAAAGGCATTTTGAGCAACAGAAGCCATCATTGGACAGAATTCTCAGAATGTGACTATTTTAAGAAACAATTCTAGAATATTCACTGGGATAACTCAGGGCGTATAGGTCAAAAAAATTTTTTTTTGGCCACGCTTTAAAAAATATGAATTAATTCACATATGCTTAATGGAGATGAATATTGTTCTAGACACAAAGCAACTGGTTTGTTTTTAAGCCTTTAGGAAATGTCAAATCAAGCTTTTTGCCCCAAGAAGGCTCTGATGGGGACTGTCTGCTAGCGGCTCTGAGGACTGCCCTGTCCCCACATATCTCTTACTACAGGCCACAGCTGTCTCTGGAATTAGGGAGGAGGTATGAACCGCCTCTGTGGGCTTTAGATTAGGAATTCCCTATGGCAGCTGTCTGAGTAAAACAGAGACAAGAGACAGAAGTATGTTCTGTGCATTATTCTTATCTTAGATGGGAGAGTCAGAACCAGAACTCCTCCACCCCCATAAAATATCTTTGTTTCGTCATTTGATTTTCAGATTTTCAACCATTTTTTAAAAGTCATCTCTCCACCCAATGTGGGGCTCGAACTCGCGATCCTGAGATTAAGAGTCACAGGCTCCACCGACTGAACCAGCCAGGCACCCTCCTTAACTGTCTCTGAGTAAGATGTGATCTCCCTGCTGAAGTCATTTTCAAAAGCATACTTAGCCTGAACCCTCAAAGAAATCACTGCCCACCATTGCGGGTGTTGGCTTTGTGTTACCTGGGCTGGGAGGAGACATGGCTGCCACCCAGTACCCCAGCTGAGGGGCAATGTACGTCCACGTCCGCTGGCTACCTTCCTGGTGCACGAGGCCTAGACCGCTCTTCAGCCACGTTCCTGTGGGATGCAGAAAAAACTTCAGCGGTATGCACACTAAACGCCTATTTCAGGCTTACACATATCACACCAGTCACCTTAAATGTCATGTTGGTAGCCAACACGGTCCAAAAGTCATCTAGGGATGGCATAAGCTTTCCGTGGATTCTTTTCAGCTTCTTTCAGGGAAGATGGAAACTTTAGTTTTTCCTTGCCTTTCTGATTAAATATTACCTTCAAC
>CM052897.1:102230232-102275685 GCA_028534135.1 Potos flavus
AAAACCAAGAGATGGACATTCAACCGACTAAGCCACCCAGGCACCCCTTAGGTGAGTATTTTAAAAAGCTTGCAGTTGATTCTGGTGCTGGAGAACACTGGATATGCCCACGTCCGTGCTTTCAGTTATTAATTAGTATTTAACATTAATGAGCACCCACTATGTACAGGCTGGTCACAGCATATGTACTTTATAGGCTTTGTCTATAATCCCACAGCAACACTACAGAATAGGACTTATTTTCTCTTTTTGCATGAGGACACTGGAGATCAGTGCGGTACCCTCGGGGGTACAGAGCAGAGCAGGAGCAGGCCCACGTCTGTCTGTCCATCCGTCTGTCCTCAGAGCCAGTGCTATTTCTTCTGATCTACCCTGCTGCACCTCCTATAAAACTTGCCAACATTTGGTGACTTTTGCACTTTTTAATTTTCCAGACACAGACCCAACATCCAAGGTCGTTTGGCTGTTACCTGTCTCATGGGCAGAGAACCTTGCTTTGAGGCCCGTGATGGCGGCTGGCAGCAGAAGGCAAGGGAGAACACTGGCCAGCCCTGTAGCCGTCCCCGCACACCCACCCCAGCCCACCGGTGTGGCAGCCTCACTCAGCAGGGCTCCTACCCAGCCTCAGTTAGAAGGGTGCCCCACCCTGGAGCTCCACCTGCTCCGGTAACGGATAATGTCCCACTACCTGAAATGGCCAAGTGTGCAACTGGGTCCCCTCGAGGCCTAAAAGCCAATGTGCACCAGCCATTCTCCCCTTCGGTCTCCAAATCCTTGCCTTTCCCGTGCTCACACATCACGGAGGTGGCAACAGTGGATTGTTCTCCCGGAAGAAAGAAACAATACTTGGTGCTGCCTCTAGGGCCTGTCAGTTGCCATAGCAACATTCAAATGCAGTGGGTGGAAAGGTGCCCGTGGCAAAGCCTCCAATCTTGCTCACCTCCTCTGCTCAGACAGCACTTGGTGCCTGGGTGGGTCAGTGGGTTATAGCCTCTGACTTTGGCTCAGGTCATGATCTCAGGGTCCTGGGATCGAGCCCCTGCGTCGGGCTCTCTGCTCAGCAGGGAGCCTGCGTCTCCCTCTCTCTCTGCCTGCCTCTCTGCCTACTTATGATCTCTCTCTCTGTCAAATAAATAAAATCTTAAAAAAAAAAAATCAAACAGCATTTGAACAAAGAAGGAAGGCGGGAGAGGCTCGGTAGGCTTTAGCAAGCGCCCGGCATTGTCGGACCTTCCCAGGCAACAGGTTGAGTCTCCGATGGAGAGGATTTCCGTTCACATTAGACAAGAATACAAACTGGGAAGTTTCTCAAATGAGTAGGTGAACAAGGATGCCCGATTCAGATTCATCTGCTGAAGAACACCAACCCAGAGATGACTTAGCTACTCAGAGCATCACTTAGTTCTCCAGAGTGTTTAAAAAACACTCTTGTTTTGTGACGATGGCGTCACTCAGGTTAAGGCCCCAAGTCCATAAACCAAGACTTGGTACCTCACCTAACTGCAGTTTCAACCGCGCAGGTATGTAACCTTTAACCAGTCAACATAGAATTTCCTGGTGAATGCCAGGAAACTTCCTGATAGACCCCTTCCGCTCCTCTTAGGACGACAACCTTGCCAATAAAGTCCTTCCTTCTTTTATTTACACCCTTGCTCTGCCTTTAAAAACCTTTCTCTTGTTTAGCTCAGTGGAGCTCCTCCTCTCTACTTGCTTGATGGGATGCTGCCCAATTCATGAATCATTTAATAAAGCCAATTAGATCCTCAAATTTACTCCACTGAATGTTTTTTAACAAGCGCTCCTGAGGAAATGGAAACGCAGGACCTTTGACACCTGCAGCTTAACGCTTTCTATGTTTGGGAAGAAAGCTTCCCCGAAGGTAGGGAGCCGACTGTTGGCGACTGTTTCCATTTTTCCGCTTGGGGATCCCATGCTGTTTGGTGCCCAACTTCCACGCCACACCCCACTCCACCTGGCACTCCCCCACAACACAGCCCTGCCAGGATCTCCGCCTCAGCCAGGAGGCGGCGTGCACTCTTTGGTTTGTTTTCCCCAGGCTGGATTCTTGAGTCAATGCTCTGCAAAGGGAGTGGATATCTGGTGAGGCTGAAGGGACCCAGACAGAGAGACCTGAAGCTCATGGGTCATAACTGCTGCTCATTCAAACCGAACCTGACTGCTAAGTTGCCTCTGCCATCTACAACACGAGCACATCTGCTGGAAAAACACTTCTAAAATATTTCCCAGCTAAACTGGGGGCAAGCCTGGTGAATGGACCCAGCTCCCCAGCTGACAAGTTCCCCAGTCCAGCCTGGACGGTCCTGGCTCAGCAGTGGTGGTGGTGGTGCCAGCAGGAGCCGGAAAGGCCAGTGACGAGACCACGCCGCTGCTCTGCGCACCTGCTCTGGGAGCACAGGGAAGGCGGAGAAGGCTTCTGGAGCATGTACGTTTGGAAGAACCGGCAGCACTGTCAGCTGGGGGTGGGGTGGGGAGGACACCAAGAGGAAGAAGAGGAGGAAGCAGTGGGCAGGCAGGCACGGAAAGTGTAGCTGGGAAGGTGCCTGGGGATGGGATGCAGGCAGGGTGGGGCGAGACGGACGGGCTGGAAAGGGCTTCCACTGCCATTAAAAATAGTATGGAGGGTCCTCGAAAAGTTAAAAATAAGAACTGCTCTATGATTCAGTAACTGCGCTACTGGGTATTTACCCCTCAAATAGAAAAACGCTAATTCTAAGGGATCCATGCACCCCTGTCTATTGCAGCATTATTTACAACAGCCAAATCATGGAAACAGCCCCAGGGCTCATCGATACGTGAATGGATAAAGCAGATGTGGTATATGTACAACGGAATATTACGCAGCCATAAAAGGAATGAAATCTTGCCATTTACAACAACATGGATGGAACTAGAGGGTATAATGCTAAGCAAAATAAGTCAGTCAGAGAAAGACAAATACCACATGATCTCACTCATGTGTGGAATTTAAGAAACAAAACAAATGAGCAAAGGAAAAAAAGAAGAGAGAGAGAGAGAGAGATACAAACTAAGAAACAGACTCTTAATTATGGAGAACACACTGCTGGTCCCCAGAGGGGAGGTGGGCGGGGGGAGGGGTGAGACAGGTGGAGGGGACGAAGGGTGGACGTATCACGATGACCACCGAGTGTTGTGTGGAAGTGCTGAACCCCGATATTGTACACCTGAAACTAAGACAACGCTATGTTAACTGGAATTAACATCAAAAACTTAATAAAAAAAAAAAATAAAACAAATGGGAGGCCCTGGGCCCTGTAGGTGGAGGCCGGGCGAGCTCAGAGCTTTTCTCCCCACCTGCCCCTCTAGCAGCCGCTGCCCCCACCCCCTGCCGACCACCCAGACCCCCCGCTCCTCAAACATCAGCTCGCACAGTGTACTCCTGACTTAAGTCTGTGGCTTGGCTGGCCACGGCCGCTCTAATTGCCCATGGTTCTTCTTTCTTCCAGAAACTTCCCCATCTTTCAAGACTCAAGTCACATTATGTGCTTATCTTGAATGCCTCTAGAACTCAAGGATTCTCCCATGTCTCGGCACTCCTGGGGCATGTGGCAATGCATCACTTTTCCAAAATACACATTGCTTCCGTTGCTAACCCCTTGGCCTAGGTCTTGCTTCCTCTCTCGGACCGGAGGCTCTGTGAGTTGGGGCCCGGGTCCTATATTCCTTTTGGTTCTTCCCAGCACTAAGAAATATCCTCGGCATAGGAGCTCAATAGTACTTGAGAAGGCTCCGCGTGCAACCCCAAAACTATCAGATGACCTTCTGTGAAAAGCTGGGTGTGGTTGTCAGGAAACGCATCCTTACAAGTGTGGTTAAAATTCAAACCGAAGGGAACCACGCAGCTGGGAAAGACATTTATTTGGCCTAGGTTTTCAGTGAATAAAGGGGGACACTATCTCAGGATTCAACAGTCATGCTGTTATTGGCAAATGCCATTTCCAAGCTTTCCGTGTTTTGTGGGAGGAAATGAGCCACAGGGAATACGAGAATTAATGAATTGTGCGCTAGAACATATGCTTCTCATTAGGGAGATCCTTATGCTGTGGGATGAGGATGACCTCCCCACCTGAGGAGCCAGCACACATTAAGAGATTCCTGTGCTCCCCGTGAGGGAATGGGTCTGGGATGCTTTGCTGGTGATCCTGGCCAGCAGAACAAACACAGCTCTGGAAAGTCTCCCCTGTTGAATAAAGGCTACATGAGCACAGCCCTGGGGACCAGAGTGCCAGGAGTGAGGTCCCTCTCACCCAGGGTTCTCCTCCTCCTTGCTCTGAACTCATCCTTCTGGCCTCTCCCCATCACTTCCCGGGGAGGGCCTGCTAGACTCTCTCAGGGTCCTCTCCCTGGGTAGTCGAGGCAGCAGCTGGGACATGCAGAGTGTCAGGGGGGCACCTCGGGAAGGTGTGCAGGCGGGCCCCTGCCCTTCCTCGTGCCCCACACCACTGGCCAGGCCAGGCTGCCACCTTCCTCGGGCACAGCTGCCACTGCCCCGAGCAGCTGGCCTGCTGCTGTGGGGGTCTGTTGGGAGTGGGCTGGTGGCTCCGTGTGCCTCTGACCACGGTTTGCGGCATGTCTATTACTGGGGACTGAATGTGTGTGCCGGGTATATAGCGACACTGAAGAAAGAAATTCTGCATTAATGAAATGTCTAGATCAGTAATTTTCAAACAGTTTCCTAAAGCATTTGAACTCTCTCCCTCTAATGAAATCTTAAACAGAAATTTATACATAAAAAAGATGTAGGATAAGCTTCTCCACATGAAGATGAAGAGAAGAGCCCTCCCCCCCACAACCTGCCCACCATGATATCCCCTCAACATGGTTTGGAAGCTCTTCTTCTCTACCGCTTGGGTTTATTTGCCAAAATGTGAAATGGAAGTTTTAACAAAAATTCTAAAAGGTGTCATTTACTTCTGCCTTATAAAATTGAATATAGTTTTGATTTTCCAGGATAACTCAGGGCCAGGATCACGATCAACTACAATGCTAAGTTCTAAACTATTGATGCCCTTAGATCCCTACTGAGGAATGGAGGTGTTTGCTCCTACATTTGCTATACCCTCCCATAGCCTTGCTCCTTTCCTCTCTCCCCTGCTTCCTTCTCCCCTTCCTTCCTCTATGCTGCTGCCAGTATGCCTGTCATCAGCTCTGCTCCCTCCCACCCCTCACCCCCCACCCCCCACCACAGTCAGCCATCAGGAACTAGATGACCCACCTTGTTAAAACCGTGTCTGAGTAATGTCCGCAGGCAGTGGGAGGGACTGGGGAAAAACACCGGCTATCCAACAGCGGTGTTCTGAATCTAATTTCAGTATTTCTTTCCTTCCACACTATACCCTCAGATCAGTTTCTGTCTGGATTATCATTTTCTAGTGTAAAACCTTACCCAGTAGAACGACGGAGAGATACTTTCAAGAATATATACTTTGTTGAAAAGTCACCCTAGTCTTTTGAAAATGAATTAGTTATGTATTCAGCTGGCAAGGTTCGTTGTGCATAAAGCACCATGAGTTCTTAATTTGGAAGCTATGCTTAACCACAAAGATTATTACACCCAGTAACTGACAGGCAGAGAAAGGCAAGACTTCCGCTGGAAGATCTGACGGGCTCTCTTAGCAAACGCCAAGAGTACTACCTTCTTGCTGTGTGACCAAGCAGTCACGAAATCAGCCTTTATTTGCAAAATATAAAACAAAGTGAGTTAAAAAATATAACAAATGGCTATCAAAATTCTAAAATATGAAAAAGGGCTCAAAACACATGTCTAACTTGAATATGCCCTGTAGGGTTCCTATTTACCTTGCTTCTCTTGCCTGCCACACTTCCTCTGCCTGGAAGTCCCTTTTGTCGGAGCCACGCTAACTCATCTCAGCATTTGGTAACAGGCAGAGAAAACCCTGCTATTAGGAGCACTACTGATTTTGAAAAGGAAACTGTAAGTGACAACCCACACTTGGAACTAATTGCAAGCTGAAGCTGACCCCTTGTGCATTAGGCAATGCACAGGGACACAAGCCACTGCTCTTGCCATGAGACATGGCACCAACACGGGGCCGACACAAGCCCAGCCATATGTAGGGCCAGCTGACTGCATGGACGGCATCCCCAGCGTAAGACAGTCCTGCGTGTGAGTTTCCAGCTCTGCCACTTTCTAGCTATGTGAACTGTGGGCACGCTGCGGAGGGCACAGCAGAGGACCTGAAGGGCCCCGGGGGCAATCCTGGAGCTGTTTCACATTGCTCTTGTCAGGTAAACAACACCTTCCTCATCAGTTAGGACCTGGTAGTTGGGTGTTTTCCTTCCTGCAGCTAACATATTCGAATTGATCTATTTCTCTTGAAAGAGACTGGGGTGAATGCCGCTAGGTCTAGGAGCTGGGACTCATGAAGACATTCCACGGCCACTCAGAAAACCTACCTCCGAGAAGTTCTATCGGTCAAAGGGTGAGTATTGAACAGCCACACTGTGAAACATGGCTATTTCGACTCCCACACCTACATTTTCACTACAAGATATGTGGGGACATTTCTGGTGAGAGGTGGGACACATGCATGTGTGGCGCAGGCATGAACCTGCTGGTGGAAACCCACGATGGTCTTGCCTCTCGGCTGCTGGCCACGGCCGGTAACCATCTCCTCTTTCTAGCTCTGGTGAGCCTCGCTCAGTAACTAGCATGGTGTGGGCACTGGCTCCTCTGAGAGCAAGGTTTTTCCTCTTTATTTATTTATTTATTGGAGAACAATTTCTTAAGAAGTCGGCCCCTCTGCGATCCCTAACAACTGCTGCCACTGCTGCTTCTCATGCTAGTCTTAATCACAGAGTCTCTCTAGATCCCTGAATATGCTGGATTTCTCCAGAATCTAGATAGGACTTACTTTTCAGGGCTTTCATTAGCATTCTCCAGGGCTATAACCTTTCTCTACTTTTCTACCAGCTGTGCATACAGAAGTATCAAGGTCAAGGTCTAGTTTACTGTATGCTCTAACAAAACTGTCCCAGGATCCCTCCTTAAAATCAGAATATACGACTTCATCAGCCCTAAGTTGCACTTATCAGTATAGCAGAAGCGGCGACAATTTCTACTTTGATGATATTGTGGCACAGCCTTCTTGTTTCTCCCCAAATTCAAGTTCTTGCCTTTGAGTAGCTACGTTTCCTTCTTTGGAATTATTCTTCCGTGAGATCTTTGAGGGGGAAGCATTTCTTGTTAATTACATAGCAAAGTATTTACGTCGTGTCAATTATCCAACCGTTCTTGTTGAGAGCAATCAAACTGAAGGGTAAAAAGTTTTGTACAGATGGTTGGAGTCTTAGGGCTTCGGGCAACTACATTTCAGGACTGATTTAAGTAAGAATAAAATTAAGAGCAACTTACTACAACCAATGACCTTCCGTTTGAAGCATAAAATCAGAGATATGCTGAATTATTAGAAATTAAAACAAGAAATGAACCTGTGTTCAGCTACACCATGTTCCCTGGGTATTTTTAGGGTAATTTTTGAGAAGTAGATTCTTAAAAATAACTTTAATCTAAGCAAGTGACTCTTCTTTTTTCCTTGAAGCTTTAGCTGAGCTATCAGAAGCCTTACTGAACCAAGGTTTAGAAAAGAGTAATGGGAAACCATTAAGATTCTGGCAAAGTTATAGAAAGCATTATGCCTTAAATAGGTAGCCAAAAGCATTAGGATATATAATAGCATTAATAAAATTTAATGAGCGAATTTTGGATTTATAATAGGTATATATAAATTTCTAGAAAGTAGCTATTTCTTTCCTGATGTTCTGTATCAGAGTACAGGCTAATTAGGCCCATGTGGAGAGAAATTTTGTTCATTACCTACTAAATCCAATATCCATCTTGCAATTATACATCAGAAGAGACCGGGCAGAGGGAGCGGACCAGGACTGTGGGAGGCACAGCCACTACTCCCCAGCATTAGAAAACTCACTCCCAATGAAGGAGAGCATAACAGAGAAGTCTACAAACATCTGTACGGAGGCAGTAAGATGCCCCAAACCAGTGCTTGCTAAAGAGCCTATTACAACGGAGAGCTTGTTACAATGCAGGTTCTGATTCGGTGGGGCTGAGCTTCCGACAGGCTCTCCAGCTGCGGACCACACTTGGGAGTAGCAAAGCTCTAAATTACTGGCACTCCTGTTGTCGTGACGCCATTTCCCACAGTGCTGCCGTGGTGCACCAACTGGGCCACCAGTGCTCGAAGCAACTTCAGAATTATTTCTACTGTATTTAAAAAAATAACCTAGTCCCTTGTCAGACGACCAGCCAGGAGTTGGCAAATTCAAATGCCTACAGACGCAGTCGTGTGCTTGCTGGAAGGGGCAGCGATGCTCACAGAGCTGGCTGCTGCCTCCAGATGGGGCCACATCGATCCCAACCTTAAGCCCTTTGCGTTGAGTGTTTTCTGCCCAGAATGTTCTGCCCCCAAGATATTCCCATGAGGCTCCTAGGTGTCTACAGGACCTCAGCCCTAATGTCCCTTCTCCAAAGGCTCTGACCAGCCAACCATTTCTCTCTGACATCACTGACATCACAGTCTTATGGTACGTAGGTCCTATGAAGCAAGCTGGCTCACAGTCTGTCTCCTACATTTAGAGCAAAAGCTTCATAATCACAGGGACCTTCCCTACTTTGTTTTGTCATTGCTTTATCCCCAGAATAAATAGGGCATAAAAAAAGCTGTTCAATAAATATTTGCTGAAATGAATGAACTGTTAGATTTTCAGAAAAGAGAAGCCAAGAAAAGAATTTCATGGGAAATCTTTCATTTTTCAATGTTGGCAGTAAATTAAAACACAGCAAACAAACGACTGCCCCAGGCCAACCGTTGGGGCCAAATCAAACACACCTGGGAATGGGCTGTTTTGCATTCCCAGATTTGGCCCATCATTTATTAAGCCGCATCAAGCCTTGGCATAGAAGCAGGAATGCACAAGAATCCGGTACACTAGGAAAGGAAGGGATCTGGAGTCCGAAGGAAATCATGTTTTGCGTCTCTCCTGCACTCCCTGGGATGCTGTGCTTGTGCTGAATTTTGGCTTCTTTCTGAGTAAGCAAGATGGTAGCTCCCCACCCCCAGGGCTGCTCTGAGAATAGTAAGGAGAAATGCTAGTTTATAGCACTACCTGCTTTGCTAATGGATAAGCTCAGCAAAGAATGAGTAGGGGAGGAAAAAAAAAAACCTTTCCCCAAATGATCCTATTTTCCTTCCCTGCCAATGTAGGCACATTTCGAACTGCCCATTTGAAATGCCTGGGCGGCCACGTACAGCTGCGCCTATCGGTCATACTTCAGAGCAAGCAAGGGTGCTTCTGCAGACCGCTCGGATGGAGTGCATTCTCTGTAGGCTGGGTCTGCTCTGTGCGTGTGTCCTGAATATGCATGCGTATGCGTATCAACACACATAATTTTAAAGGAGTGATTCCAGGTAAGAAACAAAAAGAATGAACACAGAACATCATCTACGCCTGGTTATGTGCTAGGTGCTTCATGGACCTTGTCAAGTCTCTCCAGTCCTTCTACAACCTTGAAAAGGCAGGTATTCTCTCTCTCATTTTGGAGGCTACCAACATCAGCCTCAGAGAAGGGAGTGATTTGCCCAAGGACAGGCTCACCCCTAACATTTGCAGAACTCAAGACAAGAGTAGAAATGGATGTCCATTACAACATATCTAAGTATTTAAAAGTTACAAAGTAAGTGATCGTGTTCTTAAATAAAAGTGTCCTACCCTCTCGACCATAACTTTATAGAACCTAAAGTCTAGGATTGGATGTAGAATTCTTCAGTGTTTCGGATTATGTGCTGGAACAAATGGCAGGAGAGTTGGTCTGAGACCTATACCCCTTCTCAACTCACCCTCTGCCTCGTGCACATGGATGTGGATCCCTACTCCATGTCCAAGCTCACGACCCAGCCAGCAGCCACTCTCTGGCACATGTATATGTATATATGGGTGGAGAGGTCTGCCTCTCCTCTGGGAGAAGGACCTGGGGTAGGGCACCTGGAAACCAGCTTAGGACTGGGTGGGCAGGAACTTTGGAGTCTAGGATACCAGAAGGGTATTCTAGAAAGGGGTCTCAGATTCTCGGTGACCACATCCCTTTGGGTCAGTGGATGGCTTATCCTAAGGGAGAGGGCACAGTTGGATGAGGGTCAGAGTAAGGTCCTCTAAAGTGGAGGGTTAGAGCAGCTATCCCTCTTGTTCATTCTAAGGCTGGTACTGCCCAAGGGGCAGAGTCACTAAGAGGCAGAATTTTATTCCAAAAGATAAAATGGGAGCACCTGGGTACCACAGTTGTCTAAGCATCTGACTCTTGATTTCGGCTCAGGTCGTGATCTCAGGGTCGTGGGATCGCGCTCGGAGTTGGGCTCTGCGGTCAGTGCAGTGTCTGGGTTTCTCTCTCTCTCTCTGCCCCTTCCGCTCATGTTCTCTCTCTCAAATAAATAAATAAATCTTATTAAAAAAGTTCAAAAGATAAAATGACCTATCTAAAAGGTTTTCTCAGTAGTGCATATATTTCCAAGATTAAATCTGGAGTGTTGATGAAGCTTTGCCTAAAATAGACATCAGGCCAGGACTATCTTTCCTTCCGATGATTTCCAGACCCGATTAATGTACAGAATTAATTTAGAAGGGAAACAAAATGCAATGTGCATTATTATGTAATAATGGGAAACAATTATGCAATGTGTTCAATGTATTTAAAAAGTCATTATGTGTTAAATATATCCTAATATGAAAGAGTACAGCTCATACAAAAGTCTGAAGCCAAAACAAGTTAAAAAAAGAAACAGAAACAGACTATTTCAAAATAAAATTTCAAAATAAAATTAAAATAAAAAACAGCAACATAATGTTGCACCTGATGACTCTAGGGCACTTCTCACTTGTATAAACATGACCGAGACGTAGGGTGAAGCTTCTTTTGAACTCAGTGTGCCTATGACTCGATTCTCCTGCCACCTTTTTCTAGCTGAACTTGCCAAGAAATTCTCCTCTTTCCACAGACTTTGATCTTACATTTCCTTAATATGGTGGGGTCCCTGATGAATGGCGGCTACCCCAGTTCAGTTCTCTCTCTGGGATTCTATTCTATCCACTAGTCTGCTCCTAAGTGTAGATCCAGGCAATGACAGGATCTGACGGCTTTAAATTCTGTATCGAATCCTGATGATGCAGAATGTTCTTCATATTAAGTTTTACAAGATTAATATCAGAACCCAAACCTCAGATTTTAAAACCCTTGTGGACAATTCCCATACACCAAAGAAGCTCTCTGGGCCAACAGGTTCCAGTGTGAAAAACTTGGAATCTTCCTCAGGAAAGCCTAGACTTTGGGATCGTCTAGCTCAACTCAAGTCCTCCTCCTCGGGGTCCTCACCTGGGAGGTCAGGACAATAACACGAGTTCCTGTAAAGATCAAGGGTGCGGAGTTGCGAGAAGGAAGGGCGGGGCTGGGCTGAAGTGCGGACACCGGGCAGCCGGCCAGGCTAACACTTGTTTGGGACAGTAGGGGACTTACGTGCCTGCTTTGCTCAAATCAAAACCTATTCTGAACTGTAAGAGTTATCTGGAAATAAGGAAACAGCAATGACATTCAAAACATGGACCAGCTCATACAAATATGAAACAAGGGTATGTACCAGTCAGATTGGATACCTGGGGCCTCCCAGCCACACGGCAGCCTTGGCTGAGAGTGGATATTCAACTTAAAGACAGTAGGACTTCCTTGTCCTTCTTTCTTAAATCATGCTTCACCCAAACCGCAGAAGCTGAATCGGCTCCATAATAGCAGTGACGACTGTAATAATGATGGCTAACATGCATAGAGCTCTCTATCGAGTGCAAGGCGCTGTTCCCATTTTATGGCCCAGGGAAGTTAAGGCACTTGCTCAACATCACGCAACGAGTAACCTAGTCGCTTACCAGGAGGAGCCAGTGTCCCAGCCCAAGCTGCCTCAACTGCTGGGCTTCCCGCTGTCCATAGCCTACAGACTCCTGCTAAACTTAGTGCAAATTCTATCAAAAATACCTTTCCCTGTAATTATCCATGTCGATGGAGAGAACTGAAAATAGGAGACATTTTAAAATTGTTTGGTTTTAAAGTAAATTATGGCAGTTTCCACCTTCCTATTTTTCACCCAGGCTGACATCAGAACGAGCAATGGCGGACACAGTGCTTAAAACGCAGGTCGAGGGGCAGCGGCAACGCAAGGGAGTGTGGGGGCTTCCAGGTGCCCGGGAAGCCGGCAGGAGGATACAAATTTGCCACAGAGAATCCACAACGTGAATATTCCGTAAGTGGCAAGTCAGAGTTGATCGTAAGACACATTTCCTTTCAGGAGGAACACACCAATCTGTATACACTCCAGGGCCACGAAGTGGGCATCAGTCATTTGTAAAGCTTGCCCAAAACGGTTTCAGTGAAACTCAAGCCCGGGAAGTTCTCGTTCTGTACAAAGTGACAGTTGGGAAGATGAAGTCTGTACGAATAAGGTTTCAGAACAGAAAATGGCCCTGAACCACAACTACAATGTAGCCCGTGTGATGGCATTCATTATTCTCTGAAAAGTCTCATTTCAGGGCTGGGAGGGAGCGGGGTAGGTGGCTACCAACACAAAAGGCTTAACGATTCCTAGGAATGGACTGATATCACAAGAATGTTTTTTTTAGTTGCTAGGCAAAAATTGAAAAACAAAGGTCCATGTTCTGAGATCATGGTGCCTCTGGTCTCCAAACCCCCCCCTCGGCGGCGGCGCACATGCTCCTTGGCCTGAGCGCTCTCTTCTCGGACAACGGGGGCCACGCGTCGCAGCGGTGATGCTCACGGTTTGTCGCAGCGAAAAGATGCCCATCTGTGTCTCGAAACCAGTTTGTTGGCCATGTGGCGGCCGAGATTTCTGGTCAGCTAGAGTTCCACCGGGTTACCACCAAGTACCCAAATGATGTCCTGTCCCTCCCTCCAGTGTTCCTTTCTCCCCTTCCTATCATCTCAGTCGGCTTTCTTTGCAGGTAAACTACCTTGGCTTCTCCGACATATCCGACAGAAGCCTGATTTCACTTTTGTGGGCAATTTTAACATCTGGGGAAGTGGAGACTCCTTTCCTGAGAGTTATTTATTTGTTTCTAAGAAACAGCCTTCTCTGGGAGGAGACCTATTTCATATTGTCTTTCTTTTTTTTTTTTTAAGGATTTTATTTATTTATTTGACAGAGAGAGAGATCACAAGTAGGCAGAGAAGCAGGCAGAGAGAGAGGGGGAAGCAGGCTCCCCGCTGAGCAGAGAGCCCGACACGGGGCTCGATCCCAGGACCCTGAGATCTTGACCTGAGCCAAAGGCAGAGGCTTAACCCACTGAGCCACTCAGGCGCTCCTCATATCATCTTTCTTAAGGATCTACTGACATCACACTTAAGATTAGGTAAGTCTGCTTCCTTCTTTGTAGTACTCTTCCCTACAGAGTCTGTTTTTTTTGAAAAAATGAACAATGGCATGTACCGTTCTAAAATGAATAGCACACATGTAAATATGCACTTAATTGCTAGAAACGTGAACTCCCTTCTTTTGTTCTAACTTTTGTCCGGCCCGTGTAATACAGTTCATCCTTGTAATTCAATCTCTGCATCTCAGTATTTAGTACGTCACCTTCCCTCCTGACATGGGGCTCAGGATAGAGAGAGGAAAAGATAAGGCAGTGATATTAGGTTCATTTTTTGCCAATTCCAAACATAATTTGGTGCTATAAGAACTCCCATCCCTACCTCCCCCTACCAAAAAATACAATGAAATGGAAAAAACATCCAGATCTATATTTTAAATCAAGCTCCACCTTGGAGGGCAGGCTGCCTGTAACTTACCTAAATGGACTAATTCAGAGAGCACGGCATCGGCAGTCACGTTCACCGTCTGAAGCGGAGACCAAGCCCCTCCAGACCAGCTCTAAGAGGGGATCCTGAGTGCCTGCTACGTATGCGCCATACATGCATGCTAAGAGGTGGTTCACCAACTGCCATTACTATAGCAACCCACACACACTCCGCAGGCTGTGTTTTGGGAAGGCAGTTAAAACTGGATTCTACAATGTAGCTCCACTTAGAAGATGCTTTTATTTCTGTCATCTCGTTAGAATGAGAGTATTCAAATCCAGTAACCCAACTGATCATTAAACGGCAGAAACTCATCGCATCCAGAAACCTGAAGGTTGACTTCTTGGCCAATATCACTCGGTCACTTTCCATCCGAACCACTGACCTGGTTTGCATGTTCAGAAGTGACCCTTCCCCAGGGCAACAAGTCAGATCACAGTCTGACAACCGGGAACATCGGACAGCCATCTGCTGTCCCAGTTCTAGGCGAAAGAGCAAATGCCTATAAAAGCAAGCAGACAGAATGCTCTCGGACTGCCCAGAAAGCCTCAGCTAAGATGCATTCACTGGGACCAGTGAAACTTCGTGTGCCAGACCCAGGGAGGAAAACTGCTTCCTCCAAAGGACACACTGCAACCTCGCACGTAATTGATGAGGACGTGTGCACGTCCACGATAGCCTTCCCCCACCTCATCCGTGACACAGACGCTGGCATTGTTCTAGTTTGCAAAAGAGCACCATTAGAAGATCATAAGTTCAAGAAATCCGCTAATTCCTCGAAAGAAAGACTTGTGTCCCCCACTCTTGCAGCACCAATCAAGGAACATTTGAACACAAAGTCTTCAGTCCTGCATGTAAATGCAGCAAAGGTCTGAATTCTACTATATGCAAGCTGCACTTCTTAAAAAAAAAATCCTTTTTATGGAGAGTGCATGTAACGATGAGCCAATTCAAACTGCCGTAACATACTAAACAAAATCCAACTTTACTTAGGTTCTCAGAGTGCTGATCTATTAGGTCATCCTCCGACGAACATGTGGGTTGAAGGGTGGAGATGCTAATTTGCATAATGGAAAATTTCTCGCTTGTTCCAAAAGGAAAAAAAAAGACAACTATAGCCATTAAAAAGAAGAAGAAGAAGAAGACAAGAGTGATAAATGGCAGCATCAAATACGGACTCCACTCTAATGGTATCTGAAAGCGAGCACCTCTAGGTCCCTCTCTTAGGAGTAAACTTTGGTTATTTGGCAGTCACGGACTGTGGTACTCGAGTTAGTGTTAAAATGTGGATTTGTTTTTCAAATAAAAGTCCCATGGCACTAAACGCGATTTCATCTTTCTTTAGAGAGTTTGAAGTCTTGCTCTATAACAAAGGGGTTATCACTCTGAGCAATGATACTCACTGCTGGCAAAATGCTGGAGGGCTACTTGGGTATGGACTGTGGCTGCACTAGGCACCCCCACTTTGGGCCTGTAGACCATGAGTGTACAATCTACATTTTTTTTTTAAGATTTTATTTATTTATTTGTCAGAGAGAGAGCGCACAAGCAGGGGGAATGGCAGGCAGAGGGAGAGGGAGAAGCAGGCTCCCTGCTGAGCAGGGAGCCCAATGCAGGATTTGATCCCAGGACCCCGGGACCATACCTGAGCTGAAGGCAGACGCTTAACTGACTGAGCCACCCAGGCGTCCCTAGAATCTACATTCTAATACTAGAACGGTAAGAGCTTCCCTGTTGAAGGCCTTTTAGATCAAGGATCACATTTTTCTGTATGAAGTCAGATAGTAAGTATTTTCAGTTTGTGGGGACATCCGGTCTCTGTCTCAATCACTCACCCCTGTGGGCGTAACAGGATAGTACTTGTGCAGACCATCCACAAATGGGTATGATTGTGTTCCAGTGTCTTAGTCCCTTTGGGTTGCTCTAAAAAAATAATGTACTCGGTGGCTGATGAATTACAGATATTAACTGTTCACGGTTCTGGAGCCTGGGAAGTCCAAGATCAAGGCGCCGTCAGAATCAGTGTCTCATGAAATCCCACTTCCTAGTTCACAGGTGGCATCTCCTTGCTGCGTCCTACATGGTGGAAGGGGTGAGGGAGCTCCCCGGGGTCTCTTTTACAAGGGCGCTCATCCCATTCCTGAGGGCTCCACCTTCATTATCTCCCAAAGGCCCCACCTCCAAACACAAGGGGGTCTCGATTTCAACCGAGGAACTTTGGGGAGGATTTTACAAAAACATTCAGCCCAAAATATCCAGTACAATTTTACTTAGGGATGGTCACATTTGAATTTCATGTAACTCTTCTTTTGATTCTTTCTTCAATCGTTTAAAAATGTAAACACCATTCTTAGCTTTGCTGTAGTTTGCCGACCCCAATTTAGGTGAATAATTCTTAATGGAGTCACAGATTGCCGTATCTGGCTGTTAAACAGTCTGGAACTACACTTACTTTGCTTTACCTTAAAAGCACATAATTTAAAGTATTAAAATGGTTTGAAGTGATTACTGTGTGTGAATTAATCATAAATAGCGGCTAATTAGTAAGTAGTGTTTCATGCTTAAGATGGGTTCCTACTTTTTTCCTTACCTGATAATACTGTCTTGGAATTTTTCGTTTAACCAAGATAACTTAATTTCTACTTAAATAATGATATTATTGATTAAATATAACAAAATAAGAACCTTAATAATAAAGAAAAAAATAGTAAAAAAAACAAACCCCAACCTTATGAAATATGTAGGCTTCTATTGAGTTTAGGAGGTTAAAGAACATATGGTTTCTTTGAAATGTTTTCAGAAAGCATATTTTAATTCATTTGATTACTTTTGAATGACTATGCAAATGTTGGCTTCTCTGGGGACAGACACATAGAAGCTGTTAGAGTCAGGAGTTGGCAGTTACATTTCTCGCAGTAGATGCTAGGTTAAAAAGACCATTGAAGTGAAAATAAATCATGTATACAATGAAGGTTCCTGACGGCAAAAGGCTCGATGCAATGGGGATTATTTCCAGAGAATAGATAGAGAATCAAGTAACTTATATTTCAGAGGCTTCCTAACTGCACATTTCTTTGTTTTCACGGACTTCTGTATTGTGTTAATTTCCTGTTGCTTCTGTAATGAATGACCACAGACTTAAGGGCTTAAAACAACCCAACTGTATTCTCTTGTAGTTCTGGAAGTGAGAGGGGTGAAGTCAGTTCCGCTGAGCCCAAGTCAAGGTGTCCACAGGCTTTTCCTTCTGGAGGCTCCCGGGCAGGAAAATCCGTTGCCTTGCCTTTTTCAGCTTCTCGTTGCTGCCTGTGTTCCTTGGCCTGTAGCCCCTTCCTCCATATTCAAAGGACATCGCTCGAGTTTCTGCTTCCAACACCCTGTTGCCATCTCCTCCAGTTCTGACTCCTGTCTCCCTCACAAGGACCGCCATGATCACAGCACGTGCATCTCTCTGTATGTATGTATATGTTTGTCTTCTGCGCAGACAGTCCTCTTAAGTACAAATGTTATCTCATAATATATTCAACTGCCCTGATAACTAAGAAAATGCAAGGCCCTGCCCGTATGTATTTCTAGTATCACTGTAGTACATACAATGTAAGTGAGAGGGGCTACATTACTGTTCAGGGGTTGGAGAAAGGGATTTGAGAAGAGAGACCCCGCTTGCATAATGGGACAAGCTATGGGGATCCCTTAGGACAGCTGGGGAAGGGGAAGGGCACACAGTTTGGTGCGGTAGCAAAGGCAGGCGTGCAGAAGACAGTGGCTTGAAATGAGGTAGAGTGATAGGCAGGGGCCAGCTCTGAAGGCATCTGTGTGCCCGAGGAGCATGGACTGCCTCACCATGAGTAGCCTGGGGACAATCTTGCGTGGGAAAGCGGTCTGTGCTTTGGAAAGATAACCTACGTAGCGATACAGAAGACCTAGTGGAGGGAAGGAGAGGTGGGAGGCGCTCTAACAGCTGCAGGAATTGGCCAGAAAAGGCGGAAAGTCTGAAACGAGGCAGAGGTAACACAGAGAAGACGGGGAGAGGGGAAGCTTGAGAAACGCTGATCTGACAGCACACGGGGCAGATGTGGCTGTAGGAATAAAGTGGGGAAAACTCTCAGGTTTCTACTCTGATGGTCTGGTAGGCGATACCCTTAACCAAGAGAGGAAACATGAAGAGGTTTAGATGCTGCAGTGAGAGGAGTGGATAAGCCTTAATTTTAGGCATCTTGGACTTGACTTTCCTATGGCACATCCATAAATGGATGTCTACTGGCAGGTCAGAAACACAGAGCAAAGACCAGGACCTGGGTGCATGGAGAGCCATGGGAGTGAGGGAAGCGGTGAGATGACCCAGCAACTGATATAAGGTAATTTAGCAGCTGGGCAGAGGGCAGAGGCCAGCGGCCAGCAGACGAGGAGGACCCAGGGGGACACTGAGTCAGAGAGCCAACAGAAGAGGGCCCTTCACAAGGATGGAAGGCCTCCAAACGCTGCAGAGACATTGAAACGGGTGAGGAGGTCACATGCTTTCAGAGCTGTGCAGCCGCTGGTGAGCTCAGGGACCCCATTTCCCAAGAGCTGGTAGCAGGAACAGGATCACAGCGGGCTGAGAAATGGAAGCAGCACATGGAGAACAATCCTTCAAGAGATGTGGGCTAAGGGGTTTGGAGGGCACAGTCCAGGAGAGCTTTCTACAGGATGGGGAAACTTCTGTTTACTTTATAAACTCTTAGGGTGTCCTTGCTCGGTCCTCTACTAAGCCTCTTAAAACCATTAATTCATTTTCTCCTTGGAGTGGTTTATTTTTTGTGTCGACTCGGCTAGGTCATGGTCCCTAGATATTTTGTCAAACACATGCATGTTGCTGTGAAGGTATTTTTAAAATGAGATTAACATATAAATCAGTAGGCTGAGTAAAGCAGATTATTCTTCCCAATCTGGGTGGGCCTCATCTAGTCAGTTGAAGGTGTTAAAGATTGACCTCCCTCAAGGAAAAGGGAATTCTGCCAGCAGACTACCTTTGGGCTCAAACTGCAGCATTGGCTCCTCTCTGGGTCTCCAGTCTGCTGGCTGACCCTGAGGATTATGGATTTGCCAGCTTCAACAAATGTATAAATCAATTTCTTAAAATAAATGTTTCCCCCTTTACCTATCCACCTAACCACCCACACACACCCCCTATTGGTTATTTCTCTGGAGAACTTTGTCTAGCACACTCTCTGTAACAACCTTAGGTATTATTATTATCATCACCATTTCATAGTTGAGGAAACTGGCACAGAAGGTTAAGTAACTTGCTAGGGGCCACACAGCCAGTGGGCAGCAGAGTCAGAATTCCAATCCAGTGTGCTCCCAGGCCCCTTGCTCTTAACCATATGCCATGCTGCTGCTCCAGAGCACTGACCTGGGCACATTTGTGGCTAACTGGGAGGTCGAAGGGAGAGAAGCAGAATATACAAGGGAATAAGAGCCTCGACAAACGCATGTCTTACATGAATGAGAAAACAGGCACGGGGATTTGCCCAATGTGGGACTTACGGCTTTACAAGAGCAAACCCAGGTTTTCAGGATACAAAATGCAAGCTCCTTCCTACTTTCTCCTGTGTCCTTCTGAGATTCTCCCCATCATGCCCCTCTCAATCTGTCTTCTTCTGGGAGGTGCTGGGCTCCTTATGTCCCGACTACGTCGTCGAGAACACACATCAGTGGCAGCCTATCTCAGTGCAGGATACGTTAACGCAAAGGCACCATCCATCCGTCAATGTCAAGTTTAGGACATCTTTAGTAAAATCAGTGAATTCCACACAATTATGGCTCCTGTTAGTAATTATTTGGAAAGCAAAACAAAACAAAACAAACTATACCCCACCAAACCCCAGACACCCAGCAGGCATTTCTTTTCAAATATCAATTCCCAGAACTATGATTTGACTACTCATGGAATTAGGTATCTTTGAAAATACATTTGACATCAAACATCTCCCAATAATCTTTATGCATGGTCTAACGCTTTAAAATTCTGGACGAGGGCATCTGAAAACTGGTATTTTCAAGCTTGACTTTCAAGGGATGGGATACCGAAGGGGTAGAAGAATGAAGATGGTATGCAAATCTAAGCACACAGGCACGTGAGCCCATATTGCTGTGAGGAGCATCAACTATAAAGCATCCTAGAGAACAATCTGGAAAGATGTATTAAAAACTTTAGAATGTCATACATTTTTAATCCAGCAGTATCACTTCCTCAAAAAATTTATCCTAAGGAAACAACCACGGCCATGCCTAAAGATTTAGCTACAAAGATACTTATCCCAGCCCTGGTAAGCACAGTAATGTTTTCTCTAATTATAGGGCACAAGGCCACCAAATTAAACACACTGACATAATGAAATACTATGCAATCATTAATTCTGACATCGAGGACTCACAGCTGATGCTACGTAAAGATGTTTATGATATGCAAGTGATCTTTAAAGGCAAGTTACAGAACAGTATAGAGCATGCAATCCCATTCCTGTGAAAAATATATTTTGTGGAAGGCGGCCTTTCTAAGAGGGCCCCAGGGATCCCCACCTGTGGGCGTTCACACGCATGTGCAGTCCACCCCACCCTGTACCCATGTTGGGCCCTGTGACCAACAGCATCTGGAAGGAAGTGACAGTGTGTCACTTTGACATCAGGCTGGGAAAGACTGTGACTTCCATTTTGCCCACTTGTGCTTCTGTGTTTTATTTTATTTTTCTCCCTTGGGCCATTTGCTCCAGTGAACGC
Source organism: Potos flavus (assembly GCA_028534135.1). Classification (NCBI taxonomy): domain Eukaryota; kingdom Metazoa; phylum Chordata; class Mammalia; order Carnivora; family Procyonidae; genus Potos; species Potos flavus. The sequence goes on from CM052897.1 coordinate 102,250,916, forward strand.
AAGCTGCCACGGTGTGAGCAGCCCTATGGAGGGACCCCCAGGGCAAGGAACGGAAGCCTCCGACCCACAGACCAAAGGCTGGTGAGGAGTCGAGGCCTGCAACAGCCCTGCGGGATTGGAGGCGCGGTCGCCAGCCCCCGCCGCACCCCGAGACGAACACAGCCCTGGCTGGTGGCCCTGCCCCAGAAACCACCCACCCAGCTAGGCTGTGCCTGCACCCCTGACCCTCCAGAAATGTGAGCTAAGAGATGCTCACTGTTGTTCGAAGCTGCTGAGTCTTGGGGCAATTTGTCCTGCGGCAATGGAAACCTAACACATACGTGCATGGCGAAACGACCGGAAGGAGGTAATGCAAAATAGGATGAGTGGTTTTTCTCTAGGTAGGGGGAGTACAGCTCATTTTAGTTTCTCTTTTGGGATGTTGCTTGCAACGTTTTTCCTTCTTCATTAACTTAAAAACCACATGACCAAGAGAGATGATAGAACTTTCCAAGAATAAAAGGCTAAAGATTAGCGGAGCCAATTTTAGCTCTAATAACCTTTAAAGACTCAAGTAAGTTAGCTTAAATGTACAACAAAAACAAAAGCAAGAGAACCCTCCAGAGAGCGGTTGCATGGCCCAGGGGCGTGAGCTTCACCTGCCAGAAACCGCAGGATGCGGTCAGTACCTTCAAGGAAAGGAGACTTGCACGGGCTTCTTAAAAGGGAAATCCAACAGTCATGAAGTCACCTGCTAGCCAATCATGGTGTCTTGCTTACCCAGCTTCTGGTCAAACCGCCACGCCGCCACGTAGGCATTGTGCCTCAGACTGCTCTGCGTGGCCAGGGGCACGGTGACATAAATGGGACCATCCACCAACACTGGTGTTCCATCGCCGCTGAGCAGGTGGACGCTGACGGCTGTGACTGGGGTCAGGTCATACCTGGTGCCGTTTCCTGCAAGCAAGAGGGATTCTCCATCACACGCGCAAAAGGAACCTATGTGGGGCTCAGGCCACCGTCTGCACCCGCCATTCACCGAGTACGGTGCCTCTTACATGCCAGGGACTATAGTAAGCACTTTACATTTCTAAAATCCTCACCGCGCCTTTGTAAGGCAGGCAAAATCCACATTTTACATGCAAAAGCAACAGGCTCACGGAGGACAGTCGTCATGGGAGCTGGCCCCAGGGGCTTGGTGGTCTGTCTGGGATCTAAGCTCAGGTTTGCTGACTCCAACTCCACTGCGATGCTTTGCTTTCAAAAAGGGGCCTCAAAAGGAAGAGACTCATCTATAACGTGAGAGGAAGTGATGTGCAGAAATCCCTGAAATCAACTCCTAGACAAAGTCAGCCCCATGCATGTGTTAATTACTTGGCAGACCCCATCGTGAAGCCAAATGTTTTATATTTGAGACTGCTTAAAAAAAAAAAAAGTAAAAAAAAAAAAGATTTTTTTTCCAAGGAGTGCTTCTACTAAAAGTACACTACTGAAAACTTGGACTTGAAATATTTATGAGTTATTTTAGTTGCCATTGTTATTTTGATCTGTTTAAAAGGAATTTAATATCTCAATTATTCTACATTAGAGGCCTTTTACCCTAGCCGATGCTTTAATGACTGCCTACTATAGACAAATCAGGGAGTGCTTATGACAGTGCTATTATATTTATATACTTAAGTAATCCATTTTAGGACAATTTTTCTCCAGTGAAATATAATATCACACAAAATGTTTTCTGTTATATAAATCTTGAGCACAATGACAAAAGCACAGTGATAAAAAAAAAAGTAAGCTCCATTAGAACATAATCAATAGGATTTCTCATTAAGCTACTTAGATACTTACCTACCCACCAACTAACGCGAACCTCCACTTAGGACTAGATGTAAACATTTAAAGCAAATCTAGGTGAATTTTAGGGTTCAACACAAGTTATAACTGAACCCTTCGTAGAGCAATATATATATATATGTGTGTGTGTGTGTGTATATATATATATATATGGTCATGACAGCACTACCTTTTACAATTTATACCCATCTCTGTCATTGAAGGAAAAGGCATGATAATGGGCATTTCATCAAAAGGTCCACACTGGAATCACAGGTTCAAGTTCTGAAATCTTTCAGTCTGGCCATTTCACTTTAGGGTAAAGAAGACCCAAACCCAGGATTTACCAGATTTCTGGTCAAAATATCTTCTGGATTGAGACCTAAACATGCCAACTGCCCTAAGAGGACACAGAAGTAAAAAGCCAGGTCTACCATGTACCTCTCTAGGTTCTGTTAGACTCTCTGGATGAGACAGAACTGAAAACCAAGGGAAATTCAAGAACTCACTAGACTTGGTATAAACAACTCAGACATAACGTTCTCAACTGGGGAGTGCTGCTGCTTTCAGCAAACCCGAGGCAGGAGGTCTGCAGAGGGAAGCAGCAAGTAGGCTAGGAAAGCCCTCCAGGCTCATCATCCACCCTTGCCTCCCACTTAGTTCTGCCTCCTCATCCCCACTCGGCAATTCTCCCTTCCTTTTTTTTTTTTTTTTTTTTTTTCATACTCCTGGTCCAGGAAGCGGGGGTTCCAGTACCCAATGTGCCCACTACTGCAAACATGACCTCAGGTAAGTTACTTTGCCCCTTAGGGATTTGTTTTTCTTATCTGCATTATCTGGACTAGATGCTTTCCTGTGAGCCTATGGAAAGAAAACAGACTCAGCTATAAACATTTAGAAGTACAGCATTGTAGAAAAGGGAATCTTAAAGCAATATACATTGGGTTCATGTGATTTAAGGTTCTTTTAAAAGCTCTCCGTTAGAAGACACAGTAGGCAGTGATACCTGCTTTCTTTTCTCTTTCTCAGCGCCCTGCTAAATGTCCACTCCTACTCTATGCCTTCCCAAATACTCTCCCTTCACCCTCCCACTCTCTTTATTCTGGAACAAGTCACACTTTGAAGGGCTCAATGGTTTCCCTTCCAGCCCTTGTTCTAAGACTGCGACTCTACACAAAGCACTGAGGTCTGTATATAGTAAGGTCTTTCCTTCTTGTTCCCTCCTGATGTTACCAGGCTCCTGTCATGTCCGAATAAAGACAGGAGTCAGGCAAAGGCAGCAGGGCGAGGGGCAGCACCATGGACCAAGCTGAGGAGGCCTCCGACCCGTGGCTTGTAATATGAGGGGTTTTGCTCAGAGAGCATCTAAGGTTCTGTCTGGCTTTGCCTCCTGTTACCAGCTTTGCTGGGTGGAAGTCATTTTACGGACTCCTCTCTGTCTTCCTGGAGTTACTAGCAGGAGTCATTTCTTGAAAGCCCCTTGGGAATGTCAGAGGGCAGTGGTGTGCTTTCTTAGCAACCAGAGCGGGGAGTGTGATGCGTGAAGGTGTAGCATCTCTGGCCTGTGTAGGGGATGAAGCGGCCCCGTGTGACACCAGGAAACTGTGGAGCAGGTGCACGCAGGGGAACAAATGAGAAAGTGGGCCAAATCTCCATCTGGCTGAGTTGTTCTATTTACAACTCTGGAAACTCCCACTGAACTGGACATAACCAAGAACACTCCAAGGAAATCAGCCTTCAGAGCCCTTTCCAAACCCATTCGCAGCATCCATTCCACCTTTGCCAGACTCTAGTTACGACCTGCTGTCTCAGAGGTATGTGCGGGCTTGTGGCCGGGCCACGAGCAAGTGTGGGGGGCGTGGGGAAGAGAGGCTCTGCACCGTGTGAAACTAGCGACGGGCACCTAGCTGATGAAATGTCAGGGCGCTAAGAGAAGCCCATGCTCCCAATGCCCTCATGGGTGTGAGCCAACACGCCCAGGGTGGCCGCCTTTCCTGGCAGCACTCATGGAAGGTCTGATTCCTCTTCCCACATGAATTGTCAGTTATTTCAATGGAAAAGAAGTTGCATGTAACTTTCTGAAGACCTTCCTTCTTCCCTCTGAAAGAGTGATTTTAAAATAAAACAAACCCCACTAAAATCAATAGTTCTATGTCTTTGTGTTCTTTTCCCTTCCTCATCATCTCGGATTTCATAATTTATTCAAGAGCTCTTGGAAGTGGGGCACAGAAAAATTAATGAGCTCTGAGGAATGAGGTCGTCCCTCCAAGTTAGGGTTTTATGATTGTGCACCATTTGTTGGGGACACTGGATGGAGGTTCCATGATGGTCTCAAATTGTACTTTTTCGTGTTCCCTGAAATACGACTTTTCTCTTTAGCCCATACGCTTAAAGTAAAAGCCAACATTTTCCCCCAATAATGTTTACTTAAAGTGACTGCCATGCGGTTTTATCTGATGGCCGATTACTGATATCTTAATTGCATCTTCATCATGCATAAAATTGAAGAAGAACCATTTCTGAAAGCAGGTGCCACAGACGGGTGAAAAGGGAGTCACCCATCACCAGGTCACTTTGATCAGTTACCAGAAATTCGTCAGCATTCTACAAAATGGATCAGATGCTGCAGGTGTACAAGGTTTTTCAGAAGGATCCAAGATCTGTTTATGGAAAGCACTGGACAAGTCAGGGAAATTCAATAAAAGCGTTTCTGGGAAAATGCAGTCACCTCCTCACCTAGCAGGATTTAGCCTAGAACAGCCTCTGGTTTTGTTTTATGTTGTGACTAGTCCAAAGTGTCAGGAAAAGAAGAGGGGAGACAAGAAATGACTCAGGACCTCGGCATCTGCCACTTTCCAGTCCCTAGGAGCAGGGACTGGGCTAGTGTGGAGGGCACTGCTGGCTGCGAGCCAGCCTTTTTACTGATAAGGAATTATTACATATTTTCTGGCTGCTGGTTTTCAGTTTCTCTGATTTTTTAGCTCTGTGTGTCAGACCAGTGTAGGCTGACACCACCGAGCTGACTTAGAGGCCTGGATTCAAATCATCAAAGGCTGATCACTGTTTGCCAAGTCAAGGCAGAGGGAACATTGCAGAGGATGGGAAGATGGGGGAAAATGTTGGGTGGGCACAGATGGTAGAGAGCAGAGGCTCTCGCTCCTAAATGCTCTTGATTCCTAGACAAGACATCGCTCGCTATCCCCACTCTCTGCATCAGAGCCTCTGCTTCCCTTCCCCTCTCCGCTGTGACCTGTGGGTAGGAGGGGCTGTGCTTCCCTGTGGGAGCACCCACTCCAGGGGCAAGTGGGACAAAGGGCAGGGAGCCTTATACTTGGGGGAAAAAAGCCCGACTTCAATTAAAAGCACCTCTCTGAATTAAATATATTTAGTCTACCAAAGGGGAGCTCCGAAGGGACGTCAGGCAGGATGGCTGACAGAGACAAATGCACTCAAATGTACTTGCGCCGTGGTGTAGACGGGAACCCCTAACACTGTTTCCAACGCGCTTGAACTTGACAACTCCGGTTCTTCCGGTTAGTCCTAACGCCTCGAGCCACATGCAAAAATTCAAACACAGAAACCCCAGCTGAGAAGAGAACAGACTCCAATTACCTGTTCCATTTCCATCCAGTCCTCGCAAATAAGGGAAACTGTCCACCTCGGACGGGGAGCTGGCGGCCGTGAGGAAGGCCGTGAGGTCGCTGTAGCTGGTGTTCTCAGGCAGCCGCAGCGCTCTCCTCTGGAAGTGAACTCGAGGCTGCGGCCGGGCACCTGCAGAAATGAACTTCTGAGTTACCTCCCGGAGGAGCAGTAAATCTCCAGCCACCAGGAAGCGCTTTGCGCAGCAGCGCGCCTCCCCCGTCCCCGCCCCCTCGTCCCCGCATCTCCGCCCCTCCCCCATTCGCGCAGGGCACCAAGATGTGACAACATGCTATTATGGGGCTAGAAATAATAGCCCATTGTCACATTTGTTTTGACACAGGATGTTATTTCGGTTTTTAACAAAAAAGCTTTCCAAGTCCTATTTGTGAGCAAGCTTTGCACTGCCCAGCATTCGCCCGTGGAGGGAGGCAACATTTTAGGAAAGGAAGTCCACATCAGTGAAAGGAACAGATGAGGGGTTCATCTCTTTACGTAAGCAAAGCAAACGATACCCTCTGAGACTGTTACAAACACTCCTTAATCTTCTGGTAAAATCTGCTTTACCTCCACAGACCAAATTGCAGCGGAGCAAGGGAATTCCATGTGCAGCCCGGACAAGAATTCCAAACAAGAGCCTAACAGTAACCAACGCTTTTGCTTCTGTAGAAGCTGCCATGTGGCATCCGGTCTCTGGGGGTGACGGCACCCTATTCCTCACTCATTATGTTGCACGTTTGAGGAGGAGGCTCTTTTTTTTTTTTTTTTAAAAGATTGTATTTATTTATTTGACAGAGAGAGACACAGCCAGAGAGGGAACACAAGCAGGAGAAGTGGGAGAGGGAGAAGCAGGCCTCCCTCTGAGCAGGGAGCCCGATGCGGGGCTCCATCCCAGGATCCTGGGATCATGACCTGAGCCGAAAGCAGACGCCTAACGACTGAGCCACCCAGGTGCCCCAAAGGGGAGGCTCTTGAAAGGAGGTGGAAATGCTCCCTCCGCCGCCCGCAGCTCCTGTGTGCAGAAGGACGGGTTGGGGCCCTTCAGACAGTTACCCCCGATATCGTCAGCAGCGTGCGCTCCAGATGTTGTTTTGACTGCAGAACCCGAACCCGTTTTTCCGTAATGCTATGGTGACAGTCACAAGACGTCAAGGTGCTAAGTTATTTTGCGCAAACCCAGCAAAAACATCCTGAAGACACAAATTAATAGAAGTGGAAGTTGTGGTGGCACTTACACACTTCTGTGGATTAAAAAAGCGGTTCCTCAAAAGCAATGACCCACCCTGGCGCTCAGGTCACATCCTGCCCCGGGGCCTGCGGTTTCCCCTGCGGTCGGCTGGGGGCTCCCTTTCCCCGGGCTGGGGCTGTCTGAGCCCATGGTCTTGATGCCTCCCCACCCCAGGGTTCCTTTTAACCCTGGACCAGAGACTTTCAAGTCTCTATTCCCCAATAAGCTTATCCAAGAGGGTCCTAGCAGAAGGGAGTTTTAGAGCTCAAAGATATCAAAGAGTCCACATTTCTTTCTTTCTTTCTTTTTTTTTAAGACTTTATTTGAGAGAGAGAGACACAGTGAGAGAAGGAACACAAGAAGGGGGAATGGGAGAGGGAGAAGCAGGCTTCCCGTTGAGCAGGGAGCCCGATGTGGGCCTTAATCCCAGGACCCTGAGATCATGACCTGAGCCGAAGGCAGATGCTTAAGGACTGAGCCACCCAGGCGCCCCAAAGAGGCTACATTTCTCTTCCTATGAGTGAGGCCGCAGAAGCCCGACAGATGTCAAGTCTGGGGTAGGCGGGCTGGAGTGTGTAGCACCGAGGTGGCGGAGAATGAGATGCCCCCCATACCACCTACAAACCGCCAGAGTTCTCAGATGACTGGTTCTCCACTCCGTGAAACACAGGCCCCACTTTCAGGCCCCTGGGAGCCAGATGCCCGAAGTCATGACTCCTATCCGCCTTCCGCCATCTCCACTGAAACTAACTGGACAGATACGTGGCCCGGTCTCAAACCACCACGGCATCTCTACCCCCAAAACAAGCCACGGCCATGCACTAGCCTCCAAGTGTCTCTCTGTTCACTCCCAGCTCTGCTCGGTCTGGTCTTTTCCTCTGATGTCACAGAAGACTGATGCCTTCCTCCTGTCCCCTCCTTGGTCTGCACAGAGTCCAGACACCTCGCGCCCCCCAGGAGCGCCCCACGCCCGACGAGGGGTAGTCTGCTTCTTATTTTTCTCCCTGCTGCACTCGGAGATGGAAAGTCAAAGCCAACCTTTTTTTTTTCATGCCCTCACTGCCAACTACATAACATTTTTCCCTGCTCCTATTATTGTCAGTGATAGTGAACTTTCTGAGAACTTATTTCCCTTTCTCTACTGTTCTTCAATCTAAACAATGTTGCTGGTGCCCACCTGGGTTACACACAGTGGGGGAAACAAAGAACTTGCTAAATAAGAGTGTCTGCAGTGTGACAGGGTGAAGAGGGACTTGTCCTCATGAAGGTTGAGGCAGAACAAGGTGGATACGTGCTGCCTTCCAGACCTCAGGGTTAACCTCAGGGTTCCAGACCTTCAGCTGCTGACAGGTGAAGGGGGAATCACAATGACCCCCTTCATGGGGAATGGCCTGAAACGTGAAGACCTGAGACCCAGCTGCTCCTGGGCTCGCGGGGGCCACTGGCTGTCCCTCCTTCCCTCTCTCCCTCACCTCTCTCTCTAATAGACGTGCAGCCTTCTCTTGCTCTCATTTCAGTGGGAGATGCATCTCTCTCCCCTCCCCCCCTGCTCTGCCCTCCCTCTGTTGCCTCCCCTTCCTTTTTTGTGCAGGAGAACTTGGTCACGAGCCAGACATCTGGGGTCTATCTGCTGTGGCTGGCGGGTGGGGGGCACAGAGGGGCGATGCCTAGGGCAGGTTAACTAGCAGGGGACGTGGCCTGTCCAGCCAACTGGACACATGCTGTGACCAGCATGACACGGATCCCTGTCTGCTGAGGGACCAAACACACCCCCAGACACAGAGCAAAGGCAAGACATCTCTCTGCCTCTCGAAACGACCAGAGAAACATCTGAGGAGTTACGGAAGGGTCAAAGCTACTCTAGACCTCGGTGTAAATGGAATCCAAAGTGTCTGTGTGTGGCTGGGGGAGCAGTTATGTCCTCACGCCTACCTTCCTCTCGCAGCACGGCTGGATTTCCGCAATTCCAGGATGAGGTGTGATTGGCTGGGGTTGGGAGGACTGAGGGGACAGGCCTGGCTAGGTCTTTTCTGGATGCCTCTCCCACATTCCCCACAATAGCGGGTTCTCAAATTTCCTCTGTTCTTCTCAGACTCGGGGTTCCATCCCCATCCCCAGATGCTCAGGCCCCCTTCTTTCCTCTTCTCTTGTGCCTTCTGTCCCTGCCCTCCTCCAGGGTCAACCCAAGCCTCTACCCCCACTTCTGCTTGTGATGCTGCAAGACTTGACCCAACCAACTCTTGCCTTTGTCAATCATCTTTCTCCACAGGCTTTTCCTCCACAACCAACAAACATACCCATTCTTTCCTCATCTAGAAAAATAACACCAAAACAGGACTTCAATGCTGTTATCCCCGTAAGGGAATGCCTCCTCTCCTTCCGCCCAGCCCCCAACAATCTGGCTTTTCCCCACAGCACACACCGCCCTCGGAAATGTCAATGGATGACTGTATAATCTGCAAACCCATGACTATTTCTCGGCCTTCCTCCTCACTGACCTCTTCACAATGGTCCACACTGTTCACCGCCCCCGCCCAGGAACCCCTCCTGCTTGGCATTCACAGTCCCGCACGCGCTGCTCTCTCGAGTCAGCCGGCTTTTTCCTCTGCAAGTATGTTTTTTCTCCTCCCACCCCCAGATGAAACAGTTCCTACGGGGCTGCCTTCAGCTGCCTCCACTGTCTCTGGGTTCTTACCTTATTGACTCCCCTCCCCGGAGGTCTTCCTGTCCGCTCTGATGCTCTTCCAAGCCCCACATCTGCATTTCCTCTGCCTTCCGGGCACCTCCGCCTGGATGCCCCACAGGCACTCCAACATCATCCCCTACTTTCTCTCCCACTTCACCACACCCCCGTTCTGCTCAACACCCAGCTTTGCCTCCGGGCCACCATTATTTTCCCTTTCTATTTTTCTGTGCATCCACTCACTGCCAGGGCTGGCCAATCTCCTGTCATCAACATTTCCAGCACCATCTTCTCCTTTTCTGCCTCCACCCTACCTTACCCCTTGCCTTAACTGTCCTCCAGCCTTTCCCCTTTGCCGCTTCATCTACTGACACACTGACTTTCCTAAAGTCACTCTGGTCACATTCCTTCTCTGCTCAGAGACCTTCAATGGATCGGCGCCACTTAGCAAACAATGACAGCGGGACAATTATAGATCAGCACGGACCCAAACTACTACAATTCCTGTCCTGTAAGTGAGAGGTGTAGTTCAGTACTTAAGAATTTACAGTTTTTTTTTTTTTTTAAGGTTTTATTTATGAGAGAGAGAACAGGGAGAGGAGCAGAGGGAGAGGGACAAGCAGACTCTGTGCTCAGTGGGGCTCAATCCCATGACCCTGAGATCACGACCCAAGCTGAAACCAAGAGTCAGACGCTTAATCAACTGAGCCACCCAAGTGCCCCCACAAAGTTCTTATATACATATTATTTCACTAGTATTTACAACGATCCTGTGAAGAAAGAACCCTCTCCTCTTTATGAGCGAGGAAGCAGTAGCCCAGAAAGGTTAAGTGACTTGCCCACAGTCATTCTGTTAGTAAGAGGCAGAAAGGAATTCTTTCAGCCCTGACTTCTGTTTCCCCTCCTAGTACCCCATGCCTCCCCCTCACACTCTGGCCCAGCAGCACTGCACAGCTCCGTGCTTCCACACACATGTTTGTGCCTTTCCCCCATAGTCTCTATCTGCACGTCCTACACATCCTCCGAGATGTGTCTTAAATGCCACCTCTTCTATGGAGATGTCCTTGATCCCACCCAACCTCTAAATGCTATTTGTATCTTTCTCCAGCATGGATTTTTTTTTTTTTAAAGATTTTATTTGATAGAGAGAGAGCACAAGTGGTGGGGAGGGGCAGAGGGAGAGGGAAAAGCAGATTCCCAAGTGAGCAGGGGGTGGGGGACTGGACTCTAGGGCTAGGGGCTTGATCCCAGGACCCCGGGATCAGGACCTGAGCTGAAGGCAGAGGCTTAACCGACTGGGCACCCAGGTGCCCCTCCAGCGCGGACTTTACTGTGCCCTGTATTAGGCTTATTTGGAAATGTATACATCTCCCTGATCAGAGGCACCATGAGACGAGAACATGGATCAGGGGAATCACTCAGCTCTACATTTAAATCTTTCTTCTACCATCTTCTATTTGAGTGACTTTGGGCTTCAGGTTCTTTATCTTTAAAACAGGTATGGATCGTACTGTGACGCTAGATCAGAGGGCACATTATGAGGCCTAGCAGTGCCTCCGGGCACAGAACAGGTACAGGATAAACGTGAATCTCCCCTCTCCTCTCCCCTTGTAGATGGAAGCTCTTTGAAAGCAGGCGTGCTGTAAAACACAATGCCGGTCCTAGACACGGCTGGTGCTCAACAAGATGTACAGAATTACATGTAAAGATGAACTATATCGGGCAGCTCACTAAGTCCAAATAGCAATATGTCTTAATTCTGACTAGGTCAGGAGTCCTCAATCGTGGCCCTATTGACATTTCAGACCCACTGCGCACTGTAGCACATCTGACCACATCCTTGGCTTCTAGTCGCCAGATGCCAGCAGCAGCTCCCAAGTTGTGACAACTAAAAAAGTCACCAGACACTGACCGACGTCCCTGGGGGACAAAAGTGCCACAGACTGGGAACAATTGCACCAGATACTCTGAGCATCCTTACAATGATCCAGACATGTACCCAGAGTCTCTTCCGCAAGGGGCAGTGGATACATGAAGAGGAAAAGGACAAAGGTTCCGCTGTCCTGGGGCTCAGGAATACAGAGGGCTTTGTGGGAATGGCTTAATTACCAGTGTTTTAAGTGCCAAAATAAGACCTCTCTGCAAAAAAGTACAGAGGAAACTTCGAGAGAGCTCCATGGGTGGCATCTCAGACCGTGTCTGGAGGCAGGGTGGGAGCCGGTGGAAGGGAGTGCACACCTGGAATCAGGGCCAGCGTGTTGAGGGGTGGGGGCAGGGGCTGGGGAGCGTGGGGGACCCCGGGAGCCAAGTGCAGGCTGCATGGGCCCCGCAGGGGAGGTGGCCTGCAGGGGCGTCGGCAGGGTTCCCGGGATGGGAGGGAGAAGATCACGTTTGCTCTCACCCAGTTCTGATGGTGGGTGGAGGGGCTAGAGGTTGGCCAGCGGACTGTCATGAAGGGCTTTTTGTGAAAAACGACGGAATGCCGAATAAAGACAGCGGCCTTGGGATGGAAACTGAAGAGGTAGCTGGAGGCGGACAGGAGGGCAGGGAAGAAAGAGCGGGAAGAGGCCAGAGGGACAAGGAGCTGATGAGTGGGAAGCAATCCTCCAGGAGGACGCCTGGGTCTGCGGAGCTCAGCACCTCCGACCAGGACCCGGAAGGAGGCCCCCAGCGGCCACTGGAGCTCCACGAAACTCTGTGAGGGAAATTTCCAGAACAGTGTGAGACCAAGGAAAACCTAGACGAGCAACCTGCCAGGGCGGACTTCTTCAGTTTGGGAGAGGATGGAAATGCAAGTGGAACCTGAAGGAGGAAGGGGGGTTATGAAGGGCTTTTCTTGGAAGAGCAGGCTGCTGTTTAGGGAGCTGAGGGAGAGCAGGAGAAAACCATGGAGGGAGGCCTGAGGAGGAGATAAGGGGCAGGACAACCTTAGAGAGAAGGTGCTGGTGGTGGAGGGACCACAGCAGGCAGGTCACAAGGCCAGAGAGAAGCCACCAAGCCATCCTCCCCCAGTGGCCCCTCCTCTCTGTGAAACGTGGTGAGGTCATTGCTAAGAGGAGGGTCACTGAGGTGGGTAGTGCGGGGCGTGGTGTGGATGAGGTGGGTGGGCGGGGCGAGGTGGGCGGGGCTTACACCGGAGCCCTGGGGACCGGAAGTCAGTGGGTGCTAACAGTGCCCCCCCCCCAGCAGTCAGGCATCTTTGTGGTGTCTTATTACTATTTTTTAACTGAATTCAATTTAGTTAACATATAGTGTATTATTAGTTTCAGGGGTAGAATTCAGTGATTCATCAGTTGTGTCTAACACCCAGTGCTCATCACATCTTGTGCCCTCCTTAATGCCCATCACCCAGTTACCCCATCCACCCAAACACCTCCCCTCCAGCAACCCTCACTTTGTTTCCTAGAGTTAAGAGTCTCTTATGGTTGGCCTCCCTCTCTGTTTTTATCTTATTTTATTTTTCCTTCCCTTCCTCTATGCGCACCCGTTTTGTTTTTTAAATTCCACATACGAGTGAGATCATATGGTATTTGTCTTTCTCTGACTTATTTTGCTTAGCGTAATATCCTCTAGTTCCATCCACATCATTGCAAATGGCAAGATTTCATTCTTTTTGACGGCTGAGTACTATTCCATGATGGGGGTGTGTGTGTGTGTGCGCGCGCGTGTGCGCGCGTATGCGTGTGCATCTATGACATGATACCCTCTTATATATGTCCTCACATTCGGAGTCAACAAGATGCCCCACTTCTGAGACCCATGAAGGTCTGCTGGATGCTCTGGGAGCCAGAGCTGCAGGCCAACCGCTCAGAATTTACACAAATACCATACCTACAGAGAAGAAAACAAGTGGTCAGTCTTTTTATTTTGTTAGGAAAACTGTCATTTTCCATGAGTTTATTCTACTTTACCTGGGTATAAACATTTCAAAACAAAAACATCACTGAAGCATGAAGCATCTAACTAATGAGAACAATGTGCTCCTTCCCCTCTTCCATTTTCATCTCCACCCAGTAGCCTTCCTTCTTTGAAAGCTTTTACTTTAGTGTCACACAAAACTGAGCAATGGGGTGTCATCACCTGAGACTATGCATGTAATGGGTGAAGCTTCATCACTGAACTGTCATCACGCTACCTACCTTTTCTCAGGAGCGTTTGACACATTATAACATCTGAGCAACACGCGAAAATTCAAAGACTTATGGTACTTACATTTCGGATCAAGAAAGAACTGATTTTTCTCCTCTGAAACCACCAAAAAAAAAATTCACCTACACTTGACCAATCTGAGAACGAAAATTTAATATAGCTTTTATAAATTCAGTTTTATATTAATTTTATAAAACAGAACTGCAAAGACCAAAAATTATCTACTTATGGCTGTCCTTTCAACTGGTAAGAAGACACGAAACATGCGGCATTATCGTTGTCATGTCTCAACTCTACTGACACAAAGAAAAACACAAGTAGCAATTATTACACTCATGAACAAGGATCAGTGAAAAAATTAACAAAATTTCTGGGGCACCTGGGTGGCTCAGTTGGTTAAGCATCTGACTCTTGTTCTCAGCTCAGGTCTTGATCTCAGGCTTGTTAGTTCAAGCTCGGCATCGGGCTCCACACGAGATGTGGAGCCTACTTTAAAAAAAAACAAAGCAAAATTTCTGTAATTTTAAAAAACTGGAATGCAAATGAGATTTTAGAAAGGGAGTGATGGTTCTGTTTTTGTTATGTACAAACAGGAGGGAGTGAGATTGAATACATTAACTGTAACAAAACCTAATGGAGTGATTTATGCCCCTACAATAGGACTGTGCCTCCTGCTCCATAGACAAAAAGCTCTTCAAGTACTCTGACCACGGTACATGTGCCTGTGTGTGAACCGCATTCTTCTTAGAAGCCACAAGGAAATAATTAACCAGGGCTTGGGCAATCTCTCTAGGAAGTGCAAAAAGCACTTGTTATTTACACTTTAAACATTTTTTATTTAGGGGCACTTGGGTGGCTCAGTCGGTTAAGTGTCTGCCTTCGACTAAGGTCATGATTGGGGTCCTGGGATCGAGCCCCACGTTGGACTCTCTGCTCAGTGGGGAGTCTGCTTCTTCTCCCTCTGTGCTTGCTCTCTTGTTCTCTCTGTCAAATGAGTAAATAAAATCTTCAAAAAATGTTTTTAAAGATTTTATTTATTTATCTGTCAGAGAGAGAAAGAGAGAGAGCGCACAAGCCAGGGGAGCAGCAGGCAGAGGAAGAAGCCCGCTTCCCGCTAAGCAAGGAGCCTGATGCGGGACTCAATCCCAGGACCCCGGGATCATAACCTGAGCCGAAGCCAGATGCTTAACCAACTGAGCCACCCCTAAAAATTTTAGGTGCCCCTAAAAATTTTTTTAAAAATTTATTCAGTCATTCAATGAATTGATCACTGATTCCCCTATCGTAAGGCAGGTAAAGGGCCAGGCCCTGGGAAGGTTTTAAGATAAACATGACATACTTCTTACCTTCAGATTTTGAAAATGTTAGTTGGAGAGATAAGGTATACTACCAAATATGGGAAAGGGAGTTACCAGAAAAAGATACATAACCCCCAGCTGGAGGGTTGTTGTAATCCACTCTTCTGGCTACTGATAAGGAGAAGGGCACGAAGGGAGGTAGGGATGGGTCAGAACGCAAGGATGGGAGCCAGAGGGCACGGAAGCTGCAGGAGCACCTGGTTCTGGGCTCCTGGCAGCTCAAGCAACACAGTGTGACCAACAGGACTCCACTAATCCCCAGTCTGTTTCTCTCTGTCCTGCTACCAACGGGCTTCCTTTTCTTACTCCTACTTCTCTCTTCTCTTCTAACCTGGGCTCCTAGGTGGCCTGGCATGATCACAGACACTCTGTATCTCACAACCACTCTGCTGAGATTCTCACCTCTTCTGGGTTCTTAGCTCGATCCCAGTAAAAGGAAGAGAGAGAAGAACTGATGGCTCCAGATTGTCTCTTCCCGTTGGGCCCCAGCCCCTGGATGTACTGTGGACCGGTCAGCCCTGAGCCAGGAGGCACAGGATAGAAGCCCCTTGGCCGCTGAGGCTGAAGGGCAAGGCGCCTGCATGAATCCCATCTCCAGGGAAGATGGGAGACAAGACTTCCTGGAGGATGTGACCTTTGCTGGCCTTGACATCCAAGGAGGGCTTGAAGACAGATCAGAAGGTGGGGTGGGATACCCCAGATGGAAAACAGAAAAGGAAATTCAGTTAGGCTCGAATACTTTCTCCTTCAATACCTGAAGGAGAAGAACCCAGAGAAGGGAGGCTGAGGCCGGATCATAAGGGGGTGTGTGCTGTGTAAGTAGCCTGGATTTTATTCTAGGGCAAAGGGGGGGGGGCACTGGGGGAGTGAAGGAACAGGAGCTCTGCTCCCAGAAGATTCCTCTGGCGGTTTAGTGCAAGGTGTACTGGAAAGGAGATGCAAGAGGTGGGAAGTCTGGTTAATCTCACGCCCAGCTCCAATCCTAACTCAAAGACTAGAGGCCAAGTACACCCGTTGGGGGCTACTGCGGAGACTGACCAGGGCCTGAATCAGTGCACCGCCCGTGGCAATGCAAGTGGGCCACACGTGGGCAGCAGAAACCAGGCAAGTGTGTGCAAGTACAGGAACCTCACAAGAAATCACTCAGGGTATAAGGCCCCGGGGCACTGGAATGCTATCTGAGTCACGGAGTACACATACACAACTGGTACATGGGGAGAAGGTACCTGCTTACTGAGGGCACACAATGCGATGCTGAGATCCTTCAAGAAGCCTCTCAGAGTCACTAGAGGAGACAATGAGGTCTCAAGGCTGGCAGGTGACAGTGAGGGGCGGACGGGCCATGATGAGGAGGTCTGGCAGCCACAGTGGGATAAAGTGAGGCCACAGCAATGGGCCCTGTGGGCGGCGGTGTGAGCCCTTGTCACAAACACCTTGCTAAGGTTAGTGCCACACCCAGGGAAGGGGGACTGAGAAGGCGTTACCCACGTAGGTGCAGTGGAGGTCAAAGATGCCTGGCAAGGAGAAGAGGAGAGGTCTGCGATGGGAATTGGGACTGGGAAGCATGTGGGGAGGGGGCCGGGCTGCAGAAAGCCTGCCCTTGGGAAACCACATGTACAGATACTGTAATCTCTGCCCCTTCTTACCGACCCTCACCTTCCAGGTAACCACACAGCCACCAAGGCTCAGGGCCAGGGGGCTGTCTAGCCCCGAGGGTAAGCATTTGGGATTTTATTCCAAGTACAATGGGAAAGTCACCGAAGAGTAGAAGCAAGGGGACTTGCTCGCTGTAACTGTGTGAGGACTAGATTATGGGCTGGCGAGGGCGGGAATGAGACAGCTAATTAAAAACCTACTGCAGCTCCTGGGGGGGATGGGGTCTTGGATCCGTGTGGCGGCAACCCAGATGGAGAGAAGCAGCTCTGCCAGGGAGCCAGCCGTGAGGACAGAGGGTCAGGGATAGTTCCTAGGCTTTGGCTCGACCCCTGAGGTACCATGTTTGTACCCTCTACTGAGACGGAGAGGAAGACAGCCGGACTTCTGTGATGCCAGAGATGCCTATTAGACAGCCAAGGGGAGATGGCAAAGCAGCAGCCAGTGGCGGGCCTCCCTCGTGGGGAGTCCGGGCCGAAGGGGAGAGACTGGGAGTTATCTGTGTCCGGGGAGCATTAAGACATGGGCCCATGAGATCTTCTGGGGACAGTCCTGGAAAGAAGAAATGCAGGCCCGGAACAGTCACGGAAGTGTCCAGAGAAGTGACCAAGAGGAGAAAGAAAATCCAGGCATGATGTTATGGCAGCGAAGAGAGGAAAGTCTCAGGAAAGAGTGACCAGTCGTCTCTGTGGGATGCTGTGGAGACGTCCAGGGAGATGCGGAGAGAAACGTCCTTGGGTTTGGCCGCAGGGGGCTTGTAACGGACTCCGAGAAAGCAGCTGGTATGGAGCGCCCAGGCAGGAGAGCGGCTTGCAGGGCGCTGCACGGGGAAAGGCAGGAGAGGAGGCGGGAAAGAAGGGCGTGTAGACGTCCTTCCAAAAGGACAGCAGAGACACAGGGCAGTGGCTAGAGCCGGGATGGTCCTGCAAGCAATTCGCAGACATGCACAACCGTCGTATCTGTCCATTCCAGCATGGGGGGAAATGGTGGGGTGGGAGCGAAGGGGGAACACTGAAATCCCTGTGGAGGAGAAGAGATGGGAGGCAGAGCACAAACAGGGGGACCAGCGTGTGCTGGGCCAGGGACACTCCCTCCGGCACAACAAGGAGCAGCGGGCAGGTCTGTGGGGTTGCCGGTGGGCAGGTGAGGTTCTTGGCTTCTCCGTGAAGTACGCAGAGACGTCCTGAGCTGAGAGCGAGGATGTGAGTGTGGTGTATACACAGGAAGTAGGAGCTCGAGAAGAGGGTGTGGAAGTTGTCGTGGAGATTCAGAAAACAAACGACTGGGAAGTGGCCCCCCGCCTTGCAGGGCTGATGCCCATTCGGAGTCTGTGGTCATGGCCAGCTGTGCAACCACTTGCTGCAACTCTGAGGTTCCATCCAGCCACGTGTGGCTGGGCTGGGGTGGCCAGACGTGGCTCAGGTCAACCAGGGTCAGAAGTTACTGGGTCAGGCAAATGTGGCAGAGGGAGAGGGGAGCAACACTGCTGGGGGCGGGGGGGGGGGGCTCTGCAAGGGGACAATTCCAATGAAGGGCCCTGCACATAGGCTGGGGAGGGAGGCAACCCTGTTGGCGAGGACACGGTGGGTCATGGCTTTGGAGCCCTCAGTGGTGCGTGAGCTGCTGTCACAGGGTGAGAGGAGGGAACGTGGTGGCTGAGCGTGGAGGTGGTGCATTTGCTGGAATGATGAGGCCTAAGGCACGCCGGGTGACCGGCGGGGGGTAGAGAAGCACCCCGGGAGTGCAATAGCAGCCGGGGTATCGCGTGGGCGTCATCCATATGCACGCCAACATTCCCAAGAAGCAATTATAGGGGCTTCGTGAACCTGGGAAGTAGGAGCTCACATCGTGAGTCCAGGAGGAAAGCTGACCAAGGCCCTGGTGGTGAGCGGTCCAGCTAGCCTCCGAGGAGCCGCAGGGAGGGAAGGGGGAAAGAGGCAAGTCATGTAAACTCAGCCCCCACCTGAGAAGGCTGCAGGGAAGGCTGTGTAAATTCAGGGACATTTCAGACCAGGCAGGGGGCCGGTGCTGAGAAGAGGTGGAAGGGAGCTGCTACAGCCATACTGGTGCCCAGAGGACACCGGGTGAGGGCTGGGGCAGGCAGGGGGCCGGTCGGGGCGAGGCTCTACTCGCCAGTGTCCCTTTCTGGTCTGTATCCTGCAGCCTGGCTCCTCTCCATTTATAAAGGCCAAGGGCACGCTCACACTGCAGAAGCCCAGCTGCCTGGCTGCTTAAGAACTTTCTACCAAAGGGTATGCTGGTGGACCAACATCTTGGGGAAAGAATGGGCAATTCAGAGAAAGCAGAAGGAAACTGGAACAAAGAATGAGAGCAGCTGGTTAAGAGAGGAGATGAGGACTAACTCTGAGGAAAGGGTGGGGGGAAGGCCAATTAAAAGGAACACTTAGAATGCTGTGTAACATGGGGAAGGTGGTCAGTTTTTTGCTTTTATTTTCATTTATTTTTAAAAGATTTACTTAATTTATTTCTTTGAGAGAGAAAGAGAGTGCACGTATGGGCACAAGCAGGAGGAGGGGCAGAGGGAGAGGGAGAAGCAGACTCCCTGCTGAGCAAGGAGCCCAACCTGGGGCTCGATCCCAGGACCCCAGGATCATGACCTGAGCCAATGGCAGACGCCCAACGGACTGAGTCACCCAGGTGCCCTGAGGTCAGTTTTTTAAATTAAAAAATCAAAACATTCAAGGCTGCAAAAGAAAATAATGGGTCTTAAGGCATATCTAAAAAGAAAATCTACAGCTGCTGTGACCTGTGGGTCACACTCCCTGTTTTATTGCTCTGTGCCAGTCCCCCGCCACGTGGACACACGGCACAGGCCCGATCAGGATTGGCAGGGTCCCAACCAGGCTGGGTCTGAGTTGCTTTCGGGCTGCATGGGCTCCTCTCCTCAGGAAACGCAAAGTAGGTCTCAAACTCCAAGGCCACAAGGAGTCTGGGTCCAGGGGATTTGTAGTTTTCATTTGCTATTTGAAGAGCTGCAGTCAGCTCTAAATTATACTCTGAATAGCCTAACTTATGCCATGACATAAATGGGTGGGCACAGCCTGCCTGTATCAGATAGGCCATTCATTACAACCATTTGACTCTTGCTATCATTTTCCACTGGGTTAAATTCTGATAAAGACCAAAATTCCGATAAAGATCATTTTGGTCTTTATCAGAATTTAGTCCAGTCGAAATGAGAGCAAGACACTAAAGATTCCTCTCTTAGTGAAGAACATGAGAAGGAAGTATGATCATTCCCTCATTTCAAGATAATCATCGTCACACCCCCATGTTCACTGCAGCATTATTTAGAAGAGCCAAGACGTGGAAACACCTAAGTGTCCATCAATGGATAAATGGATACAGAAAATGTGATCTACAATGGAATATTATTCAGCCACAAAAAAGAAGGAAATCCTGCTGTTTGTGACAACATGGATGAACCTGGAGGACATTACGCTAAATGAAATAAGCTGGACAGAGAAAGACAGATACCGCAGATCTCACTTAAATGTAGAATCTAAAAAACCCCGAACTCATAGAAATAGAATAGACTGGTGGTTGCCAGGGGTGGGGGGTGGGGGAAATGGGTGAAGCAGCTCAAAGGGCACAAACTTCCAGTTACAAGATAACTAAGTCCTGGGGATGTAATGTATAGCATGGTGACTACAGTTAATTTTGTATTGTATATTTGAAAGTTACTAAGAGAGTAGGTCTTGAAAGTTCTCATTACAAGAAGAAAAATTTGTAGCTATGTGGGGTGATGGATATTAACTAGCCTTACTGCGGCAATCATTTTGGAATATACACATATATCCAATCATTATGTTGTATGCCTAAAAGGGATACAATGTTATATGGTAATTACAGTGGCTGCCTGTTCAGTTCCCCACAGCCACTCAGCAAAAAAAAGCAATGAATGAGCTCACCTCATTTGCAAATGGCACATGAATGTGGTTAGGTAGAGAGTGATTCTTATCAAATGGTATTAAAATGAAGTAAATTAAAAAACTTAATCAGATGGAACATTAAAAGCCTGGAAAGATCACTCTCTGGCCCATGATTTAGATGAAAGAAACTGATCTCGGCACAAATATGTTTGACGTAAGCATTATTCCCAATTCTAACCCCACCACCAGCTCAGGGAAATCCCTTAAGCTTTGGTACTAGTGTCTCCGCAAGAGAAGTTAGAAGGTGTGAGGTCATATTTACACAATCACTGCATGTCAGATGGGTTAAGAAAATGAGGGACAAGAGAGAGAAAAAGATCACACTAGTGGTCTCTCTTTTTTTTTTAAGGGGGGAGGATTTTGTTTTATTGTGTTAAAAAACACATACCATTAAAATCACCATCTTAACCATTTTTAAGTGCACAGTATAGTAGTGTTAAGTACATTATTGTGCAAGAGATCTCTAGATCCTTTTGTTGTACAAAACTGAAACTCGACCCCCTCGAGTACTTATGAACCTTCGCTCATGAGGCTCAGGTGGGGTTCTGGGCTCTGAACCCATGAGGTGAATATCCTCGACTTTGGAGAAGACAGAGATGCGATATGGACCGAGTGGTGGGGTCCCTTCTTTTCTTCACGCACTTAAAGGCTGGCGCTAAAGAAACAAGATCACAGCCAGCAGAGAGTTTAACCAAAATTTCAAGTGTGTGTGTGCACTCACATGGACAACACATGTTGTGTCCAGCTCTGTGTAAATTCATTGCCATCACCATCTGACAAGAAGCTGTCTTTTGTAAGATCTTAGGAGTTGGCCCAAAAGTCACTGTCACTTCTCTTTTTTTCAATATTCAACATACCTTGGAATCCTGAGACTATTTGGACAACATCTTCATACACCATTAGCGTGGCGGATCGTTCTGGAAGCAGGCCCAGGCTCAGCGAAGAAAATACTGCAGAAACAAAAATGGACATGAGGGAATTCTGAAATTTAAATCAAAAAACCCACTCTAATTTTGGGGGCACACCACATTCTTTGTGTTGTCTGATTTCAAATCAATAATACTGATTTTTAGTATTGTGACGTAGTAAGATATATATTATTCGGTGTCTGCCCCTGGTTCCTGACACAGAGCTCCTAACTCCCTTGTAATTTCCCGGGTGGTAGGAGGATCTTTTGTTCTAATGAGGCAACTCTTGGGGGGGGGGCTCCTGGGTGGGGGCTGGTCACCAGAAAGCTGTAATTAGAAGCTTGGAACTTTCAACCTCACCCCTTCCACCTCTAGGGATGCGAGAGGGGTTAGAGATTAAATTCAGAATCAATCATGCCTACATGAGGAAAGCTCCATGAAAATTCCAGAAGTACAGGGTTTGGGGAGTTTCCAGATTGGTGAATGCATCTACGTTCGAGGAGGGTGGGACACCTCAACTCCACAGGGACAGAAGCTGCCACGTTCAGGACCTTTCCAGAGCTCGTCTGTGTATCTCTTCCTCTGGCTGTTCGTCTGTACCCTTTATGGTATCTCTTAGAATAAGTCGGAAAATGCAAATAAATGTTTCCCTGAGTGCTGTGAGGCACCAGAGCAAATTACTGAACCTGAGAAGGGGTCGCAGGCACCCCTGATTTGGAACCAGTTGCCAGGAGGACAGGGGACACGCTGGCAGTTGTGTGTGAGTGGGGGGCAGTTTCGTGGGACTGAGCCCTTCACCTGGGGGTCTGCACTAATTCTGGGTACTGTTAGGATTGAACTGAACTGTAGGACACCCAGTCGGTATCCAGAGAGTTGAAGAATTGGTTGGATTGGGAAAAAGCCCCATCATTTGGTGTCAGGAGTGTTGTGAATGGAAAGAAAGGAAACATTTTTTGTTTAGGTCTGATTAGAAAGACTTTCCAGATGCTACGAGAATGCTATATTCTCTCATAGAACAACTGCTTACACTACAATAGTCCACTAGTTTTTATTTGCTAGAAGTTTTTAGCAAAGTATCTGGGTCTCTTCACATTAGGAATATACTACACATTATATGAATGTGAAATATATAAAGTGAGATATTAATGTTAAAAGAAGACTTTAAAAATATGTGCTCAGGTTAACAAATGACACGTGATAGAAGAACATGCCGCCATATTCTGGAAACTAGTAAGATGATAGCCCTTGTGCTATTTTTAAAATTCTTGCTTAAGTACCTAGACTTTCAGCTAAAAAATTCACAAAGCCTACATGTTTTCTGGGTAGAACATGAAGCTAAGAGAAAACAAATAAATGCATTATGGAAAAATAATACTCATTAAGGTCACTGAACCCTTGGTAACATGTCAGACATTATTCTAAGTGCTTTAAATTTGGTAATTTATTTAAATCTCAAAACAACTCTAGGGCGGCACTTGGGTGGCTCAGTTGGCTAAGCCTCCAGCTCTTGGTTTTGGCTCAGGTCATAATCTCAGGGTCATGGGATCAAGCTCCCCATTGGGCTCCATGCTCAGCAGGGAGTCTGCTTGAGATTCTTTCTCTCCCTCTCTCTCTGCCCCTCCTCTGCTCACGCTCTCTCAAATAAATAAATCTTAAAAGAAAAAAGCAAAACTCTATGAAATAGATATTATTAACTTGTCCATTTGACAGGTAAGGAAACAGGCTTATAGATAAGGAATTAACTTGTCCACGATCCCACAGCTGGTAAATACTGGAGCTAGGTCTTAACTCTGGAGTCTGTTCCTCAACTGCTATGCTACACACACTCAAATTCAAAGACCTGCTGGGCTTTTTCCAGTCCAAATTGAAAGATGAGGAAAGCAAGGTCTAGAGACGTAAAGTGACTTCCTGGGAAAATATCAGGGACCAGAAACATCAAGTGGTGAGAGTATCTGTCACCTAGCACTACTGGCTCTTAATAGTGCCAGGAGGGGACCGATGAGCTGGCCTTGAACATGACCTCTCTTTTCATATCCCCTCTACAGTCAACTTATTGAGCTGCTTATATTCACGGCCCAGGGCTCGAGCATGGAACAGATCAATGCTGGAGGCAATGTGGGCCTGTGAGGTTCTACATCAGAAGGGGTCGGGGGCACACAACGAGTGGAAGGTGGTTGTTGCCATGAGCAACCCAAGAATGCACCTTGGTGCTGCGAAAATAATCTGGTGGTTCCTCAAAATATATCCCACACAGAGTTACCACCTGAGCCAGCAATTCCACTTCTAGGTAGAGACCCAAGAGAACTGAAAATGTATGTTCACACAGTAACTTGTAAGTCAATGTTCATGTAAGCATTGAACATGTTTCCACAAAGTGGAAACAACCCAATATCCACCAACCAATGAGCAGATAAACAAAATGAGGTCCATCCTCATTTTGAACATGGAACATCTTTCATCCATAAAAAAGAAAAACATACTGATTCTATACCACGGATGCACCATGAAAATGCTACTTGAAGTGAAAGATGCCAGACAAAGAAGGCTCCATATTGTAGAATTCCATTCACCTGCAATGACTAGGCCAACCACAGAGACAGAGAGGAGACTGGTGGTTGCCAGGGCCTGGAGGTCGTGGGGGGTACAGAAAATATTCTGGGATTAGTCAGTGGTGATGACTGTATAATCTTGCGAACTGCACACCTCAAAATGGTGAACTTAATAGTATATGAATTATACATTTATATGTAATATATATATTATATATAATATACAAATATATATAATTATACATATACTATATATAAGATATATATAAATAAATATAATTATACATATATAATATTTTAAATACAAAAACAACAAAAAAAGAAAAGAATTCATCTTAGGATTTCAAAGTTGGGAGAAAAGTCCATTTCAGGTTGGGGGAGGGGGGATCAGGGAATGCCTGTGAGCTAGGACTAAAGCAGGGAGACCGACCTTGGATAAATCTTTCATAACCACTTCAAAGGGACACTTAACCTTCTTTTTTTTTTTTTTAATATCTTAATTTTATTTTTTCAGTGTTCCAAGATTCATTATTTATGCACCACACCCAGTGCTCCATGCAATACGTGCCCTTCTTATTACCCATCACCAGGCTCACCCAATCCCCCACCTCCCTCCCCTCCAAAACCCTCAGTTTGTTGCTCAGAGCCCACAGTCTCTCATGCTTCATCTCCCCCTCCAATTTACCCCAATTCACTTTTCCTTTCCTTCTCCTAATGTCCTCCATGTTATTCCTTATGCTCCACAAGTAAGTGAAACCATATAATTGACTTTCTCTGCTTGACTTATTTCACTCAGCATAATCTCCTCCAGTCCCGTCCACGTTGATGCAAAAGTTGG
>CM052897.1:102276185-102310578 GCA_028534135.1 Potos flavus
GAGGCATTCTGCATTTTGTCTGCTAAATATTTCTCAGATTTATCCCCTTTTCTCTAAGATTTTTCCAAATGATCTCCTCAGTTGTACCTATATCAAATCCACTTTCCATAGCTCACAAAGCAGGGTCTCTAACATCAGTAAATGCTTTTATCCATAAGTGGAGCGTGTGTGCGTGTTTGTGGTGGTAGTGGGGGGGGGGTTACTTGTTAAATTGCAGACTTCTGGATCAATATCCCCGGACTGAATGGATAAGTCTTGGAATCTGTGTTTTTTTTACAAGCACCTTTTTTTTTTTTTTTTGTAAGATTTATTTATTTATTTGAGAGAGAGAATGCAAACATGGGGGGGGGTGTGGGGGGCGTAGGGACAGAGAAAGAAACTTTAGCAGACTTCCGAGGTCAGCACAGAGCCTGATGCAGGGTTTGATCCCAGGACCCTGAGACCATGACCTGAGCCGAAACCAAGAGTCAGATGCAGAACCCACTGCACCATCCAGGTGCCCCTTACAAGCACCTTCTAATGCTAATATCTATTCATCCTCCAGACTCAGCTCCCCTCCCGCCCCCTCCAGGAAGCCTTTATTCCCTCACCTGGGCTGAACTTTCTTCCTCCAGCATCCCCTGCACATATACATGCATGAACAGACTCCCTGGAGGCAAGCTCTGTGTCTCTTGATCTCTATTCTCAGCAGCCAGGGCAGTGCCTGGCCCATAATAGGTACTTAATAAATGCAAACTGAACTAAAGAGAATTTGGTGAATGAAGGTAGATGCCGGGGCTTTACAGGGCAGGGACAGCCACACTGGGCTCCCATGTGTCCCCAGAGGCAGCGGGGACCCTGACGGGGTGTGTCTAGGGGCGCAGTGGCACAGAGATGAACACTGACGTTGGTATTTTGCCAGCCCCTGTGCTATTTATTGAGCCCCTACTGTGTTTTAGGTGCTGTAAGGTCGTTTATGCATGTTCCCTGCTTTTTAACCAGAACAACTCCACCAGGTAGTATTAGCTCCATTCTACAGAGATTGGCAAGGAAGCTTGAGGCGCTCAAGCAGAGACTGGGTGCCAGAACCAGGTCAGCCAGTTTCCAAACTCCACCCCGGCAGTTTCTCCCTCCAGCCCTCAGCCCCTCCTTGTCCCTAATCTTGGTGCCAACAGATAATGTGGTCCAGGTGCTAGCGGCAGCCTGAGGTGAGGGGACAGAAGGGGGGGGGGCCACGTCCAACTCCCCACCTACCCCGTCCCAGGCTGAATCTGTGTCAGGCACCATCTTGCCCCTGTGGGAGACGAGCGTTGTGAGGTGGTGAGTGGTAACTTCATACTGTGATTCATAATAAGAAATATGGTCTTGGTCCTGCTTTTGGACCCAGGGTATTTCCTAAGTGGTAAGAGCCATAAAGGTGACATGTGTTATTTGTAACATGTCCCCTTCAGTGTGGGTTTAGCTAATGAGGAGACTTCTGGAAAGCCTCTAGATAACCTAAGGGTGGGGGCTGGTTGGCTGGAGAACCAACCGAGTTGGAACTTTCAGCCCCACTCCCTTGACTGCGGGGAGGGCAGAAGGGCTGGAGGTGCCGTCAGTCACCAGTGGCCAATGAGTTTACCAGCCCTGATTATGTCATGAAGCCTCCACGCAAACCCAGCAGGAGGAGGTCAGAGAGCTTCGGGGTGGGTGTACACATGGAGGGTGCTGCGCCCGGAGAAGGCGTGGAGACCCTGCGCCCCTGCCGACATCCCTTGCCCGTGTGATCTCCTCCATCTGCCTGTCCCTTTAATAGCCTTCGTAATAAATCAGCGATCTAGTCAGTCAACTGTGTTCAAAACAAAAAACGAAAAAACCCCCACAGGCCCAAAATGGTGTCACTTAGACCAAATCACCAAACTGGACCTTGATACCTCACTGAACCTAACTGCAGTTTCAACCTCCCCCAGAAATTCAGTTTTAACTGGGTCAGTCAGGAATTTTTTTGCTCGGCATCAGTGAGGTAATGTCACGTGGGCCCTCTCCATTCCCCCTCAAAAGAAGATGACGCGACCCACCTAATAAGACCTCCTGTCCGTCCCCCCAAGGAAATGTGGCCTTGCCTGAAACCATCCTTTCTTTCCTTTGCTAATAACTCCTCACCCCACCCTCCTTCCTATAAAAACCTTCCCTTCTGTGCAACTCCTTGAAGCTCCTCTCTGCTCGAGATGGATGCTGCCTGATTCATGAATCACTTAAATAAAGCCAAACAGACTTTCAAATTTACTTAGCTGACTTTGGGTTTTTACCAACTGTTTCCCCGAGCACTGTGGCCAAAGAGTCGAACCCGAGGAGGGGATTGGGGAACCTCTGATTTACAGCCGGTGGGTCAGAAGCCCAGGGGACAACATGGTCTTGTGATCAGCGTCTGATGTGGGGGCAGGAGGGAGACATGAGGGACTGAGCCCTTTGCCTGTGGGATCTGATGCTGTCTCTAGGTGGATAATGTCAGAACCCAGGTAAATTGTAGGACCCCAGCAGGCATCTGAGCATCTGGAAAATTGGGTGATCAGAAGCACCGGAAGTGAGGAAGAGTATGGAGGAAACACACAAGGCTGGGTTTTCCCTTAGTAGGTGAGAAAGGGGAAGAGAAAGACAGCATCCCCATCACCGCCTGCCTCTTTGGCCAGTGTTCTCTCAGGCCCCGTGAGGCAGAATGAGGAAGGTCTATTCCAGAGCCCTGCCCCAATGCCATCCTGCCAGTTAGAACCAACAAGGTACAAAAGAAGATGCTGGGGAAATGGGCAGAAACTCTAAGGCTTTTGATTCTGCTGTGTGTGTAAACTGAGGGAGAGCCCCCGCCTGCTTCATACGGGACCCCACCTTTCCGTCCCATAAGAAGCCCCCAAAGGTAGGGGCGCCTGGGGAGCTCAGTCGGTTAAGCAAGTGCCTTCGGCTCAGGTCGTGATCCTGGGATCCTGGGATGGACCCCCACATTGGGCTCCTTGCTCAGCAGGGAGCTTAGGGAGCCTGCTTCTCCCTCTGCCTGCCGCTCCCCCTGCTTGTACTCTCTCTCGCTCTCTCTCTGACAAATAAATGAATAAAATCTTAAAAAAAAAGAAGCCCCCATAAGTAAATCAGAGACTAAACCCCTACTTTTCTAAATCGCTTCTGTGCCTGATTCCAGCACTAGGCAGGACCATGAGCTCTGCTTTAGGGAGAGGTTCGGGCGGCCTTACCGGGTAATCGTATGGGCTTCCAAGGCGCGGAGTTTGGCACGTAGGCGTGCTTCGTGGCGGTGACGATCAGCTGACTGCCGAGCTTATACAGGAACTTGATGAAGGCCACGCCATCTGTCCCCGACGTGCCGGAGGCGATGGACACCTGGTTGGTGAAAATCTCGATGAGCGCATCTGGGATGGGCTGGTGGGTGCTGGCGTCACTGATGTGGACCTTCAGGGTCACCTCTGGAGTGAGGAGAAAGCAACAAAGGACAACTGCTATTACCCAGCCCACCTCAACAACAATTCTGCTGTAGCTGATGGGATGGAGGACAGGGGAGCGGAGGGTGCTGTGCTAAGCAAATCTAGAGCCACATCCAAAACAGGAATTGTTGAAACCAAGGAACATATTCTTGTTAGGGATTCCTTTTTCCTTTACACGATTTCCTTCCCCACCCTCCCCCACAAACACTGCCCATCATAAACTGCCTTCCTCTTTGCTCCTCCTTGCTCATCCCAACATATAACAGAGAATTCTATCCCTTTAAGACACTGTGTGCAAACACAATACTCTTCCATCCTTCCCAGCGCTGCTGGCACTCAGGGGCCCACATAGGGCTGGGGCAGCTACGGAAGGACCCCCTGCGGGCTGACAGAGTTGCCCCCAGAGTCTTCAGCAGTCCTGCTGAGCGTGGATGAGAGCTACCCAGGATCGCTGTACTGGTAATCAGGAGGACTAGACCGAAAAGCGGTCCAAAATGTCTTTAAAAAGGAGGACCTGAAGAGTGGGAAGAGAGAAGCTTACAGGAAGGAAAAAGAAAAGCAAGTATTTGAAAAGATAAATGAAGTTGAATCAGTAATACTGCAAACCCAGACCATGAATGAGGGAGAGAGGTCCGAATTCATGTTAAAAACCTAAAATAGAATGGGTAATTTTCATTTGTTCATGCGAGAGACGTTTACTGGGCTGCTCCTCCGTGCCTAGAACTGTAATCGTGCAAACTCCAGCGGTGAAGACAAGTGAGGAGACAGGCACGCGCTGTGGGGGATGTCTGGTGCAGGCACGAAGGGGGCACTGACGGAACGGCATGTGCAAAGGCTCAGAGGCCAGGAAGCAACCACGCTTCTTGGAGAAACACAGGTTCTGAAGGTTGACAGACAGTGTGAGGGGCCTGAGGCCCCATGTGCGACAAGGCTGCAGAGGCCAGCAGGGGCCAGACCACTCAGGACTTTAGATGGAACCTAAAAGGATCATTCTGGATCCCAAGAGCAACGGGAAGTCACAAAGATTTTAAACAAGAGGGTGGCAATTCAATTTGTTCTAGAAACCTGTGGCTGTGGGGGAAGGACGGACTGGGGAAGAGGCAAGCCCGGGCACTGAGCATCCACAAAGAGGCCTCTGCAATAATCCAGGAAGGGATGAGGTGGACCAGACTCCAGCATCGCGGCGGATGTCAGTTAAAAGATGCCAGCCAGGCACTCCAGAACGATCGGAAGGGTTTCCTGCTCCGATAAACCCTTTTTGCTTCGGTGTGGAAGGGAGCGTTTGGTGTCCAGTGACATATGTAAGTCCACTGGAACACTCCTGGGCACTCCTCACCATACACTTTGAGCTGCTTCAGATCTGAAAGCCCTGTTGATGACCTGGGATAGAGAGGTGGGGGCAAGGACAAGCAATGACCCTGCAGGTGACTAGGGAGGCTCATGTCTACAGAACCACAGGGGTCTGGCTCAGGGGAGGGCCAGACACGATACGGAGGGGGAGGGAGGCAGGTGCAGCAGAGCTGGTCCCATGGGCATGAACCCCAGAGCCCTCCTGCTGCAGTTCCCACTCGGTCTGAATCTGAGCTCCACACAGTTCTCGGTCTGAATCTGAGCTCCATCCAGTTCTAGGCATGGAGCCCAGGGCAAGGTACTTATCCTCATCAGGTCTGTTTGCTCCTCTATAAAGTGGAGGTGACAACAACACATAGCTCAACAGACAGGTGGAAACGCTCAGTGCGGTGCCTCACAGAGCAAGCATAAACACAGCGGTCACCATTACGCTAGTCCAATCACAGTGCTTGAAAGCACTCAGTCATGGCGTCTGGGGGTGCCTGGACAGGGCACAGAGAAGGCGGCTGGAGGGGAGAAAGGGATAAAACAAAGTGCAGAGATGAGGCATCCCTCTTCGGCAAGTCATAACTTCATATCCAAGGCCCTTCCTCAGCTGGGGCGACCACAGTGAGAAGAAACGTCGTTTGGTTCAAGGACTGCAGCCTTGGTAACTGGCCAACTGCCTAAAGTAACCTTCTGAATCCTGCAAATGTCAGTTAGTCAATCACCCATTTTTATTTTCACTGAGTGACTTGATATATTTCTCGACTAGACAAACCATAAAGAACAGCTAAAGACCCTAGACCTTGGTATTAAGAGATTTGCACTAAATAAATCTCTTAAAACCTCATAGAGAAAAATAAATGTTAAAGAAGCTGAACTTGGCTACTTGATTCAGGGAGAAAACAGAATGTCCACAGAGGGATAAAATCAGCATCTGGAAAGGGAGGATATGGCATTACAAAACGCACTGAATTAATCCGCTGCAATCTTATCATTTACCTTAATGCAGATTTGCAGGATGTACACCGCCCGCGTGTTTTCTTATTTAACCCAAGTCTTTGTGTCCCCAGGTGGCGCCCGAAATTATAACGTAAATTAACTCTGCTTTCATTAATACTCACACAGCAGAAATCCCCTAGAACAGGGCAAGTGGAAAGGTAGTTTTGCAGGGCTGCAGGGATAATTTATGTAATTTTATGGTAATGAAACATTTACTAACAATTGGGATTACAAGGTTCCTGCTCTCTCTTCACTGTTTGCGTCTTCACAAGAGCAGCAAAGATTTGGAAAAAGCCAAAGCATTTTTGAATCAACAGCGCAAGGCGTTTTACTATAATTCACGTCCTAGATTCTTACTACTGGAATTTCTTCTAACACCAGAAGCCTACTTTACGTTCTGCAATTACATACTTTGAAAGAGATCGTTTGGCTACTTCGTTCGGTATGACAGGATGGGAGAAAACGTCAGTACGGTTAGATGATTATTACAGACTTCTGGGGTATCATTTTTCTAGAGGAACATCTAGAATTAGGTTAGCCACTCAACAGCAAACAAAATTGTTCCCACCAGGGGACTAATCTTAGGTCTAGGGGAGGCACTATTTACTGAAACTACTCTCATTTTGCAGATTGAAGGAAGACCCTATACACGGCCCCAATTGATTATGCATGAAGACGCACTCCGTATTGCTGCTGGGCAGTAAGAGCCGATGGACCCTGCTGCGCTAGGGCACCATTCTGTTACTCCTTACCCTGAACATGCACCACCAAGTTCGTACGGATTTTGATTGCAGAATATATGTCACAAAGTAGGCCTTTCTTTTCCACCCGTGTTAACATCACTGTTTCAGAGCCCACCATCCCTCACCCCAACCACTGCCCAGCTTCTTCACAGAAACCGCCACTGTCTTCACACCTGCCCCTGAGATCCCACCGAAGCCAGAGGGAGTTACCCCACATCCTGATGTTACCACTTCCTGTCCCCCTCCCAATCCTTTAACGCCTTCCACCAAACATGGCCAGATGTCAAATGTGGCCAGCGGCTTGTTTTTGAATGGTCCTCGAGCTAAGAATGCTTTACTCTTTAATTGGTTGAAAAAAAAAAGTCAAAAGACTAGATCATGTCCTATGAGGCTTATCTGGAGTTTGAATGTGCGGCCATCAATAAAGTTTTATTGGAACACAGCCACAGTCATTTGCATATCGTCTAAGGCTGTTTTTGCATTTCAGTGGTGGAGTGCTGAAGTTTTGATCTCAGGGCTTGCAAAGCCTGAATATTTACATTTGGCCCCTTAAAATAAAATCTGCCAGCCCCTGACCTACAGGATACACTTCAAGGCACCTGAGGTCCTCCACAACCAGGACCCCTCCCATCCGCACGTTATTGCCCACAGGCCCGCAGACGCCACCCCAAGCTTTCCTTATTCCTCCTTCCCACTGCTGCTTCTCATCTTTGTAGGAAAGGCCTTTCTACAACATTACTTTCATGTTCCTCATTCCTATTCATCTTCTGAAAGCCCTCCTTACGGTTTGAGAAACTGCTCCTGACTCACCAACCCCTCCCCAAACTGGGCTAGAGGCCCCTCTTCTCCAGTCTCCATCCCCCCAAACTGTACACACTGATGCCAGTTCTCTGTTTGCACGTCAATGTTTGCTGCAGGCCCACTACGCGGGGAGACAAGAGGATCAAATCCCCAACCTTGAGGAACTTTCGGCTCTAGATAGTAAGTAAAATACCAAGTGTAATTATGAACTGAGAACACCATCAGGAGGGGTGGTGACCTTCCAACAGGAAGGTCAGGGAAGGCCTCTGGAGGAGTGTGTCGTATAAGCTCAGGCCTGAAGGACACACAGGAACCAACTAGGCACAGGTGCAAATGCCCTGAGGTGGAAATGACTTGGCTGCTGGAACTGAATAAAAACCAGTATGGAGGGAAACGCCGGAGGGCAACCAACCATCCTAACACTGCGCTGTCCCATACGGGGGCCACCCGCCACAGCTGGGAACCTAAATTTCAGTTTAAATTAATCAAAATAAGATTAAATCAGAAACTGAGCTCCTGGATCACACTATGCACATTTCAAGTACTTCACAGCCACCTGTGGCCAGCAGCTCCCACAGTGACCAGCAGAGATAGAGCATTTCCAGCATCGCAGAAAATTCTATTGGATAGCACCGATCATGTACTACAAACTCTCATCTCAGGATCTGAGCAAAGAAATGCAGGTACCTGAATGGTTCAATGAAGGAAATACATCTGAGCGTGCCTCTGAAGCAGCTGCTTAGCAGCCCTAATGGGTCTGACCTGCCCTTTAAGTCCTTACAGTGACTTGAAAGGTTCTGTGTTTTCTATTCCACCCCCCAAGTATCTGCCAGCCCCCATTTCCTACACCTTCCCCCATTCAAGGAATAAGGCAGAGGCCAGGGTTCTGGGAACATGCTTTGTGCAGAACGTTTGCCACACTTTTCCCCAACACCCTTCCGTGTATCTCTCTCCTCACCATCTCTTTAAATATCACCTCCTGCGGTACCTAGGTGGCTCAGTCGATTAGGCATCTGACTCTTGGTTTTGGCTCAGGTCATGATCTCAGGGTCGTGGGATCCAGCCAAAGGTCAGGTGCCATGCTCAGCGGGGAGTCTGCTTGAGATTCTCTCCCTCTCCCTCTGCCCCTCCCTCCACTCAATGGCTCTCTCTCTAAATAAAAAAACCAGTCACCTCTTGAATGACTTTACTAACCACCAGTTCTTTTTTCTAACTTTTTAAAGAAATTTTTAAAAAATTACAATTTTTAAAATTTAAATTCAATTAATTAACATAGATTATATTATTAGTTTCAGGAGTAGAGTTCAATGATTCATCTGTCTTACGTAACTTTTGTTATGGGAATTCTAGAACATCTATACAAATAGGAAGAATAGTATGAGGAAACCCTCTGTACCGATCAAGTTTCAAATACCAACTTTGTACCATTTTTCTTTTACCTATTCTCCCCTGAGTCAACTTTTCCTCCCTCCCTCTTTCCCTTCCTCCCTCCCTCCCTTCCTTCTCACTTTTTTGCTGGAATATTCGGAGGCAGATCCCAATTATATTAGTTCACATTATTTCCCCATAAACATTTCAGTTTGCAACAGATAAAACTTGGGGCACTTGGCTGGCTCAGTTGGTAAAGCGCCTGACTCTTGATTTTGGCTCAGGTCATGATCAGGTCAGGGTTGTGGGATCGAGTCCCACATTGGGCTCCGCGCTGGACATGGAGTCTGCTTGAGATTCTCTCTCTCCCTCTGCCCCTCTCGTCCTCTCTCCCTCTCTAAAAAAACCCCCACAAAACAACAGTTAAAGACTTAAAAAAGTAACCAATATGCCATTATCATACCCAATTTATGGAACAAACCCTTTACATTATTTCATATTCAGCAAAAATTCGGTTTTCTCTGCTTGTCTAAAAGCAATTTTTTTTCTTCACTGTTCTGACCGTCCTATCTAAAATGGCAACCCCAACCCCACCCTGTGCTTCTGATATTACCCTGCTTTGCTTCTGCTGCTTCTTTTATACACAACACTCATCAGTTCTAATGTGTTTATAACTTACGTGTTTATTAACTGTCTGACTCCTCCAGAATGTAAGCTTCGAGAAAGCTCTTTTGTCTGTTTCTTTTTTTCTTCTTCATTCATGTATTCCAAGCACGGAGAATAACCTCTGGCATACAGCAGGCATGCAGTAAGTCTGCTGAATGAGTTCCTAAAACTAATGGGCATTTCTAGATATCATCGGGTACATGGCCTAAATAGCCCTGGGTGTTTTTTTGTTGTTCCATTTATTTCCTATTCATTATTGTTTTCAATAGACACTACTGAAATTCATTTGAGAAGCAGTAATTCAGATAGCTAATGAACTGTAATAATCAGAAAATATTTACAGTACACTCAGCATGACATTAGGTACTATGGGGGATCAAAAAAGAAGAAAAAAGATAGGAGTCCTGTTTTTACGAAGTTTAGGGTGTTTTTGGGCAGTGGGGGAGATAAGAACAACGGACCAACCCATGTGACAGAGAGCAAAAAGGACGAAACTGGGTAACACAGAGTAAAAAATATAGCACAGAAGAGACTAATGAGGTCTGGAGTTTACAAACAGAAACAAAGAAAAAAGATCTCAAAGGTCTGTAGAGGTAGAGGTGATGCGGGGGTGACAGGGGAAGACTTACAAAGGGGGGGGGGCGCCTGTGAGCATCCCGTTAACTGGAATAGGCAAGTCCTGCATGAATGCTGGTCCTGATGCTCATGGTTTATGGAGTTCAGTGTGGGATGCTTCCGGAAGAGCTGAGACTTGAAGGGAGGCTGGACGGATAGTGTGGGAAGATGACCAGCACCTCCTGAACAGTCTTCGTCTCTTGACTGTGCTCCCACATCATACATGGGCCTCAGGCAGACGCCAGAAACTTCGGGTTCTCATCCTCCCTGGTAGCCAAGGAGGAGCAACGGACTTGGACTCTGCAGCAAATCTGCTATCCTCTCGCTGGGTTCTGAGTTAGAAAACAGTAGCATAAAAAAGCAGGTGCTTTTTCTGACCGAAGGAGGATGCATCTGGTTTGGGACGAGCAGTGCAAGCCGCCCTGTCTCAGTGCAGGAGGGAGACAGGGCGTCCCTGGCTCAGTCTGGCCCTATGGCTTGGGCGCTGTCTGGCTGCGAGCCTCATTCTCCCGACTTCTGTGAGCTACCTAAAAGCCCGCCTGATGTCTTGTCTGGTTAAACTAGCCAGAGTGGGTCCTGGTGCCTGTACTCCTCAGCTTCTGGACTGTCCTAGCACGACACCATGTGGCTGAAGACCGTCTCTTTGGAGCTGCACCCACTGGGGTCTCCTCCACACTCTGGCTTAACTTCTCAGTATGTGTGATAGTTAATTTTATGCATCTACTTCACTGGGACATGGGGCACCCCGACATTTGGCCCTCATCATTCTGGGTGCTTCTATATGGGTGTTTTTGGGATGAGATTAACATTTACATTAGACTGAGTAAAACAGATTGCTTTCCTTGATGTGAGTGGGCCTTACCCAATCAGTTGAAGGGCCGAATAGAACAAAAAAGGCTGACCCTCCCCCCACCCAGGTCCTCCTGCCTGACAGCCTCTAAACGGGAACATTGGCTTTTCCTGCTTTCTGAAGGTAAAATGCCAGCTCTGCCTGGGTCGCGGGTGTGCCAGGCTTTGGACCGAGACTACACCATTGGCTCTTCTGGGTCTCCGGCCTGCTGAGTCACACTACAGACCTAGGGGTTTGTCAGCTTCCACAATCACGTGAGTCAATTCTGTGTACTAGCTCTCGTTCTACATAAACATACCTCCTATTGATTCTGTGTCTCTGGAGAGCCCTGACTAACATAATACCCATCCTGTGTTCCCCTTCTGTTTGCTCGTGGTGGGTGGACCCCCCCCCCCCCCCCGCCGGAACGTGGGCTCAGATCTCTTCTCGCTACACACTCTTACTCAGCAAATTATTTCGGGATCAGGAATTCAGCCACCGCCTCTAGAGCATTCCCCTCAAATTTTCACCAGCCAGTGAAAGCAGCGAGAAGGAAGCGACAGCGCCTCGGGAATTCTCCCTCCACCGCGATTCAGGGCTCCTTTGCTGGTGGCAAACACAAGAGTTTGGCTCTGTGGGCACAAGCTAGTCCATCTGAAGTAGTACGAAGAACATCTGCTTTGTGGGTAGAAAATGAAACATTATCTTTTAGTCATTTCCTTTCTTCTGCCACAGATTTAGAACTAAAGGCAACAAGGCTGTTTCCGATCGCTGGCTTCAGAGAAGCCACCAGTTGGGCCGCAAGTCGAGAGCGAACACAGTGGCAGTGGCACGAGGAGAAGGAAGCCCCATCAGGGTCATGGCTGCCCGCCAACCCTGGGGGGCCGTGTTTTTCTCTCTCCCGCGTCTTTTTCAAAGACTTTATGCCTTGAGTTATTTTCCTGCATGTGACAGAACACATTAGTTCCTAATCTCTCCTCCAAACTCCAGGACCAACAGCTCAGGCTCTCTTGTTAAGGTCCATGCTCACACGTCCTGCTCCAGATGAGGAAGTCCTCTGTGGTTTTCGCTGGGGACAGAGCTGGGAGACGACGCTCGCCTGCTCCCTGAACAGCCGGCGCCTCTCACCTTCCACCTGCGCCGGACTCTGGCTTCATCTGGGAAGAGAGAGTGATGTTCGGGGCTCCATCTGTTTTCGTTCATTTGGTTTTGTTTCTGCGAAGTTTTTGGCTCCCTGTGGCTGTGTTTCATACCCTTTTATATCCCCTCAAATTAGTCTTTATTCTGGGATTTTTAGTTTTTCCTTTCCTTTTGGTTTTTAGAGCTGTTGGTTTCCACAGTAACCCACCTAGTTGGAAATGCAGCATTTGCCCGGCTGGCCAGAGGGGCCCCACAGAGAGGAGGTCCTTTCCCACCAGCCGACCAAGCAAAGGCTTCTTTTTTTTTTTTCCCCCCAAATACTTTTATTTTTTCAGTGTTACAAGATTCATTGTTTATGTACCACACCCAGTGCTCCATGCGATACATGCCCTCCTCAATACCCACCACCAGGCTCGCCCATCCCCCCTCCCCTCCAAAACCCTCAGTCCGTTGCTCTGAGTTCACAGTCTCTCATGGTTCTTTGCCCCTCCGATTTCCTCCAATTCATTCCTCCCTTCCAAGCAAAGGCTTCTATCCCAAGTTGCCTGGAGCCCCTGTGGCTGACTTACCCCAGGCCACGCGGCGGAGAAGGAACTCTCTCTTGAGCCACCCCAGCACTATGATTAGTTAAGACTTCTTAAGACTTCACCGAAAATCAAAGGAGTTACAAAGGCTTTTCATGTCTTACATAAAACAATAAAAAAGGACCCCATCATTGAGAAACATTTTCCAAGTGTGAACTTACTTTTAAAACGTTACCAGACCTTTGCTCTAGGAGACTTTGCCCCATGTTACTTGGTGGTGACATTTTTACAGTATTGAGGGACTCACGGAATTTCCCTGTCTTTATGCAGCAATTACAGGCACATTCTAGGATACCCGATGTGTGAAGAGGAAAATTTCCATCTGTTGTAGGTCTTTTATAAAAATGAAAGGTTTGTTTTACTTTGTAATCTGGCAAAATTAGAACGTACTCTGTACTAGAGTTTTCTTGTATTTTCTCCAGTTTCACCTAGTACATATGCACCTTATCAGTCCATTTTATTTGCTCTCAAAATTTAATGAATCATGTCTTTCAAGCAAATTATATATATATATTTTAGAGATCTATATATATCATATATTGTATAAAATGAGATATATAACCTATATTAACTTATGCTATATTAGTCATATATAATTATTATATATTAATATATGCGTTATTATATATATATCATATATTGGTATATGTTATATATATGTTATAGATATGTAATACACACATATATCTAATAGATATTGTTATATACCATAATATATATAACATACATACACATATATATAATATATAGGACAATAAAAATCTGCTATAACTGTATATCCCAGGACTCCTTTATGTCCAATTTTAGCTGCATTTAAAGCATGTGGCAAGCCTTGTGTGTGCTTAATTATAAAAGTAATATTCAGTATGGCATTCTTCTGCAAAGACCAGCACTTCCGTTCTGTCCTCAGAGGAGAAAGGACAATGCAGGCGTACTTCAGAGGGACAGATCTGCTGGGCACTGGTCCCTCCCTCTTGGTCCACCTGACTGTCCTGTCAGGAGCCATGCTGTACTGAAGACACCTTTTGCTCTTGATTGAATCAGGAGCTGCCCTGCGTCCTCTCTATTAATCTGTGGTCACAATATCTGATACAGAATTCCTTCCCTGTTTCAGGAGGTTTTCCTTGCAGATGCATCCCTTAATTATCAGCGGAGGACTGTGATCTCTGTATTTTCACGTGTATTTCTATTCACTTGAAAAAGCATGGAAGAGGTACGTTTGCTGCTGCAGCCCACGCGGGGAAGTTAGGATCCCATTTTGTGCCTTTTTGTGTTTCCCAATCTCTGGCAACTGACTCGTGCTCTGAACTTCACGAAAAGCCCGCTACATGGTCGACTCGACAGTTACAGCTTCCGTCTGGAATAAGGAGAGATCTGGGCTGTTTCCGTGAGCAGCTTCTGCTGGCTGCCCACCTCTGAAGGGCATCTGTTCTGTCTGCACACAACGCATTCTCTCACCACCCCCCACCCCGTGTCTGTCCCTCTCACATATGTTACTTCTGTCCTGGCAGGGCTGTCAGGATATCTCTGGGCCATAAATCAACGGATTCCCTCCCCCATAAGAAATATGCATGAAGGTCAAACCAATGATCATCCCATTAATAATGTTCTGCCCAACATCACCAAGTTGAGAAGAATGTTGAAATACACAATAAACATTCGCGAAAACATAGCAGTTAAAGAAGCTATGATATATAGAAAGGATACATGATATATCTGTTTTTTATTTTTTTTTCCTATTTTTTTAAACGATATTTTTCTATTTTCTATTTTTTTAGAATGATAGGATGGCTTCTTCCCCTCAACCTGAAACGCTATAATAGAAGTAGAAAATGTAATAATACTCGAATACCAACAACTTACTGAAGCATATTGGGTAAGCATCCTGTTAGGTCTCTCCATTTACCACTAAGTTAAATGGCAAAAGTCATTCTCTGTTACTGCACGCGGTACAAAATGAAGCTTTCTGGGGCTGGTTTCATATGTGCGTTATGTTATAAAAGCATCTAAAAAGTGACTACATTCTTGTGACTGTTTACCAGTTATCTGGGTAAACATCCCAGGATAATCTGGAAACTATTCCTGGATTGATTTGATTCAACCAAACAACTTACGTACCTAACCAAGTATTCTCAAGCACAATCATTTCAGACGGTTCCTATGATCCCACCTGAAAAAGTTATCTGACAATAAACTAAACGGACACAATCCCAATCCTCTTACATGATAACAGGAATTGCTCAGATGTAGCTTTAAAGTACTACGTGACGGTACAATTAGTTATCTTGCGGAAAACTTCTCCAAAAAAATTCAAACCAGTGTAGAATGAAAGATGCTCTAAACGTTGAGAAGACATAAGAATTGAAAGTTACTGAACACCCAGATGGCGCTAAAAATAGCTTTTAACAAAGCTGTGGCTCCAACTCAAGAGACCTTTTCCATAGAAATCAACGCGTATGTAAAAACCTAACAATATCCTCTTTTTGGTCAGATACAGGAAATTACACGATGATTCTGACATTTACATTCTGATGTAAATACGCCCAATGCCTGTATGAGCTCACAGAGCATCCTTCCGAACTGAACAAGAGAATTATGACAATGTAACACTCTGGGGACAAGAGGACCCACAAGTGTTTGTATGGAAATCACTGGAAGCAACCACTTTAAAAGGCTTCTGTTCTGTTGGTGTTTTTAAAATTTTCACAAAGGCACAAAGTCCCCTCAGGAGAGTTTGGAAGAATCCTGGAACTGTGAAGTTAATGAGCAATATTAAGCATGTCTATAAAATTAACGTACACACCTTAGCCAAGCTTTAAAGATCTGCTGGAAGATGCTAGTGGCTGGTTGCCAAGGAAACCTGGCGGAGGAAAAACTCTGTGTGGTGTGTGTGTGTGTGTTTCCAGATCTCCTTCTATCTACGGATATACATTTTTCATAGTTTTTGTCTAGGACAAGGTCGAGAGCAACATGACATGACATTTATTCTGAATAAAGAAGCCTACAGATTTTTATGATTAAGAAGGCTTTTTTTTTTTTTTTTAAGCAAGTCATTTCTGTAGGAAGAGAACAGTTAGAAAGTGCTAAGTGGGAGCTAGTGGTGAAGAAGCGGACTCATTAATTACTTTTAGAATTGGAAAAAAAGGGCAAAAAATGCAAGCCAAAGTGGCTTGCTGGAAGCTGTGAACAGCCCAAGTGTGCGAGGCTCTCTGGCACTTGAACTTCTCTGAAAGAAAGATAAAGGTCCCAGAAGCAGCTGGTTTAGTCAAGGCAATGATTAAATTACCCGTATGTGCTTATCTTTCCAAGGCAATGGAGATAGTTAACAAGCTACACTGAACCTATTATTAAAATGTTCCTTTCCATTTCAGAAAGGAGCTTAAATATCTTAGGGTGCTTTAAGGTCCTTGATGTGAACGTCCAGGATTGATGCCGAATGTTACAGAAGGCACGTCTCACAGCCACGGTGTGCACGGTTGGCTTCAGACTCCTTGCTCAGGAGCTGTGTGGTCCCTGTCAAGCCCACAGCCTCCTTGAGCCTCCGTGTCTTCATCCATAAACCGGGTTACCGAATGCCCTGAAGACCTTGTAGGATTTGCGGGAGGACCGGCGATGGTGTTCCGAAGGCGTCTGCTAGCACGAGTTCCTTTCTTGCCTCCTGGCCCGCATTCCCCTAACTTCATCTACTGAAACAAAATCTCCAGGCTTCCCCCTCCAAAAGTCTCTCAATGAAAGAGAAATTAAAAAAGGAAGACACTGTGCTTTTCACAGCACAGGGCTGAGGACTCCGACAACCTCTATTTGAGCTCATCTCCCCACTGACTCCTTAATGCTCTTCATTAGTTTTCTCCTCTGTAAAAAAGGAGGTAACACTGCACCCCCCACGATCATCTCATAGGGCTGAAGTGATACAGTAAAGTGCTTAGTATATAATACAGCACACCGTGAGGGTTTAATAACTGTTAGCCATTTCTGTGATTGTTTCCCAACATCTGACTCATACATGAGGACCACCAAGGACTTTTAGACAGTTCACAAAAGCCTTCCTGAAAAGGTTCATGGAAGATTCTTCCTCCTCTTTCACACCCAGCCCCCGACAAGTCCCAAGGACACAAGGAACTGCCACTGCTAGAAGAGAGCTCTACACATGTCTCTCATATTTCTGAACATTTTGTAAGGCATAGACCGTTCTTTGTTCTGGACTATCTCTTCATGGATGTTTAGTGAGTGGCCATGCAAGATAGATGTGCCTCCCTCTAAGCAAGGGACAGGCATGCCCTTGGGTTCCCTAAGCTACTGTAATGCGGCCCACTGCGTATGCGGGTCTCATCCAGCCCTAGGGGAAACGGGGTCCAGGAAACTGGGGCAAGAACATCGATACTCTGGCTGTTGCAACTGCTGTGAGGGATAAACAGTCCTTCATCTCTGACCCACAAGTGTTATGTGTTCAACCTGCATCTGTCAAGCGATGGGAGGCTGCCTTCTTAGCCTCCAAGTACGGCAGAATACAGACCCTTCACAGTTCTGGACAGCCTCTAAGGAACCCAGGGAAGTCCCGGATTTATGAAGGCACTGAGGCAGGAAAGGAGTGGATGAGGGTCCTGGGAGAAGAACCAGGAGAGTCAGAGGAAAAAACAAGAAGCAAGACAGTCCCAAGTTTGGGGGGATGCCTTTTGGTTTATGAAGGTTCTTTTTTACCAGTGGAGTTTCAAATTTTTTTTTTAAATTTATTTATTTATTTTGAGAGACAGAGTGTGTGCACACGCATGTGTGAGCAAGGGGAGGGGCAGGGGGAGAGGGAGAGAGAGAATCTCAAGCAGACTCTCGGTTGAGCAAGGAGCCCACGATCATGACCTGAGCCGAAACCAAGAGTTGGATGGACATTTAACCGACTGAGCCTCCCAGGTGCCCCTCAAATTCTAAAATAACCCTCTATCAGGGATGATCCAGGCTGACCTTTTCTCTCGGCAGATTCTAACCTCTCCCACTCCTCCTATCGCACCCGTCCCCCTACCAGCCACTCTGCTCCACTGGTTAAACACAATCATTCCACTCCAGTATGTTCCACATGGGCCGAGTCTCTCCTACAGGCAAACAGGGAGAAGCTACAGAATCTGCGGGTTTTCCACTCCAAGCATTAGTGTGTGTTCTG
The DNA here is from genome assembly GCA_028534135.1 of Potos flavus. Classification (NCBI taxonomy): domain Eukaryota; kingdom Metazoa; phylum Chordata; class Mammalia; order Carnivora; family Procyonidae; genus Potos; species Potos flavus. The sequence goes on from CM052897.1 coordinate 102,293,861, forward strand.
CTCGTTTTTAAAGCACTGATCATTTTAGTTCCCTTTTAAGGCGTAAGAGTTGAAAAGCCACACTTAGGTCATCACGAGCAATAATGACAAATGGAATTAAAATTCTATGCTAATTAACTGCTATTCATTTAACATTGGAAAGTGTACATTTGTTTAGTGAAATACTATGTCTGCTTTTCACACATTTGAATAAATTCTGTATTAATGAGACAGCACTGTATACTGTGCTCACTTCTACATGTTATAGACCTTATAACATTCTACCATATTTACGAAATCCAATTTATATGGGTTGTCTAGGAAATTTAAAACTTTTCACGACTCACCTAAATTTCCTGCTCCATCTGAGAGGGAAAAACGTGCCTCTTCTGAACAGCAACGTACTGGTCCTTGAGATTTTTTTCCATAGTGAGCACCAACATACAATATTTTCCACATAGTTAAGGTTTATAGAATGGTTCTTAATTTGTGCCAAATGGATTAACATTTCACTTTCTAGCCTTTATAGCTCATATACTGGCATCAGTGTCAATAGAGGGATTTGATTTTCCGCTCTCGCCTTGAAAAATAAGAGTTCCACACTCCTCCTCACTGCCAACTCGATTAATAATTCTGCAACATAAAATAGAGATTTATTTTTCCAAGCTTCAGTACAGAAGGTCTGCCATATTCTGTCTTATACTTGGAAGCCGATGCTATTATTAGCTCTTCTTCACAAAGGCAATATTAAATGTCACCTGTCAAATGGGTCACACATGTATACTCACTGAAAAATCACTTGGCTTAGATCAAGAATTCAAAAGTTACTGGAGTGGCAGGGCCAATGATTACATCCCAAAGAGAGCCTGCTGGCCAAAGGAGTTAGGAATACGATTGTAGGCAGAAAGTCCATGTATGAAAGAGGTTATAATGACGCTTCGGGGTGGCCAACAGCTGACCAGCCTTCCCCGCCCATTAGCCAGAGAGAGAATTCTAGTTAGTGCACCTTCCCCCTGGGAATCTGAACCAAAAGAACCTGGGAATTGGGAGAAGTACTGGGAGGTGTCAGAGGCTTCATCTCCATGAAGATAAATCAGAGAGCTCTTGACTGTGCTCTAACTTTTAATCCTTCACTTTACAGACGAGGACTGAGGTTCTCATTCAAGGTTACATGGCTGGCTTGTAACTGAGATGGGAGACTAAGGATGAGTTGGTGTATTAGGCTTTGACATCTTAGCTAAGGTTTGGCCGGTCCTGCGGGACGACTTGTCCCAGGGCTAGTTAGAGAGCTCGCCGTCACATGCAGACTAACCCGTCCAGAGCCCACACCCTCGACCACCTCCTTTATGGGGCTCTCACACTGTAGGCCACTATCCACCTGCCCTACTGACCCCAGGGCCAGATACTAGGCAACCAGGGACAGTCCCTCTACCCCAGAGCCTGCTGAAAGTATTCAAACTAGCCTATTCCGGTCCCGCCTCTCTCATTCCTTCCCTAGAAAACCACGAGAGGGCTCTTGCCCCATTTCCCCTCACTCCCTCTGACTCCTGACCAACCTGCTGCCTCCCCGTGGGAACCCCAACAATGTCATGCCGTGCCCTTCCTCTTGGGAACTGGGAGGATAACAAATTATCTTTTCAGTGGCAATCATCTCCTGACCTCATCATACCTGAAGAATAATACAATCTATGTATGTTTGTTTTTTTAAAGACTTATTTATTTTTTTGAGAGAGATATCTTCAAGGAGGGGCAGAGGGAGAGAATCTTCAAGCTGACTCCCCGCTGAGCGTGAAGCCCGACTCCGAGGCTCGATCTCATGACCCATGAGATCATGACCTGAGCTGAAACCAAGAGTCAGATGCTCAACCGACTGAGCCACCCAGGTGCCCCTGCAACCTACGTTTTACAACAGTAGACGACGCAAGGCTTTTCTGGCTGAAGCTAAGTCATGAGCAGAGTTCTAGTTATACTTGCCTTGGGCAGGAACGTGGTAAAAAGTCTCGGCTGCAGGAGTAAGCAGCACATTCCCAATCACAGTGCCCACTTCAGCAGTGAGGGGAGGTGCTGACCTGTCGGGGAGGCATGGGAGAGGACTCTGTCTCGGGCCTGACGAAGCTCCAGGTTTCCTTCCAGACTCTGACATCCGTCAGCTGACTCAGGGTGGAGAAGGAGAAACTACAGACTTACAACAGCAGAGGTTCACGGAAGAGTTCAGTTGAAGAGTGGCTCTTAAAACAAGATGCAAAATGGACTGCCACAAAGGGGGACCGGAGGTGGAAGGGAGAATGAGGAGACTCCCGTGGAAGGCCAGTCCCCAAGATCACAGAGAGGGGTTTGCTGGTGCACATGGGAGAGTGCAGGATGGTGGGGACAGAAACAGGAAGGAGGGTGAACTTGAATGTGAACTCAGCACTGTCAACACAGGAGAGGAAAGGCCTGGGCAGAGGCTCCCAGTGGAAAAGGTACCAAAATATCACTAAGGAAGGGTCTGACAGTGTGAACACGAACCCACAGAAGAACCTGTAGGCAGAGCACGGCCTCCAGGGAAAGAGACAGGGACATGATGGGTATCACTTTAGTGCACAAGGTGACTGCACGGTTCTTGCCGGGGCTCGTCCCTATCTTCACACATCTATGCAAATCACTGGATTCAAAAAGATTTTCAGTTACGGATTTCAGTTCAGGCATTTCAGGGAGGCTACGACAGGTCAAGTGTTTTTGGTTCTCCTTTGAGAAAGTCACACGAAAATACTGAAAATATGCAGAGGAAAAAAAAATGTTTAAATCACCCCGTCATCGAGATCAGTAAATTCAGAGTAATTTATTAGCTCTTTTAGAATAAGGTGTTCTTTTGAAGTTGGCAGCCAAGACCATCGATTTAGGGTGAAGGCTCTCAAGGGTGACCCCACAATGGAAATGAGGGCAGCGGCAGAAAGTGCATCCCAAACACGGCCGGCCGTCTGTACACACAGAACCAGCAATTACTCCTGGATTCCATTCTTCTCAGTTAGGTCATAGCCACTTTCTCATCGGATCAAAATTCAGCAAACATCCATCATGGCCAACACTTGTGCCAAGTCAAGCTTCCCAGAACAAGGCTTTTCATCACGCCACAGTAGTTTTGTGGGAGTGAACTTCGGGATCTTCTCAGGGCTTTGGGTTGTGACATTTTCTGGGTACAGACTTGGACTTGGATCCAGGGCGCTGGGGAGATGGTCCCTATCGAGGGCTCTTATTTCCTGCTTCCATGTGCTGACCCAGCAGCCTAAGGAGGCCACCACCCACATATCCTCAACAGGGCAAATACTTTGACTTGTTTTTCAGGAAGTTGTGAATCAACACAAATCCAACCACCTCCCACTCACTGGCTTGCTGCACTTGCTGCACTTGGCCCATATGCATGGGCCATGAGGGCTGAACCCACCACCTTGGCAGAAGCACATACCAGGTTCTAAAAAGCCTGAGCCAAGAGGCCATACACAGGTATACAGAGTTAGGATTTTGTCTTAAAGTAGACAGTGACGGGAGGAAGAACCCCAGACGATAACATCCACCACCACAAAAACATGAATTCATTCTTCTAATACTGTGATGCCTCCTTTCCAAAACCAACCAGCATTTAGCAGTTAGAGAGAGAGAGAGGGAGAAAGCATGAGCGAGAGAGAGAGAAAGCACGAGCAGGGGTGGCAGGGGAGGGAGAGAGAATCTCAAGCAAGCTCCAAGCTCAGTACAGAGCCTGAGGTGGGGCTCGATCTCAGGACCCTGAGATCATGACCTGAACTGAACTCAAGAGTCAGATGCTTAACCGACTGAGTCACCCAGTTGTCCCCAGAGCTTACTTAGGAGTGTGGTGGGGGAGCAATGTGAGGAAAAGAAAACTTTTAACTATTAGAAATGATTAAACGTTTGTGTCTTTCTCATGCTGTCCATATTCAGGCATTAATCTTTCAGAAATGCTGGTTGTTATGCAAACAACTCAAATGCCAAACATCACCCTCCATGTCCAAGTATACAAGCAGGGTACACAGGATTTATTCAGGAAGGGCGTGTACTGTAATCAGACAGAAAGGGCAACTGTTACCTCATTGTGAAAGTTCATAAATGCGAGGGCCCGGTTCCTAAAGAGACAAGTCTTGTAAATAGCAAACATCTGCTAACATTTAGTTTTTAAAAGGACAAAGTGAGTTTTTAAAGATATGGAACAGCTCAGACGTGTTATCTTGACATAGTCGCTATTAATCGTTATTTCCATAAAGAACTCCTCCGGTTTTTCAACTTAAAAAAAAAAATGTAATCTTAATACGAACAACTATTCCTTGTTGCAAACCTGGTCCTACTTGCTTTAAACTTTAGATATTCCATCTTCTTGCTCATCTCTTATTATGGTGTAATTTTCAAATAATAAATTAATGAATATAGATAACTTAAACATGAATGTAATACGAATTAGGGACAAGCAGAAACCAAGTTTATCTCATTTTTCTAACGCACATGTTGACTGGAATAACTGATATTCAAGTAAGCTGAACACAACTGTGCTCACGACTCACAATTTAAAATCCACCTGGAGCAAACCACCGTATTCAGTCTTTTTTTTTTTTTAAGATTTTATTTATTTATTTGACAGAGAGAGAGAGATCACAAGTAGGCAGAGGCAGGCAGAGGGAGAGGGGGAAGCAGGCTCCCTGCTGAGCAGAGAGCCCGATGAGGGGCTCGATCCCAGGACCCTGAGATCATGAGCTGAGCCGAAGGCAGAGGCTTTAACCCACTGAGCCACCCAGGCGCCCCAACACTGCTAATGTTTTAATGTAAAAAAAAAGTTCCACGACTGGTAAATTATTTTTGCTTAATGGTGCAGTAAATCTTCAATTAGGAAGGAAGAACATTAAAGGTATGTTTAATTTCTAAACTCTAATCTTTAATTTTGGCAGGTGTCTGGGATTTGTTCTCAAGCAAAGAACAAATTGTATCTCAAGACAGAAGTTGTCTTTTGGGTCTGACAATGAAAGATAGGTGAGCTTCACTAGCCAACTGTATTTGATGTTAAAGTTTCCTTTCGACCTGGAACCACCAAATGCATATAAAAGAATGATCAGCTCCAAATTTCTGTCGCCATGCCTGCATGGGGGCAGGTGTGGATTGAGGGAGTTTGGCGAGGGAGAAATTTGATGGGAAAGTGTAATACAAAATTGAGTTAAAAAAAATAAAAACCTTGTAGGGGTACATGGGTGGCTCAGTCGTTAAGCATCCGACTTTTGGTTTCGGCTCAGGTCATGATTTCAGGGTCCTGAGACTGAGCCCCATGAAGGGTTCCCCACTCAGCACGGAGTCTGCTTGAGATTCTCTCTCCCCCTCTGCCCCTTCCCCAGCTCTCGCTCTCAAATAAATAAATAAATAAATAATTTTTAAAAAAACCTTGTATATGTATAGGATATTAATCTTCAAATAATTATCATATAGATTCCATTATTTGATCTCAGTAGTAATACCATCATCTAGGACAGGTCACGTTCACTATTTACAGTAAAGGGAAGTATGACCTAAAATATTCAGAAATATCCTAACAATGGCCGCTGAGAGGCAGACAGGTCTGGTCTTCGGGCAGCAGTGCTGTGACCCACTCCATCGAGCTCTGCAGAGAAGCAGCAGCCTGCCCCCTCTCAGCTACAGCCCTCTGCTAAAAACTCTCCCTAACTGGCCTGTCTCCAAAACAAAACTTTCTTCTGGTGGAAGATCTGTAGGGTTTAAGCATCATTCCTCCGGAGAGTTACTCCCTCTCCCTCCCTGTGCCTGGAAAGCAGGATGGACCTTTACCATTGGGACAAGGGTGGGGAGACGAGTCCCAAAGGAGCAGCAGAGATGGGCAGCACTGGACCCAGGGGACCCGAGGGATGGAGGGAGGGAGGGAGGGAGGGCTGAAGGGAGGGCTGCCTGACAACCGCCTGTTGGAAACCTCATCTCTAAATTGTATGCAGTGACAGCCGACTTGATTCTCCCCCTCCCCCCAACAATACACGTTTACGATTGCCTTCCTTTCCAAAGATGGGTCAATTTGTCTAAGCATTTGTTTGAAAACTCTAAGCAAGTTTTTGCATCTTTATATGCACAATACAGGATACGTGCAAGCTTTCTACAACACAGGTAGGACCTTGGTGTATCATTTCAAAATTCTCCATTTGCATTGAAGATGCTAATGGACTCAAATGGAGGGAGAAGGTAGAAAGAAAACTGAAGCCATATTCCCTTCTCATTATTATTATTATTTTTTTCCTTCTCATTATTTTTGACCTCTATGTTGCACAAGCAGGTATCGGCGTATAAAGGCTCTGGTCGGCATGAAGCAACCTCTGCCTTCAGTATGCAAATGCTTGCTTCCTCCTTTAAACAGATATAATCTCCTTCTGACCTTTGATTCGTTCCAATTTTAGAATATGTGCTGCCGAAGCGAGCACTCCTTCTGACCATTGAAAATGAATGGTAAATATGGCTTAATCTCCATTCATCCTGGGACTCCCCTTAAATAAGTGCTAAAACACGTCTGTGGGGGGTGGGGTGGGGTGTGCAGACTGAAATCCAGGCTCGCATCTGCCAAGTCCCGTGCACTTTCTGTCACAGCAAACAAAGCTGCCTGCGATTCAAGCCCCAGACACCGCCTTTCAGATCAGAAGGTCACCAAAAAAAAAAAAAAAAAAAAAAGAGAGAGGTTGGGGGGGGGGAGCCCCCTGCTTACAAAAGTGCAGTTGAGAGAAAACCAGGGAAGAAAGCCTGCTCCGAGTTTCCGAGCGGCAGGCAAAATACAGGTGACGCTCTTGCCAATGCGTCACCCTCACCCCGAAGCTCTCCTTGCCACCTTGCCGCTGAGCTACGAAATTGGCCCACTTGCACGTGGGGAGGTTTGTAATGCTTTTTGTTCTTAGACCCTTCTGAATGACAACGCTCTGCGGAAGCAAAGCATGCATGGAGTCTGCTCTGGTTGGAGTCGGCAGGGGGAGGCTGGGGAGAGCCTCGGCCGGGAGCTCGCCCTGCCCCAGGTCCCACCGGCCCTCTGCACCTGCGTGCAGGGCCGCTCAGGCCGAGGTCCGCGGAAGGGCCCTCTGTAAAATGCAGAGTTACTTTTTAAAAAAACCTGGCACTGGAATGTAACTCAACTACCATTCTGAGTTTAGTGCTTTTTTATTTCCAAAGGAGAGGTTCCTGACGAAGCGGCCGAGCGCTGAGTGCACCCTGGCCCGGGCCCTGCCGCTCCCCCCATGCCAGTGGCTGAGCGCGGGTCTGGGCAACCGGCCCCAGGCAGTCCTGGGGTCTCACAGCACAGGATGACAACGTGTCTCTTCCTCCATGAACACGAGTTGGGGGTTCCTACTGTGAAGAGCAGGATGCTCTCCCCACTCGCTGCTGCGCAGAACCTTCTCTCCATCCCAGAGCCCCACAGCCAGGGAAAGGCCATCGGGAGACCCCAGGAGCATCAGGAGGGCGAACTCCAGCATCGGTGATGGAATTGCCTCTAGAGTGTCCCTGCCCTGGGCAGCGGCCCATTCCATGACTGCACAGCCCTGGACATGAGAACATTCTTCCTTGTCCTGACCTCACATTTTCCTTTCCGTAACTTCTCTCTCCTCACTATCCTAACGAGGGCCTCGGGGAATCACAGATTAACACTTAGCCTCCCTCCTCAAGACCCCGCCTAGCAAGTATTTGGAGATGATGACATCCAAACCATAGACTGCCCCCAAATCATTTAGATACACTTTCACGGATCTTTATTATAATAAAGGCACTGACCATTTTTAAAACAGAGGAGACCTGGGCACTTGGGGATGTAACTTTTGTGTTTCTGTATATTCCCAAGTCTCTTAAAGTATAAAGCACATGCAAACTAAAAGAAAAATTAAGGTGCATAAATAAACATTCCAAGAGTAAAGGAAATATAGCCCTACTGGGTGTAGGACTCCATTCACTATTCACACTGTCATCCTTAATTTGGAAAAAAATAAAATTGTTATTTATTATGGAAGCCACTTCAGGATTCACAGGAGCATATGATTAGAAAAAAGCAAGCCTCCATGTTCCCCAAAGAGGACGGTTCATTTCCTGCTAGAACAGAGCAGAACTTCATTTAGTCCACACTTTGAGCAAGTAGGAATTGTTCCTGTCCCATATCCTTGGTCCACAGAGCTGAACACAATCCACATGCAGGGATCTGGCCCCTCTTCCCATTATCTTTCCTGAGTCTTTGGTCTTGCCAGCAGATATTTCCTGTTCACAATGTGCTTCCCTGATTAGACCCAGAGAAGCCAACTTTCCGTGCCAAAACCAATGATGTGGAGGGGTGGTACGCCAAGAGTCTGATCATACAGTGTATGGTAGGGCAAACCGTGACCCTATGATTGGAAAGGATTTCAAAACAGGAGGCCACATACAACGGTATAAAGACAAAGGCCTGAATGCCCGCCATCGTCTTCACTCAGATCTTGACATTATTGAAACATACACACACACACACACACACACACACACACACACACACACACGAGAAGAGAAATCCATTCGACATGTTTTAGAATTCTTTAATTTAGCTGATTACCCAAATATTCATTTTTAAAAACACAGTGGACCTGGTCACTTGCAGATGTTAACTTCTGTAGTTTTGCCTATTTTCAAGTCTTTCTAAGGCTGGCAATGTGGGGAAAACCATAATTCATCCAGACTGTGACTCACGGTCAGTGTATAAGGAAGATGGTTATTGGGCCCATCTGGCCACCGATCCAACACCACAGGCTAAACGTGGCAGGGAGTTCTCTGTGATTATCAAGTGATTTCTGGGGAAGGAGTTCAAGGAACCCTGGCACTCCTCATTCCTGGGGCAGATCAAGGCATTTCATCCCAGCCCTACAGACAGGGAGCATGGCCCCCAATAGCCTGCCTTCCCACGTGCCTGGGGGAAGGTGAGAGAGCACCTGTCTGGGGTCCCAGGTAAGATGGGACAGAAGCAGCCTGCCATGCTGCCCCGCCGTCCAAGCCCGCATGGCTGCAGCAGTGGAAAAGAGGCTGAACCAGCTTCATCGGGGCCCACATCCCTCTTCTCTTCTTCTGGAGTTGGGGGTTGTTCCTATGGATTGGCCGGCCCTGCCTTTCCTCATCTCATAATGGTAAATTCTCAGACTTTAGTTTGGAATGAGAGAAAGAGACCACCCTCAGGTCTTTCTCTTTTAAAAATCAACTTTATTCGAGGTGTAATTTAGATGTAAAAAGTTCACCTATCTTAAGAGTGCAGGTGAGTAAGTGTTGACACATGTGCATCCCCACGTAACCACCACCACTACCACCACTGTGCATATGGATCGAGAACATTTCCACTACCTGCCAAAGTTCCCTTGTCCTACAGCCTGTTCTGATCATTGGATCCATCTAATAAAGGAAGGCAGGGGATGCCTGGGTGGCTCAGTCAGGTAAGCGTCCAACTCCTAGTTTCAGCTGAGATCATGATCTCAGAGCCCTGAGATCAAGCCCTGTACCAGGTCTGGTGCTCAGTGTGGAGTCTGCTTGTCCCTCTCCTTCTGCTCCCCTCCCCGCCCTCCATGCGTGTGCTCTCCCTCTCTCTCTCCAATAAATAAATAAAATTTAAAAGGAAGAAAGGCAGGCAGGCAGGCAGGCAGAATGGTTGCTACTCTAACTACTAGCTGTGTGCCTGGGCAAGTTTCTAATCTCTCTTTGTCTTACTTTCTCCATCTGCAAAATGGGGACAGTAATAGTATTTAAAACAGTGTACTCTGTGTATGAATTACATGGTGTGGTAAGAGCAGAGCACTGAGATTCTTGCCCGGCATGCAGCTAGTCTTCCATACATGTGGCTGGTATTCTGCCATCATCATCATCATCATAACGAATGGCTGAGCTTCCTTCTCCGGGACTGAATTTCTCTGCCACAGAGGGTGCCTGGGACAGAGCCCTGGGGAAATCACCTTTTGGCACCACATTATCCCATTATTCTAATAGACTCAGTACATCTGTAAATACAGATTTAATCACAAAGGTCTCAGGGAACACTCCTTTCAACTGAAAGCGTTTACTTATGTTTTTAACTAATCAGGATTACTGAGACCTTGATCGCACAGGCAACCCATTCCTATTTCCCTGAGACTAACCTGGTGTCCTTCTCAGTCCCAAGCTTAGGCCTTAAGGAGGTCTGGCATCCTTTTTATTGGGGACAAATAGGGGCTGGAGGGGGCTGAGGTTTAGTGTAAGGCATGAAATTAATACAGAAAAGATATAAAGCAGCATAAAGAAAAAAATGCACACATACAACTCCATCTCCCAGAGGCTACTAAATCTGACATTTTGGCGTACTTCCTCTCAGGTTTTTGTTTTGGTTTGGATTTTTTGCCATATTTCCTTCCATAGCAAGAAGGTTATAGTAAATGAGTATTTTTACATTTTTTACTTAAATTTAGCATATAAATATTTTCCCTTGTCCCTAAAAACTTATGTTAAAGATTACATATCATTCCATTATATGAGTATGTCGCATAATTATCCCCTATTCTGGAGTTGTAGGTTGCTTCCAGTTTTTCATGACTATAGATAATGCTCTGAGAACTCTTGTGCATAATGCACCTGTTTTGAATAACAGCATTCTTTGGCTTATTGAGAAGCTGTATGTTCTGTTTAGACCATCTGGGCTGCGTCTGGAACACAGGCATCATCCCAGAGGGTGGCTTCCTTCCTCACTGTCCATGCGCTGGAAGGACACAGTTTGGTCCTTCCAAACTGCAAAGTCACACTGAAGTGTGACCAAAGCGTGTCCTTCCAAACTGTGAAGTTACTTTGTGTTAAGCCAAAGGCTTCTTGTGGCCCTGTTCTTACAACAAGAGCATCTTTCTCAGTGACCCACTGCCTTTGGCTCTTTGATTTCTAAGAGGCCATCCCAGCTTTTAGGACCAGTCTTCTAGATGCTGACTTAGTGATTGAGGCAGGACGGACAACTCCACCCAAAGGGGGCCTTTTTACCTCTTCAGACACAGTCACTTTCTTTTGCAATCCTCAACAAGGGCAAAGGTTTAAGCAGAATCTCAGAAAGAGCTATGTCTGTCTGATACCACTTTTTACCTGACTGGCAACAATGGCAAATTTTGATGATATGCTGTGTTGGCGTAACTGTGTCAAAACGGGCACTCGACATTCATTCCCGGTGGAAACGTGAATTAGCATAACCCCTCCGAGGGCGGTCTGGCTCTACCCATCAAAGTTACAAGTGCATCTATGTTTTGACAAGCGATTCTACTTTTAGGGATTTATTCCACAGACAGACTCATGTATTCTCTGACATATGGTAAAAGAAAAGACATGCTGCCCATCTGGGTCCTGAAGCAGGTTAGGCTGACAAAAGGAGGAAATGTCCAACCAACATCTGAAATCCTTGGGGACTAGCAGGAGCATTGTCTACACAGATACCTTCTGGTGGAGCAAGAATTAGAAGGTATCGACAGTTGTGTAAGGCAGAAAAGCAGTTCCTGAAGGTTCAAGGAAGAGGGAGAGAGGAAAGTCAGGCCAGACAAAGCGAAGTGTGTGCAGAAAGAAAGGCACGCGTGAAGTAGGAGGCCTGACGGGCAGTGTCAGGAAGGCCTGAACAGAGGCCACGGGGGCTGTCTGGAGACAGAGAGCAAAGCAAAACCGCCCGGCCAGAGAGGTGGGGTAGCAGTCCACAAGAGGGGATCCCAATGCCTTTGAGGCGGTCTGGATTTACCCTGCAAGCCTATGGTCACTGAAGTGAAACATGAAAACCATTTACATATGTTTTAATCTAAAAAAAAAAAAAAACCAACCTTGGTTGTATTAATAGTTTATACAGATACACAGGACACGATTTATAAATATTTATACATATTACACATATTCAGGGCACAGGCTCCATTTTATTGCTAGAGGTAGACAATCAAAGAAGTGTAGAGATAAATGATGTCAGTGACGGGACACTGGAACCTTCTCAGCAGGAAGTGGCATGACCACATTGGTTGGCAGGTAGGATGCCAGAGCTCAGGACTCTGCCTCCTTAATGCCCAGAGCAAATGAATCTGGAAGAGGAAAGGGATCAGAAGGAGCTGAGGTCCAGCTCGGCCCTCCTGGGAGGAGAGCAGCTACTCTAAGATCAGTGACCAAATCCCATGGCCACACAGAGAAGGGTCATGAAACTGGTTGCCTATCTATACGGGTAGCAGGACGAAACAGAAATAAGGCAATTAACTCCAGCTCTTGCAGAGACATCCATTCACCTGCTTCCTGTGCAGTCCGTGTCACCAACATGCTCCTCTTTAGACCCAGGGGGTGGGAATATCTGGCTAAATCCCCTATTAAGTGGTAAAACTGATTCCTCTCAGGGGCTTCAGAATATCAACTTGGTCATTTCTGTTTAGGAGTTTTGAGGCACATGCAACCTTTTTTTTTTAAATTTTTAAAAAAGATTTTATTTATTTATTTGACACACAGAGAGAGATCACAAGTAGGTAGAGAGGCAGGCAGAGAGAGAGGGGGAAGCAGGCTCCCTGCTGAGCAGAGAGCCCGATGCGGGGCTCGATCCCAGGACCCTGAGATCATGACCTGAGCCGAAGGCAGAGGCTTTAACCCACTGAGCCACCCAGGCGCCCCTGAGGCACATGCAATCTTATTTTTCCTGTGAAAGAGTGTGCTTAATTTTATTTCCTTCAGATCCTCAAAGGGGGCTTAACTTTTAATCCTCTTCCCATCCCTTTATGACTTTCCAGAAGCCTCTCAGGGGTTCAAGAGGGGTAAAAGGCTTCAGAGGAGACAAAAGGGAGAGCGGCAGAGAAAGAACCACAAAGTCGTCAGTGGGACATTCACTCCTACCCCCACTTCAGTGTCAAGGACACCATCACGGTGTTCGGAGAACAACCAGGGAGGCTGATATGTGGTAACACGTCTGCAGGGATGTAGGAAGACTCAGGACAGTGAAGAGACCGCCATTTCTATAGTCAAGCCTGTTGATAGCACGTATATGGAGCTGAGTCCCAGAATGTTCACCATAAAGGAACAATATATACACCCCTCCCCCATTAAAAACTAAGACATGGTCAGAGATTTTGGACACATATGAGGAAGACTCTTTCTTAAAAAGTAGAGTAGGGGTGGGGAAACCAACAAATGCAAAAAACAGTCCCTTAATCCAAAAACTCAAGGAAGGCACAGGACAACAATTTTTAATAACATTCTTCACCATCTGTAGCCTTTTCATTAAAGAAATGAAAACAGCAGGTGGAAATACCTCACTTTTTACATTAAACCATTTTAGACCATACAGCAGTTATGCCCATAAGAAATCATCATTTGCTAGTCCCACCTAAGTAGTTAGAATACTACGGTGCAGGGGACGTACTGCAAACAATCAGTAAAAGGTTTGAAGAGTTCGGGCAATTCAGCCAACTTCTAATTTGTCTAAATCCAATGGTTTCTAGATAAAGGACGTGAAAAGGGAGTTTAACAGTGGTGGTATATGAGCAGACTTTTGTGTTGATCGTGGCATTCAAAGTCACATCACTGTCAGAATCACACTGATTTATTTTATCTTTAATCCTTTTGTGGTCACCATACGAAAGGATTTCCTTACATGCTCGAGTTTGCTATTTGGGAAAGGTAATGCAGATAATACACTCTCTTTCAAATATTCAAATTACAATACTCAATGCTTTCAATAAGCGATAAGGAAATAAGGAAAATGCAATTTTCCCGTAAGACAGTTTCTGCTGAGGAAAATGAGGGCGATCAGGAACTCCGGCAGAACCCTGGCTGTGATTTAATGAAAATGAACACACACCTGTGTCCAGCCATCTTAAGAAATGAGCTCTTCTTTTCAGGTGGGCTGTCTGTGCTCGCACGCATGTTCCTAAAGGACCCTTCTCAGAGCCACTTCTTGACACACTGAACCATGAGGAAGCCACACTTTTAGCCTCGAGTCTTTAGAAGCCACCCTACTGGGTTTGTTTTACTTTTTTTCCCCCACTGAAACTATAACCCAGTTGCACAGTCAACTAGTTGTATAATTTTGTACAACTTTCACTTTAAGTCTTTCTTTTGGAAAAGATTAAACCACAAGGGAAAACCCAAACCCAAACATTCTGCACTTTTTTCCTATGTTGAAAATTTCAATATATTCCAATACCAGCGCTCCCAGTCAGAAACCTAAACCCTTTAATGAAAACTGAGAGGAAAAAAAACCTGATGCTTCAAAATCGTAACTGTTTGCGCCTCAAGTCAAAAGGAATGACTGTGTTGACTGTATTTTGTATCATTACAAGCTCATAAAACTACAGTCAGCTGCACTATAGTATGAAATATTTAGAAGAGAAAATGACTAGGTAGTTGTTTCCAGCTCCATAGTTATGCAAGGAATATATACAGCCCTGATTTTTATTTTACAGTATTTATCATATAGTTGAGAAACAAATAGTAGATATTGTTGTTGACCATGAGCCAAGACAGCTATCTAAGATTCTGGGCCACAGTGCAAAATTTTGCAGGATATAAAACTCCAGCGGTTGTAATTCCTTTCACACGAACAGTATTTCTCTTTATGCTCCAGTGGTAACCTCAGGCCCGATATAAGCGTGGGTTGTTAGATCTTTTAAAAACCTTCGCAGAGATTAGAGGGCTGCAGAAAAATACCACTGGGGGTTAAAAAGAGCTTTCTGAAATTGTTCTAAATGGACAAATAATGCTTTGCTTTCTTTGACAGCTGTTCAATAACTGAATACATCTGGAGAGAGAGTCAGCTGCCAAGAGATTTCTATTTGGTTCGCTACCAGGTTTTCTTTTCCAGAATGCTTTCCAACACTCAAACTAGTTTTATTTATTTTAAGTGTATTTAAAAAAGATCATTCTTATTTTAATTTCTTCCATCACGTTCCACCCACGTTAGAACATAAGCTGTCGATTTAAAGGAGATGGCGTCAACATTAAGGGTATTCCACGCATCTTTCGCTGGACACAGGTGGAGAGGTGGCTGATTACCTTTAAGTTACCTCCAACAGGACACAGTGCTCCTTCAAATGCTCTGATCCTGAGTTGACACAATTAGTCACTAGTACCCAAACTGTTTAATAGTAACTATTAATGTTTCAAAGAAAAGCAGGAGGATAGCCAGTCAGCTGTCCGCTAAGCAGACTCACGGAGTGGGGGCTTGTTCTGGGAAATTTGTCTCAGTGTCTGGGCCTGGTCTTTAGCCCTGGTGGAGAAACCAGGCTGACAGAGACTGATGCATGAAAACAAAACCCCAAAGTCTTAATTTGCAATGAAAAATACACTTCTCTATAAGATGGCAATACCCTCATTGGATAACTGATACCTTCTCTCCCCTAAAAGCTAGGCCAATCCAAGAAGCCAACTTATAATTAAAAATTTATTTGGTGGGCCATAGAGAATTACAAAAACAAGACTGAACCGTAGGATTCAAATGTGTAACAGCATCGGGCTAAAATAACCCAAAGCATACACCTCCACAGCCAAAGCAGTCTTGTGAAAGGGACCACAATATCTTCCACCCTACGTGCTGTGATTTTACTTAAAGTAAGTGGGGAGTAATATAGATGAGAGAAAAGAACATGGTATTAGGAATCCAGTGTGATACAGCACCCCATCTAGTTCCAACAATTAAAAAAAAATCCTTAAATACAGCACAAATACTTGAAAACCAATAGCCCTCTACTTGCCAGGAAAAGCGTCTACTTTCAGTAGAAATATAAAAATATATCGTGGTGAAAAAATCCACATAGAGCATAAACCATTTTAAGGTGGGGCATCAAAAATGGGAGGGCTGGTGGTTAATCAGTTTTGAAAGACTGCTATCGTGTGATTTTAGTGAGGATTCTTGACACTCTGAACTAGGTGGCAAGTGAAATGAATGACTGCAAGATAAATCCGAGTCCTAATCTCCACCCCCAAACATGCGAGCTTTGAGACGGAAACTGGTAGGCATCATACCAGCCTGATTCCATGAACAAGCGATGTAACACCCAGGCAAGTACTTGTCACCGGCCCCACCGAGACACCACACTTCCTACTCTTCCCCATCTTTCCCTCTGCGAAGATGACGTCATTTACGTAGAGAAGCAGTCCACGCAAGCAGATACGGTAGACCATTCCAGAGCAACCCAGATCCTCCCCCAGTCCTCCAAGGACATATTCTTTAAGAGCTCTTCCCTCGTTGGCAGGAACATTCTCTCTCTATTGTAATCAAATATATTTTCTTCCCAAGAGCATAACACATTGCTGATATTCCGCATTTTAATCCTATCTCCCGGCAGCCCCCGTCTCTCTTGGCACAGAAGCATTTCTGGTGGCGGGAACCCCGGGCAAGCCGGGGCCTCATGCACTCTCCATTTATCGCATGCGTCCTGCTGAGACGCGCTGGCCGTTGTCAGGGGTGGTTTTACTCACATTACACACATCTACCCAAGGAGTGGTGAAGACGTCTCCTAACCACAATCTTAAAATCTACTTCACCACCAGTATCTGTCTGTTCAAGCCTTAGATGCAAGGCTGAGGGAAAAGAGCCCACAAAAAAGCACAGAAAAACCAAACCAGCCCATCCATCTCCTTGCTGTCAGGCTAGGAAACTCGATTTCGTCATGGGTTTAATAACAAATGGCAGGCCGAGCAACGCGGACTAATGAAAGGCCTTTACACTTGTAGTCCCTCTCTGAGGGAGAACGTCTGTGCCGACGCCTTCCATC